>JAYRBT010000139.1:15283248-15295068 GCA_036023395.1 Myiotriccus ornatus
GGGTTTGAAATTAGAGTTGTCCCTCTCCTAGGATGACTGCCAGAAGGCTAGTGAGCTCATCCTGCCCATGGACACATGTCGTGATAGTGACAATGGAAATTCACTGACAGTCAAGCAGACACCTCTAAAGTCCTATTCTCATACTGTGTATTCCTTTGCATTCCTAATCCGCTCAGATTTTTTCCTCTGACTTTTTACTGCCTGTGGTAATTTCATAGTCCTGAAGTCACTGCCACCTAAACTGCCCTCTGCCAGTTTTACTTCTTGACAATGTTCAGATAAATATATTTAAAAGACTTTCACCTATGTAAAAAAACAAACAAAACTGCTCAATTTGTATAGTTGTAGTAGCTCGTTAGTCCCATTTTAATCTGGTTTTTTTTTTTTTTTTAAATAGCCATATGTTTCCATTTCAAATTTCTTAAAACTTCAAAAATTTATTTTAGACCCATGATGGTACAGACTATCGTTCAAACACAAAGTCTCGTGGTTGCTTCACAGAATGTTTTGGAGTAAATTTTCTTTATCCAAATCATTTGTATGACTTGGGCTTAAATCTGTGAGCTTTCCACAGCTGAAACATGTTCTTTTCTTGCAAGAGCATCACACACCATTTTTTTTCCATGTTAAAGACAATATCGATATGAAAAAAGATAAGGAGAGAGCTGAAGTTGCAGTCAAAATCAAGTGAGCACAACACTATGCTAAAATTTTTCTAGAAATATTGTCTTTCAAAAAATGTTTTAAGACTTCTCTACTTTCTACCTTTTTCAAGTACTAAATAGGAGTTATATCTGCTGAAAAGAAACTGTGGCAGTCAGTTTAATATAACGGGGCATAGTAAATTTCTTGTCATGCTTTTTAGGACATTATCAGATTCATTTTCAGGAAAAGTTTTTCATGGAATGTCTAAGAGTCTCAGAAATCTCAAAAGCAGGAACCTAATTCAGATGATTCTGTGTGATCTCAGAAGAGTGCACAAGTTTTCAGTGTCATAATTCTGATATTGAGAATTTTTTCAGTGTCAGGTTTTAAACCATTTTTCAAGCATTGTAGAAAGCTTACCCATAGTAAAGAATGTTAGCAGGACTATTACTAAAAATAAGTAGTGCATCAATTTGTTTATAGTTTCAACTAACAAAAATCTTAGTATTAAAAAGTAAGGTGGCATAACACAAAAGAGTATCACACCAGGAATGTCAGTTCAGCTCTTTTGAGCATGTAAAATTAAATTACTGGGTTTATTTATTCCTAGCTTTGTAAGTTACATAGTTTCTATTCTGAAAGAAAGTTCAGTTAAAGAGCTCTGATTCTGGGGAGGGAGAATAAAGCTATTGATTTCCTTTATAACAAAAGAATTTGAAGCTTGTTTGAAGTTCTAGACCTTAATGCAACTCCAGTTTAGTTTCTAGATGTAGTCAAAGCAGATGGGGAAGTCCTGCCCCTACCCCAAGATGTAATCAGAATCCACACTCCGTTTGCTGCTAATGCCACTGTCTTTCCAAGGTAATGAAGAAACAGTATGCAGTTTTCACACACAAAATCTATGTCTCCAGGCTGCCCTCCTGAGCAGCAGGGGTAATTTCAGGTCTCTTATCTGAATCAATAGCAAAAGTAAGTCCCCTAATGCAGTGGTTTTGGAATTAGAAGCCCAGATTCAGTTTCTCCCTCAGAATGTCTGGAACTGCACCCTTTAGATAACTGCAGATTTGCATTTCATCAGACCTGCCAACTGGTGGTCTTCGTGATATGAAATTATTAACCTGTATCTGCAAAAGCAGGGGAAGTGGTTGTGGCCAAGCTCCAGGTTTGATTTCCCTGTCTGCACCCCCTTTCAAGTTTCGGTTAGGTTTGGGTCTTGTCTTTGCTGCTTGTCTAAACTTTAAGTGTTCTGAAGCTAACCACTGTTTAACAATTGCCACATTTCCTGACACGGGCAGTCATGTTTCAGTTGTGGTTTAGGTAATCCATAACATGTTATTGGTTACTATGTGTTTCTCAAAGCATTAGTATTTGACTTACTAATATCACTGAGAGACAAAGAAAATCTCATTTCCAAAACTGAGTGCTACTGGCATAGAAACTCACTGAATGCTAGTAGTTTCTCTGTGGCAAGGGACTATTAAAAGAGAAGGATAGTGAAAAAGAAATATTGCTCTGGCATGAGATCCTGTACTGCATCACTGCTGTGGTATACCATGAGAGGGAAACATAGCTAAAACGCAAACAGAGACAGGAATTTTTTTGAGAACTTTTGGCCACAATAAATTTGGGTTTGGAACTTAAAAAAAAAAAAAAAAAAAGAAAGAGGTGGAAAGAGAAGACATGCTGAACTCTTTTGTATCTAACATATTGGAGAAATTGTTTGAGAACAGTTCATTCTAGTGAAAATATTGCTTTTGTAATACTGCCAAGATCAGTGTTTTCTCATTCATGAATCAGAGTTCTTTGCTCATTTGTGGTTACTTTCTTCTCATCCTCTGTCTTTTCCTACTGTCTTTTTACAGCAAAAAGCCATCCGGAGTTGCCTAGCTAAGCACTTGCTCAAGTATCAGTAGTGAGGGGCCTATAGAACAAGTTAGCTGGGCCTCGCTGATGTACACAAAAGCACTGGCATGCTCTTTGAATTTGTGTAGTCCACACAACTCCTTGAGTTTGTGGACACGCCAGGATTCTTTTGTAATTATTTAGTTCTACTGCAGAGGAACTTGTGTGAGAAAGGTGTTGAAAGGCTGGCCTTTACTACAGATGTGGGCAGTCCAGCACAAGCAAAAGCACAGTGTGGGCTTTAATTCCTGCCACCAACTGCAAATTGCGTGTGGGATCAAAGACCAAATGAACGTGTACTTTGAAGTCTGGAGGTACCGGGCAAAAATATGGAAGGCTATATGGGTAACACAGGTGTAAGTGTCTCTCTCTTAAAAACTGTTATGTAATGATTAAATGTCATTTGGATTATGAAAATTTTGGTCTGTCACTATAGGTACCTGGAGCTTCCTTTTCTGAGATGGATTTACTGGTTCTACCTAATTCTGTTCATATGAAACCTGGAGATGCCTGACGGTTACATAGCTGTGGATGTTCTGTGCAGGAGAATATTGGCCATTGCATTATAGCAAGTCCAACTAAAACAAAATGATAGTTGGGGAAGGAGGGAGGGAGGTAAGGGAAAGGAAGGCAGCATTCCTTACCACAAAATGTTCCTCTCTTTTTCTTCATCCCCTCATCAAATTAACCGAGTAGGTCCTTTATACATGCAGGCCTGTACAGGAAAGTTACTGAAGCACTGACACAGAAAAAAAATCATACTAGATATTGTACCTGGCTCCAGTAAGATTTGACTGTGTGGGTGGCAAGGAGCTTAGTTTCATGTGCTTTCCACCCCACAGGCAGCTCCACAACTTCCTGTTGTGGAGGTTTCTCCTCTTTCATATGTGGATTTGTGCAATAGGCTTGCCTTTCCCTTGGTTGACGTATTTGCAGCCTGTGTACGGTAAGTAGCCTTGTGCAGTTTGCTCATCCAGAAAGGCTGCATATAAATTTGACTTATGAACTCTATAGGATGGTGTTACGAAGAAGTATCTCAACTAAAAATAATTTTTTATTAGTTAAACAGGAGATGACATAGTCCCTCATTTTTTTTTCCCCCCTACATTTTTCAATTTGTCCTGTTCAGGAATCAGGACCAAAGACAATTTTATTTTAGTTCTTTTAGGAATATATTTACTCACTCCCAGTGTGTTCTGTCCTTCTTAAAGTGATACATGTTTACTCAGAAAGGAGTATACCAATCATTATAATAGTATATTTTCTGCTTTTATGTGAACTGATCTTTGACTGCCTGAAAGAAAATTTTGAGACTAAAATCTGATTCCACAGTCCAAATAGTAGGTCCTGGCTTCAATGATTTACAAGCAGAATTATATACCTACTCCCTTTGCTTTTGAGTTTTCGAACTAAGGGTCAACATGAGGGCAGCCTATATCTTGCTGAAACATAGACAAGTGTGAGTGAACCATTATATTTATAACTTTTTTTTTTTTTTTTTAATCCTCTTGATTTATTAAGGAAGAAGATAGCAGAATGAATGGAAAGGTAGATCAGAGCCAAGAGTCTCATCTTCAGGGCAGATCAGATCTGGGTAGCAAGGTGAATGTTTTGTGGTTGAGTGACTGTCAAGGAGTAGCTGGGGCGAATAAGTAGCTTGATGTAATGCACATGCAAGTAATTTTTTTAATGATTGGAAATCTTAAGTGTTTTGACCACTGACATGGAGAGGTGCCTGTTTGATGTCATAGGATATGGATAAAGAGAATGGGGGGCTTACAACATTTTATATATATTTATCATTATGTATCAGTCATTATCAACAAGTATTCAGATTCTGTTGACACAGCAGTATTAAAGCTGTTTCAGCTTCAGTAACATGAGTTTGTTTTATATTTCAAGGGATTTAGCTAAAAATTGGTAATGAAAATATAATGCATATTTCCATTTACCATTTTGATTTGACTGGTAGAGGTCAACAGCTTTGTATTTTATTGCCTGGAATGTGTAGACTATACTACGGTGGGATATTTCATGGTTAAAACAAACTAATATTTTTTAAACTGAAGGCAATCACATTAAATTTTTATGATATAAGTTACATCAATAACTCTTGAATAGACACAATTGTCAGGTGCTTCATATGCCAGATAGCTTATCCAGGGTACTCAGTTAACAATTTGGCTAATTTTGAGGAAACTATTTCATAGGTCTAAATAACAATTATACATCCTTCCTGGAGAAATTATAGATAAGATTTGAACATGTAAACAGTGTAGATTAGATATTCTTTTACTATTTATTTTGCTAGCAGAGTTTTCACGTGTTGTCTAACTGGAATCCTGTACAGGTTAAATAACAGAATATTAAAAACACCAACCTCTGGTTTAATGGTGATACTTACTGTGAACGTCTAAGCGTATTCTTTTAGCTCAGTAAGCCTTTATATAGTTCAAACAGGCTTTATACTAAATGCTTTGGAGAGAATGAGGAAGTTTACAGATTTTGATCCTCTGTGCAAATCTATCAGAACATTTTGTTTAGTCACAAAATTGAGTGCATTTGGTTCATCCAAGTACGAGGCACATGAGTCCCAACTGGCTAACTTGTGTGGGTCTTCCATCTACACACCTTGTTCCTGGCTGCTGTTTTTTCCCTTTATCCAATCCTCAGTGAGCTGCTGCACATACATTAATTGCCCTGATGCCTGGAGAGCGGACAAGTAGCCTTTCTGTTTCTACCATAAATGCCACTCAGTGAACCAGCCACTAGGTCATGCTCAAGTGCAATGGAATCTTGTTTTTCCCTCCCAAACATCTAGCATCACCTCCACTGTGACTTCACCTTCTGTGAGGCCAATGAAGTAGTTTCACAAATACTCTGAATGTGACCAGTATAAAGAAAATTTTTGTAGATTGAAGTATATTAAAACTACAAGCATTCACAGCAGCGGAATGTAGAGGTAATTGTGGAATTTATCTTTTTTTTTTTTTCCTCTTAAAGCTTTTCTCACATTTTTATAATTGTTTATTATGGTGGAATTAAGCAATAACATTAAGTTTCAGCTTTACTGAAACCACCTGAGGGATTGTATCACCAATATGTACTCCTTCTTGAGGACAACAGCAATTGAAATGTAAGATTCTTTGTCTTTCTTTGTGCACTAACTATCTTCAATTTTATATCATTTTTTAAAGAGTACATTTAAGAGAAAAATAATGCTTAATGAAGATCATTGTCTCTGAAAACAGATAAAAATGTTCATTTTCACACTTGCAGTGTAAATAAAAATTTTAATTGGATAAATATAATCAAGAAATTAAGTTACTAAAATGATGCAAAACAAATAGCAGAAGCTTCTGGAAGATCTCCATGTAGAAGAAATTGTGGATTTATTGGGAACAGTTTCTGTGTCACTACCATGAAAAGATCCTTTTATATGGAGAAGAACATCAGACTTATCAGCCTGACACATAAACCTATTAACTTCGTATGTGGTTTTGTAGCTGTTCCTACAGCCTTTATGAAAACTAGAGAAGACATTTGCTTTTAAATAAGATTCTTTCTGATAGAAGACAGGAAAATGATGCCATCTAAAGCTTATTTGAAGTATGCTGGACATCTAAAATGACTGAGAGCTGTTGGCTTAAACAGACATTACCTAACCCTGAGAAGTCTGTGTTTGTGGAAATTAATGAATATATGGAGAAATACATTTAGTGCACTCTTTCCACTGGCTTAATCAGTCCTGTGGAATTACCACACCTTGATGATTCTTCCTTTAGCAGTTTCCCTTTGAGAAATTTTCTTGCTTTCAGGCAATAGGTCAATTGTGACAGTACCAACCTCTTCCAATGACTGCTGTCTCATTTTGTAGCTTGTACCTACAAGCTGCCGGGTCATTTTTGTGGCCTGCTTGCACTATGCCACTTTGAATGCAAAAGAAAAAGTTGAAGAGCCGGCTAAGTTGGTGTTCTTTGTTTAAGGCATGGTATAGAATCATACTCTAGGCAAATTGTGGAAGAGGAAGCCAAGAAACAAAGGCCATTCAGCAAATCAGGTATAGAGCTAGAATTAGAATGTAAGTCTGCTGAATCATGATTTTAGGTTCTTTAGGTTCTTATATCATACTTCTTTTCTGAGTTCAGGCTAACCTTTGTCAATCCTTGTTGCTGACATGCAGCTCCTCGGCCGATACGTTGCTGAGCATCTGGCAATTGAGTGAAAGTACATTAGAAAGCAAGGTGAGAAAACTTTTAGGTGAAGTGGTGCATTAATCATATTTTTATGTATAGGATTGTGGAAAATGAAACTTGTGGTTGGTATTTATCATCAAAAGCTTCCATAAAGGCCCAGCTGGTTGCTAGGAATCAACATGGAATGAATAATTCTCTGACTGAAAACATTTGGTTGAGGAATGGCTGCACGGAATTGCTACCCACAGGAAAATTTTTCTTTTCTGTATTGGGGGCTGAAGGAAAGGATTTTAGGAACACTTGATGCTCATCCATTAAGGATGCTAGACATGGGACTACTGAGAAGGTGGTGCTTAGGAAAATATCAAAGAGCCTAAAATCTAGTAGCTTCTGAGAATGAGGATTAAACTGAGATCTGCAACAAAAATTTTCTCTGCCTGAGAGTTTTAAAGGGAGATCTACTATGGTATTAATTTGGGCATTATTTCTTAGCTCTGAATAAGAACTAAAAGTTTATTAAATCACTCTAAAGTGACAAACTGTGGTTGGAGACTGTGTCTTGAAATAAGGTACAGAATAACTTAAAAAGTCTTAAATCCGGCAAATATTCCATAGGCATTCTTTCTATTCTCAATTACACTGATTTCATTCTACTTAAGTTGGGGTCAGATTGAAGCAAAATTTGGCCTGTGTTTTAAGTTTAATAATAGTCTTATCTAGGATTTCAAATTGAGGTAGGATAAATCGTGGTGTGTAAGTGCCTGTCTCTCTGAATTTTCTACAAAAGGAGCTTTGCTTGTAAATTTAGTCTGTATGCAATTATTGGAGTTAAGTGAGATGAATGCCGTTCATAATATGATAACACATTTTTAATGGCTGTCAAAGATTTATTGTTATCACTTACTGGATTACAATAGACCAGACATGTTCTGCTGATCTCAGACCTTAGAGGCAGGATTTTTGGATTTTGTTGTGTGCTTGGTACTGAATTTATATGAGGCATTTAGTAAATACTGTCTGAGTCTGATACCTTACATTGTGTAAACTGCTATTGTATTACTAAGGCCTTCAGATTTTAGTCCAGTCAAATTTGGATTGGAAAAAACAAACGCTTTATTTGCTCTTTCTATACCATTTCCTAGGGCCAATTACTGTAAACATGCCAAACTCAGTATTTAATTACTAATGTCATTATTCTAAGAGCCTTGCTTAATGTGCTTTTTCACATCATAGCAGCATCAAGGTTAATTATGTTAATTTTTGCGTTCAGTGCTGCACAGCAACATGCAGTAGGTTCTCTGGAAACAACAGATGTGTAGAGGTAACTCTTTTCACCACCCACCTTATAACAGGGTACTCTAAATGCTTTGGCAATGAACATGAAAGGAAAAAAAAAAAAAGCTGATCCTGAAAATACCATTACCATTATTTATTTTGAAATTGACACTGCACAATTTTCAGGCTAACACCCAGATTTAGCTGTATATCTGAGATAATCCAACACATACACAAATCAGCCTAAAATGTCTTTTCCTTCATCTCTGTTATATCCATTTAATTTTTTGGAAAGGTGAAGAAAACATAGATTGAGAAAAAGAAATCAACTAAGGAATTTTGTTTATTATGATTGGACAGCTGCAGTTGGTCCACTAAGGATCATTTTATGTTTTATTTTGATTGAGGAGATACCAGTCTGCCAACCGTAATTGGTACAGTGCTGCTATTGCAGTTGAAAATAGATGACCTTTTGCAGCTGACAGTGGCTACTAATTAAGGCGTCATTGCTGGGCAAAATTTTCTATGAGTGACATAATCAGAGGTGGGGTTTTTGTTTTTATTTCTGCATATTGGTGTGTTGCCAATGTAATCAGTTAACCTTTGCCAAGAATTATAGTGTCCCCCATTAACTTGCATAAGGTTTAATTCTAATCTTCCTATATTAGGTTAATCACACACTTAGTAAATTTTGCTGAATAACTTGCACTGTTCAAAATTAACAATGTTGTCCAAAAAGATGTCTGTTTATGCTTTCCAGGATAATAAGCATACCCTTTTCTCAAATTTCCATCTTCGTGTTCTTGGATCTGCAGTCTTTGCCCATGTGGCCGTGCACCTTTTCTAGCCTTTGTACTATCTTTTCATCCTTTAGGAAGTCACAGTCATCATATTAGTCTTTTTTTCTCATTTCCATCTTGTTTCTGTTTTTCCATCTCAGAAGACAGATATGGAATAAAATCATACAGTCTTGCCTACATCACAGCTACTGAGTCCAGTGATCTCCTTTTTCTTTGCCTGTGGCTCCACCACTGATTTTGAGTATGAAAGAGAAAAGCAGATTGCCATTCTGTAGCCATAATGTAAATTATGTCACGTGTCTGGATTATACAAATTTTTCTTGTACTGGGGAATACTTTCACTCAAACTAATGCCCATACATCTCTTCAATTTAAGAAAAAGGCAAGCAATACACCACTGGGTTTCAAATAAGAAAATAATATAATGGATCTGTTTTATAAAGGCCATGTTTGCTGTTCCTGCACCTCTTATCCTTTGCTGACTTTCTCCAAATAACAGGAGCATGTGAGATAGAAGTATTTCAATGTGCATTTGTTTTTTATCAAGTAAGTTTGAGCTGAAAAAAAAAAGCAGGATCTAGCCTTTCATGAAGTAAAAACAGTGAGCAGCATGAAGGGTTCTGGTTCTGGAGTTTGCCCAGACAGAGTTCAGGTTTATTAGTTTCCAAGAGGCATTTAAACGTACATTCAGCTTGTGAAAGTAATTGTTTTGGGGATAAAAAAAAGGACAGTAGGATATGACAGGCATAGTGTAAAACACCCTAATGGGCTTTACAAACTGTCAGCTCTAAGGTAATATTCTGTTGCTATAAAACAATTCTTTGTAAAAAAGGCTATAAAACATTTACGGAACAGCAGTGTTGCATTGATGCAATTCTATATCCAGGCCAATTGAGAGGTAAAGCAAAAATATTCTCATAAATCAAGAGTTCCTGTATCACTGCAGTACCCTATAGTGTTTCTCTAGGAAAATATATTTTAAAATATCAATTCTTATATAAGTAAAGCCTGCTCATCTAACTTTTATGCCACTAGTGAGTGTAATGGAAGTTTTTCTTGGTTTTGTAGGATTTAGACTTTACTGTTTCATCAATAATGATTTCATTTCAACTAAATCTTGAAGTACTTCTCAGTTTGTTTTTTAAATTCTCAACTTTAGCAAAATTCACACTAAGAACTATGAGTTTTGCATCACTGAATACTTAGCAAAATAATAAGATTTCAAATTATTATTTAAAAGAATTGTAGAATCTGCTTCTTTGTATAGGATTCAAATTTTTTTGAAACAATTAAATGTGTTCTTTACTTGAAATATTTACAATCAAACATAAAACAGGCATGCACGTTTTGATGAATGAAACAGGAAAGAAATGCATGACTTACAAAGCCCATAATACTTTCATTTCTACTGTTTCATCCATCAGGCGCTGGACTATATGGATTTTAATCCAGACTATATTTACATGCTAAAGAGAACAAGCTTCTTAGGCAACGCTGATGTACTTGGATTTGGAATTTGGACAACTTAGATGCAGTCTGGTTTTGAGGTATTTGTACGGTGATAGTATGAAACAGCCTTTTTCACTACAACTATTTAAAGTGTACAGCTTGTACAAATAGCTCGCCTTTAAATCCCAGTTTTAGGGATAACTGAGACAGAACCACTATGGCCTCTGAAGAATTGCAATGTAATGTAAATAATTTTATAATGAAAAGTACTGATATGACGAATTCAATGTTTATTTGCCATGAGCTTATAATTCTTCATGTTCTAGAACAACGTATTTTGCACCCTCACTTGGGCTTATTTTGAGTGGTTATTTGCTATGATGCAAAAAATTAGAACTGAAACAACAGTTTAGAATCAGTGACATGACAGCAGTCTTGCAACACACTGGGTCTAGGTTGCCAAAAAAAAGCACAAAATAAGAAATGCCCTGCAGTGGTGAGATTTTCAGAGGGAAAAGCTGAAAGCTTGCCAGAATGCTTGCTTCAAAATACTACATGTGTCCTTGCATATACTGCTGCCCTTAGTTGCAGCATGTTGCAAGGGAGCATGACAGACTCAGTAATCTGTTTTCAGTTTCCTGACATGTTTGTGCAACCCATCAGTTTTCAGAAGTGTCTGTGATTAAACAGGAGCAAGAGCAGGCCCTATGCCTTTCTTTACATGTTTGTTCAGTTCACTGCAACTAATTCCAGTATGTTTGTGATGCAAGACCTGTGATACAACAGGAAAAATATTTAAATTACAGTCTTCCTTGATTTTTCTCAGAAACATGCTGGTTTCCTCCAATCATCTATTTTAAGTCTACTTGTGTTATTGATATTGTGTTTATTAAGTTTTGATGGAACTATTTTGTAGTCTTGACTTCTGTCTCAATCTACTAGGAAAAAAAGGAGATGTCTGGATCTGTACCTCAGCAATCTAAAAGAATTATTTCACACCATCACTGAATACAATCTTAAGCACTCAGTCTGCAAAAATGACTGACTTGACCAAGAACTCTGATTTTTTTTGCATAATTTTGAAGAGGGATCTGATAAAAAACAACACTTAAGAAAGAAAGCAAGTTAGCTGTGATTGAAAGGGCAATGAAAATGAAATAACGTATCAATAAGGTACTGTTTACCAGAAGTAATGGCTTATATACTGCACCATCTCTGTGTGGGGAAAAAAAAAATCAGGAAATGGACCACAATCAAGGGGTTAAATTATGCCTTAGCAGACGTGGTTGTGCACCACGGAGGGGAGCGGACCAGCTTGGGTTCGCAGCTCTGCTGTATTTCCCGATAGCAGCAAGAGTCTGCGGGCTAGTTGAGACCTACAGGCGCCTGCGCAACCCCATATAAGAAGAAACGAGACACAGGTGCAGGTCCAGCGTCAGCCACGGCTGATCCATTTATTAAACCAAAATGGGGGGTTTTTAAAGGGTAAGGGTGGAAGGGTCTGGAAGGTAGGAGGGTAAGGAGGAGGAGCATGCAAATCCCCACACATTGAT
>JAYRBT010000139.1:15295168-15308184 GCA_036023395.1 Myiotriccus ornatus
AACTGTTAACACAAAGTCCCAGGTGGTTGATTATTCTTTGGTGACATCTTCCAGGCTGCATTCATCCACAAATCGTGCTTTCCAGCTTGCAAATGAGGTCTCGTCCTCTTCCTCAGGTTCATATTGATCCCCAGCATCTCTTCCTTTTTTGTCTTTTAAAATAATATTTGCTGAAAAGCTTTTGGTTAGTAGTTTACGTGCGCAGACTAACATACATGGGATCATAACTAAAATTACAAAAATGACAATTAGTGCGATGATTAGGAAGCCAATTATATTGCGAAACCATTGGGGAATGTTAGGCAAATGAAGCCAACTAAAAATGCTGGATAAGCCAGACAAATCAGGACCCTTACTCTGCGAAGGAGCATGTAGATCTTTAACTAATGCTTTTAATTTGTGAATGCTTTGGAATGGCTGACTCATCCATGCTGGGACTGGAAAGGACGCCGACATGTGCACACTCACAACGAGGAGATAGAGGATGATAATGAATCGTTGTGGATCCTTACTCGCTTTGATGGTATCCATTGTGGACCGGACTCTGTTAAAACACAAGCATGTCCCCTCCTCCATGTTATAAGAGGAAAGGGACCCTTCCACTGATCCGTAAATAAGTCTTTATAGGTTACCTTGGCTTTCGCCATGTGTGGTGACTGAGTATTTGAAAAATGTCTGTGGACAGGAGGAAAATCCTCACTGTCCTGCCTGTTTAAAAAATTTAACACATAGGTAGCCCTCGCGAGTTTCTCCTGGGGAGTTACGCCTAATCCCCCCTTTTCTTGTTTTTTCAACATATTTTTTAGGGATTGGTGGATGCGTTCCACTATTCCCTGTCCTGCTGGATTGTGAGGGATGCCTGTGGTATGTTTGATGCCCCATTGCTACAAGAAGATTTGGGTGCCTGAGGACGCATATGCAGGCCCGTTATCTGTTTTAAGTTGGTGAGCAAGAGATTGATGGGTTGGTTTCGCTTTCAGATAACACCATGGTGATCTCCTGCTTTTCGTAATTATTCCACTGTGCCTGTTAAACGCTGGTTCTGTGCTGCCTGGATGCTGTCCCAGGTCATGTAGTTGAAAAGCCATGGTGGATCGTGACAGCTCATTTCTTCATTGGACATGACAGATATTGTTGGTGTACAGGTTATGTTCACGTGTATGAAGTAACAGTGACTGCCACCAAGCATTGCACAAGATTTGTCAAAACTGAGGTAGGCGCAATGAAACAACTCAAAGAGGATAAAAAAAAACGTTAAAGACATCTAGAGTTATTCAAATTCACGTACTGGATTTGATCATCTACAGTGAACAGAAACAATCCCACATGGTGTCCTTCTGCTGTTCTGGGAGTACCTTCGGTCATTTCTCTGACTGACCACCCCAAGAGTGCTGTGTGCTTCCCCTCTTGGTACCACATCTCTCAGCCAGCAGAACACTGAGAACAACAGTGGCTGGTGGTGATCAGAAAAAGCCCCAAAGTTTTCTAATGGACTCCTACCAACAATCCAAAACATTGTACATACTGAAAATATCTACACTTCTAAAACCTCAAATATGAGGAAAACCTAGGAATGAAGAGAGTATTCCAGCTAGTTCCTGATTGCCATTAGATCTATTATCACTCATTACTGCCCACCCAGTCTTCACTGTGCACTTGACAATTTCTTTTTAGTGTTCCTAGAACCACATGCAAGAGTCAAAACCACAGATCACTAGGATATTTATTAGGAAATGAGACTCTTGAAGAAGAAATGTGATTCAAACAATCTTCTAACAATATATTATCTTGACCTCTGCATATACTTTTGCCAATTTTATGACAGAGCAATGTTAAATTGATTGGGTGATGTAAGCTAGGAAGAATTATATGGGCCAGAGGGAACGGATCCCATTACTGTTGCGTTCCAGATATTTCTAGTTTAAGGGTTTTCATAGGACAATAGTTTTGGAATAGTACACACAGTACTTGTTTACAGGAGTTATTGGACTTCACTGAAACATGTGTTCACCTTTCTCTCTTTTTTAATAAAGATTTTTGTTTCTTCATCCCAGATTCTGTAAGGAGGCCTTGGATATGTGAAGTGACTTATGCACAGGGTATGTTGGAAGAGCCACATAGGGTGTGTGGGAAGTCCTCCATCTGAGGCCTTTCAAAGCAGGTTCTTCACAGGAGAAGTGTGGTGGGCTGTGGGAAACAGAGGATGGTGAAAGGGAGCTGGGAGACATATATTCACATGGAATATATTAAGCACATTCCAGTCGCTCCTCTGGGTTTCCCCAATAACTTGAACCTCTGCATCTGACTGGCTTGGTTTTATGACCTCTTATTGCCCCTCCTTTTGTGCTTTTGATGTTCCTTCTCTTCATCATGTCTTTGTCTGCCCACACAATTTGTATCTGTAGTGTGCTTCTACTAGTTGAAAGCAATGTGCTTTCCATCCACTGTTCATGTACTCTTCATCCTTTCCCCTTGGTCTCTGCTGTTCCCTCTGCAGAATTTCAGCATGTTCGTATGTTAATGGATAGCTATGCTGTGCTTTTATATTAAATGCCTTCCCACACAGGTGCTAGCTGATTCTGGAATTATCTTAGTGTGATTCTAAGTATTATAAACTGTAATGGGCTTCCCTTTCAGATTTTGAGTTGAACTCAGATGTTCTTGGATTCTTTTCTTGCTTTTCTATTGCTACACTTTTCCAAGAATACTGAATAAACTGGTAATCCTGCTACATGTTGGAACTCTGAGATGCATTTCAGAATACCATGCATAATTATGTTTGTCATTCCACAACATTTAGCATGCTGCTGCTGGTGGCCTACTTGTTGACAAGTAACAGATTTTCTGACAGGCCACACAATATACCATAAAATACTGCGTATCAACACTGGGCAGTCGATCTAACTGGTTTAATAATACAAAGAGATTATTATTTGAGGAATGTTAAATGTTCCTAGGAGCCTACACAGAGATGAAAGTGGTTTTAAGAACTCATGCTGCCATTAGACCAACGAGGACTACTGCTTTAATATAGGAGTACAAAAGAACTTCTGTGTTTATATCTGGTCAAGGTAGGTAGTGGGAACCCTAAATAAGGGGAGAAAAGACAAAAGTGGCTGGTCTAGCAATGGAGCAGCCAAACTCAAAAGAGAACTTACACTTTGATTTATGGTTTATAGCCACTGCTATGTGTTTGCTAAAAAAGAGAGGGCCCAGGGAGGAAAACGTTTGGACTATATTCACTGTAGGAGCAGTGAAGCCCTTCTTTTGTTAAAACATTATTAAAGCAGGATAGAAATTAATTGCAGTCTCTTAGCTAAGCTTCCATGCAACTAATGTAGCCTCCAAATATACCATTTTTCGTACAGCCAGCTGACTTGAGAGCCAGCAAGACATGCATTTTGATCAAAACTTTATTTTCGAAGCTTGTGTATTGTATAATAATCATGTTCTAATAACAGGTTCTTAGACTATGGAAGTTCGCATGGCCCTTCTGAATAGAATGTCTGACAAACTTGAATATGATGCTATACTTGGAGTTATGTCTAAATTAACCTGCAGTGGTTCCTTTACTGCCATTTTTAGAGTGCTATCTGTTCTCACACTACCTTGTTTTAAGGTCAGCTTATATCTGCAGTGCAGGCAGTGTTCTTTGCCTTTTCAAGCAGTAGGCATTCAAGAGAAAGTTTTAATCTTTAGGTTTTGAACTTTAGGTTTGTGTATAAGGAGGCTGAATGATTCATTCGTAGTAGTCTCTGTGGAGGGAAGAGAAGTGTTAACTGTGGAAGAAGATTACCATTAAAAAACAATGTCTGTAATTTAGTCTGAAGTACAAATGATTTCATGTTGGATCATCCTCTGACTCATAAATTGAGAGAAATGCACACATTAATGGGGGACTGAAATGCACACACTAATGGGGGACTGGTCCAAACTCTGGTCTTAGCAGCAGTGTGGAAATAACCAACACCTAATTGTCATCATTAACTGCCTTGCCTTATATTCCAAAGATTATTAAGCAAGATAAACAGCTCTGAAGTAGAAAGCTGGTCTTCACTCATGCTACCACGAACACCTACTAAGGCAGAGTAGGTGCAGTTCAGCCTTCCCAGATAACCAAGAGGCAGTTGCATTCTTCAGCTTTGGTGAAAGCAACAGAGCCTTTTTTAGGGCAAACTAGAGGAAAAAAGACCACTGCTCTATGGCATCTGGAAGATAAGGAAAGAATGTCAGAGGTGAATGACTGAGGGAGAGAGAGAAGGAAATTATTCAAGACTGGCGGGGAGCAATACCAGTGTTTTCTATGTAGGTACTTGTAGCAGTTATTTGGGTCAACATAGACAACTTCAGACTCATGGACTGCACTTCCTTTACAGGTAGAGCACTGCTTCCAGTGGTACTGGACTGCATTAGGAATGTAGCAATGTCCCTTGGAATCTTTACTACTATCACTAGTTTTGGTGAAATGGCCTAGTGTGCTCAGGAACATGAAACAGGCTGTGAGAATGCCTACAGTGTTTGAGATACCAGTGCCCCAGTGTGCAACTATTGCTCTTTTCCCTTTCTCCTCTAACAATCCAAATTAGCACTGGATACCCCTTAGGCTGCTGTAATGGTGTTTACCTTTTCCTGAACTGCTGTGAAAAGTGGAACTGGATTTGTCCTTGCTGTTTCCCTAGGCAGTCGTCTGTTAAAAAAGAAAACAGAGGTCACCCATGGGAAGGAACATAATAAAAGCTTGTAAGAAGAACAAATTTGGATGCTGAAAGATAGTTCTTTTAACTACACATTTGCATTTATATTGAAGCTTTATAAAATGGAGCTGCTAATGCGTGTTTCTTCCTATTATTTGATCTCAGGCTATAGGATAACTTTGTTTCTTAAAAGGTC
This sequence comes from Myiotriccus ornatus, assembly GCA_036023395.1. Classification (NCBI taxonomy): domain Eukaryota; kingdom Metazoa; phylum Chordata; class Aves; order Passeriformes; family Tyrannidae; genus Myiotriccus; species Myiotriccus ornatus. Next base: position 15,300,059 of record JAYRBT010000139.1, read on the forward strand.
AAATTTTAGAACTTTTACTTTTGCAGCCAATTAAGGGATTTACTTGTAAATATCCAGAAAAGAGTCTCTCAATAAATGCTATTAAGTCATTATTTTAAGAAGAGTAATCAAATCAGCACTACTGTAACCTCAATACTTAAGGTTTCATTTTTCTACCCTTACTCTTGGAGGTTTGCATTTACTTCTGTAAATGGCACAAATTAAACCAATACATGTCTAGGAACACAAAATGTGACTCTACCTAAGTCATAGTAGGAGATGTAACTTTTCTGTTTGCAAATGATGTAATGAAAAGCCATCTTTCCAGATTTCTTAAATTTATTGTCTCTTGAGATTACTGGCGTTACATTAATAAAGATTAGCAAGTATATATCAGAGAAGAGAGTGTCAGAACTACATTCAAGTTTCAGAAAGATGTCCCCACGAGAAGCAAGTGGGAAATTGGTTGGCATTTTGTGTCACTATTTCCTCAGTTTGTTTTTTCTGTTTCCTTCTTTGTGAACCAGTTGCAAAGATTGGTTTCTTTAGTAGGCGTGTGAGTTTTACTAAACCAGTTATTGAGTAGCCTCTGACAGTAAGTTGGACATCTTCTTGATTAAAACATGAGCATCATTTTGGTGTGCTTTCCACCAAAGAGTGTTCCCGTGCTATTTGCCTAGAGAGTCTGTTTCTTTTTTTTCTGTGTCACAATGAGCATTTCTTTTTTCCAAAAAAAATATACTCATTTTGTCAGGAAGAACTGATTTGGTGTCATGATAGTTAGGATGTTCTTCTGGGAAATCTAAGTTATTTTCTTGCTTCAAATTAAAGTAAGCAGCAGTCTGAATCTGTGTGTCCCGCATCCTGTCCTAGTGCCTCTGAGATAGGTGCAAGTCTGAGGTTTCTGACCTTAGATTTGACTGGAAAAATTCTGCCAGGCCAGGATTTAATGTCCTGTTGAAAGCTCAGTACATTTCCATGACCAATTGTTTTTTGATTGCATGGGCATTCTGAGTTATGTAAACAAAAATTATGTAAGGAAAGGAGAAAGGAGAAGAGGAAAGAAGGAATCGTAACTGGTTCTATGCCGTATTTATGTCTTGGTGTGATTCTTTCAGGCATTTGCCCTAGTGAGGCAAATGAATTCTTCACAAGGGCAGTTCACTAGTCCTCACAGGAGGTTGCACCCCACCCTGTGTGCTGTTTCCAGATGTGGTGATTCAGAGAACATAACTTGGCCTGGCTACCCCCACAGGAGTGGAGGAAAGAACTCCTAAATTTGCAGATCTCTAGTTTTGATTAAAAATCTGAACCTCTTTGGCGTGATTACATGATTTCCATAAAATACTAGTGATGATAGTGAGGAGGAGGGTAGCAGTTCAGGCTTTCAGGGCAACCTGGGTTTATACCTTGAAATAGCTACCAACACTTGGCAGTAACATTTCATATTTCAGTTCAATTGTTACTGACTTCTCATCTTAGCGCCAAAAATTCTGGAGTGCTTTCCCATATGGAGATGAGGAAATTTGGAGACTACTCTTCTTGAGACTTTTTTCTCATTTAAGATTATAGAACAGGCTCTCTTCACTTGTGGCCTCTTGATTAAAAGCAGTTGGACTTTGGCAGTTTTGCATTTCCTCTTTCTTGGACTGCCAGGTGTTTTGCACACTTGCAGGGGTTGTGTGCTGGAGCTTGGGCACAGTAGGGTATTTTTTTGCCTGATGCATGTCCACCAGGGTGGCCAAACCTTTTTGACGTGTTGGCTGCCCAGTGATTTCCAGATTAAGGCTCTGGCCAGTGGCGGTGCCTGCAGGGTTGCTGGTCTCTCTTGCTGACACACTGCACTGCTTTGAGCTGCAAACTCTTTGCTTACCCTTTCAGTCTTTTTGTATTTCTGATCCCACGTTTCCTTTTGGCTCAAAACACTCCATTATTTCTTCTTTGTGACAGGCTGCACTCCTATCTCCATCTCAAGTAGCCTGTGAAAATGACAGCACAGAAGCAGCTGACTGTGACACCTGTCTTGCAAAGGAGGCACAGAAGGGACCACTCTGTGTGCTTGTGATTTCTACATTTTAAGAGAAGCTAGTTGAGGTAAAGAACGTTCATAGTAGGGCAACTTAAATGATAATGAGGGTGGAACATCTGCTTGATGAAGGGCAGATGTTCAGTTTGAAACAGAGATCTGGAAAGGATTATCATCAAGGTATGCAAAGACACAAAGGTGGTAGATAAGGTGAATGCAAAACATTAATTAGCTCCTAACATGGCACAGTAAGAATTGGAATTCACTTGTTGAAACTAACAGGAGATCCATTTAAAATGGATAATCCTTTTTTACAAGGCAGATGACTCATTTTTGTGTGCGTTTTCACAGAAAACTGTGGAGACAGTATCGATGGGTTCAAAAGGGTTTAAAAGAATCCATGAACATCTAGTCCATAAACAGACGCTAAACAAAATAGACAAGGAGGTACTCTTTAACATCGCGAAACTGGAAATTTTGACTGTTGGATAATGGGAATGATTCTGGATAAAGATTAGGTTTGTATATTCCCCTAGTTAGCATCTCCTGTTGCTACTGTTCAGGATTCCAGGCTAGGATGGATATAGGTCATAGGATAGTCACAGGGCTGACCTACTATGACACTCACCATGTTGGTTTATTTCTAAACATAAATGTTAGTAGGCAATGATGGCAGACTTGCAACAACGTATTGCAAACTGTAGTCACTAACTGTGGTTAAAAGATATATATCCCAAATTAATTTAACAAAGAAGTTAGTTTGCTAACCAGAATGCTCCCTATATGTAAAATAACTGTCTATTATTGATATTGGGGTTTTGCAGCCAAGAAGTCACTTCCATTTCATTCATGTGCCACTTTTAACTCCTTTTTTATTATTATGGTTAGGAGAAAAATGCTCTCAGAATAACAGAATAGTTTTGGCTGTTCTTGTAATTCCAGAGTTGGAGGGGGAAAAAAAAAGCTTGCTTGTTTGAACTTCTAACCTTTTGCTCTGGAATTCTCGTGTCAGAGTATTTCAAGAGTATTCGGCCTTCAGACATGTCAGAAATATCACTGAGATTGTCTTTTTTGCAGATATTTGATACTTCCACTTCCAGCAGAGACCAGAAAGTGTGGAGAAGTGTGATTTTTTGCTTGTTTGTTTCAGCTGACCAAACTCTTTGAAAGTTTGGAAACAACACCTTCTTTTCACTCAGCTTTGTGGGGAAAGAATAATTGGCATTACACATATTTTAAAGTCCCAGTCCAAGTATTGCCAGGGTTTTAGCATTTTTCTTTTATCCAAACTAACTTGTTAGTCTCTAGTAACAGAGACTTACAATAGCCTAAACAGCAGCAAAACACATCTAATGACTTCTATATTTGTAAATCGTTTGTGGAATTTGTGTAAGAGAGTGATTTGAAAGATATTTTTACAATTCAGCCTTTAATTGCCAGCATGGAGTCTGTGTCTTTGATTGATAAAGACTAGATTACTTCAGCTGTAAGCTTTCTATAGAAAGCTTATGAACTAAATATCACAGTCGGAGTTTGGGGATGATAAAATATGGACATTATGGTATTATCCAATCATTATTACTCAGTATCTTCTGAATATCTTTCTGAAAAGTATGGCCTGTGGTGTGAATATAATTTCAAAAAGAATGTACTGTGGACATAATGAAATTGAATACTGCCATTGATCGCCTTGCACATTGCCTTATTGCACTGTTTGCCCAATAGTGCTGCTGGTATTCTCTGACAATGATATGCAAATACCTGATGTGACTTCATTGCTAGAAAGCATATATTTTTTAATGTTGAGCTTCATTGTCCTATTTTACAATTTATTGAGATGTTTATTCATGAGAAGCAAAGGGAACAAGATGAGCAATTGGAAGTGAAGAGCCGTTTCTGGCAGTCTGGTTGCTGACTCTGCAAAATTTATAAGTTATTATAGGATCTCTTCAGTGTATACAAGGAAAAAGTTTCTAATTTAATGCCCTTCTGTATCTAAATTTTCTGTTTGAGGTTTCTTCTAGAGAAGAAATTTTGCTACCGTACTAATTAAAAAAAAAAAAAAAGGTGGGGTCTTTGTGGGAAGAAATAATTTGAAAGCATTCAAAGAAGAGTAGTTATTTAGTAAAATTAAAATAATGAAAAGCTGTATGATTCTTTTATTTCCTTCTAAAAGAAGCTATTTCCATTTTTCCCCCCAATTATAAGAAATTGTGATTTCCTTCTGATGGAGCATGGCATTAAGTTGCCCATTCAAATAAGGGGTAATTTTAGACTACAACCTTTTCATGCTTTGGCACAGAAAGTGGAAATTTGTTTTACATAGTACAAGACAGTGTTTAAAATATTTTCATTTTTCGTTGTATATTAAGATCATTTTCAAAGAAGGTTGGTGAGTTTTATGTCCCAGCTGGACTATCATCCACAGGTTTTCTCCCCTTTTTGCAGTACTCCAGCAGAGTGCTGATCTCCCAGGAGCTTATCCAGTACATTCATGAAAGAGATTAAGGTAGTCTGCAGGGGTGAGAGGTATTTTGTCAGAATTTATTACTGTTCAAAGCCACCATAATGGTTTCCACTGAAGTCTTTAAAGACCATGAAAATTGCTAATACCATGACAAGTCAAAAATGTTATAGGTATTTATCGTGCAGTATTCCAAGAGAGACCCCAGAGAACCAGAAGCTGAAAAACTCAACTAACTCACCTTTAGTCTTTTGCATTGTTGAACCCAGGTAATAATTTCTGTTGTGCGACACAGAGATAAATTATGGGTTAGTGCACCTTCTGCTGCTGTCAGTTAGTGTATCTTAACTTCATTGAGTGGACTGCCTCAGTTTTTATCTGTGTCTCAATACAAGATATCAAGGAGCTCAAGAAAATATCTCAATTCTAAAACTTGGAGCAATGAATACTTTAAAAAAAAAAAAAAAGCCCAAAATATTAGAAAGCAAGGGGATGTGCTTTCTTAGCAAATATATAGCTGTTACATTAATGTCACCAATAAATGCTTTTACTTGGCCTGTAGGAGTGTGGTCCAGGTTCTTAGATTGTGTCCTGATCATATTAACCAGACATAAAAGGTATTTAAGCTTTTTAACAGTACAGTAAAAAACTCTGGAAAGGCCACAGTAGTCCTGAATTCTTTTTAGATCTCAGCACCTTACTTCCTCTTACTTCCAAAGGTAACTGTCCAAGGTAACTATGTAAAATACACTTAGTAAGTTGCAGATAAGGTATGAGAGATCCCATGGATTTAAAGAAACAGGCCATTTGTATTTTGGCCCTTATTTTAAAAGGCTCTGTGATACCAGACTGCAGGTTCCAGTCTGAGCATGGAGTTGTTCGGTTAAAAGGGAATATACTGATAATTCATACAGTTAAGAGGTAAGTACACAAACCCACCCCCTTATTGCAGGCTTGTAGGTGTTTTTTTAATTAACAAGCTAATATTGATTTAATAGCTTCAACAGGAAAGAAAAAAGATTCACAGCAACAGGAGTCACCCCTGCCATGCCGTGTATCACATGAGCTATCGCTCATATTTGTCTCTACATCTGTGTTTTGTTTTTCTTGGTTAATTCAAGTAATGCTGAAGTCAGTGGGACTTACCAGTGGCATCTTTTTAGACTTCAGGATCCATTTTGATGTTGCTGTGCAGAGCAGCAAGATTCTAGCTTCAGGAATATGAGCAAGATACCACCCCTGACTGGCATTTGTGGAAAGGGAGCATATTATACTAGAGGGTCATCAGCAATCATTTAGAAGGCTGGCTGCTGATTTTACTTCAGAGGGTTTTGACATCTCATATGCTGAATTTCCACTGGTCTGCCCTGCCCTTTTGTTTTCTGTGTATCAGCTGTGAACAAAGGGAAACGCTGGCACGTAATTATTTGATTCAAACCAGTGAGACACCACAAATGTTCAGTATGCATTTCATCTTTTTGAGTGTTAGTGATCTTTTAATGGGCATTTTTATGGTTTTTTTTTTCTGCTGGTCTTTAATTTCAGAGAAAGTATTTCCCATATAAATTATGAGAGTAATTTATAGTGATAAAGTAACAAATCTTAGGCTGTTTCCCAATGCACCATCTTCAAGGAACAGAGAGTTGGATCTTTTTCAATCCTATCTATTGTTGGCAGATTCAAAGGTATGAACTCATTGAAAACAATTTTAGGAACAGGTGCAGAAAACTGCTACTTGCAAGCCACTTTCAAGTATTTTCTAACCAAGGATGTAGAAACCAAGGAATTCAAGTCATAGGCTGTAATAAAGCAATAAGTCCAAAATATTTATATAACTTTTTAGAAGAGATTAGGTTCCACCTACCTTGCCATCTTATCCAGAAAAAAAACCCAAGTAGTGCTAATCTCAATTTAAATAAGTGAAGAGTTCTGTTTGAAATACAAAAAACCTAAACTGCCTTGTACACTGAACATGATAGTGAAAAAAAGCACATGGTGCAGCATATGGAAAAGCTCTATACAGGTCTGAGGATGGGTATCATAGGGCAAAATCTGAGTTCCTTTAATTCTTTAGAGTATAAATTTTCTTATCCTTGACAAGTTACCTTTCACTCCTAGCGAACGGATCTTGCACTGCAAAGAGTCATTGTTTGCATATAGGTTTTCATTTAGCCTCAGTCTGGTCTTCCTTGAAGGAATCAAATTGCATGGTTGAGGTGTAAACTTTTAAAATGTTTGAGTGTCTTCCTTTCCTGGTGTAACAAAGCTATTAATCTTTTTAGGTTAATTGAAAATGTGGAGCAGACTTCCACGCTACCTTTCTTCCACAAGTACATGGAGGAATGACTTTCACTGCTTTGAAAGTATTGCCTTTAGACAGGTTTTCAGGAGATATGTGGCATGGCTGCATACATCTCTAGGACCTATGCAACTCTAGAAGGTAGTGAGAGTATAGTATCAATATCATGCCCTTCTGTTTAGAGCCCCTTTCACAAGAATACTAAGCAAGCTGCTGTACTAGGTATGGCACTTTCTGGAACAGTATAAAATTCCACATTAAATTTGAGCCAAACTACAATCACTAAACACAGATGTATGTGGTGACATTGCAAGCAGACGCATATTTATGTTTTTCAGTAATTGTATGAATGTCACAAAGATAATACAAATTTTGATCAGGAGAATGATCCTCTTATTTGCATTTTATATAGTCTTTTAGAGGCTGAACCATTACAACAAACTGTTGATCTGAAGTTGAATTAATAGTTCTGTGCAGTATCCTGCTTGACATCAGTTGTTTGTTGAAGAAGTATAAACTTAGCAACAGGTGATCCATCTTTCTCTTTGTACTTTTTCTTCCATGTCTAGTTCATATAAACAGAAGCTTTACCTACACATCACAGTTTGGTTGAACAGTAAGCTGCAATCCTTTTTACTTTAAGGAACCCTCAGCATTCTACTGAAAATTATGTTACTTTGAGAAGAGAACTCTTTTCTATTAATGTTTACTGTTGTTCTGATGGAAATACTGCTTTAATGTACTGCTCAAGAAAGTTAAATAAAGTTAACATGCAAACTAATGGGATTCCTAAATTGGATTCTTGTATCTGATTGAAGTTTTGTCTTTATGACTCATGTTCTTTAAATTCACATGCTCTTGTCAAGATTAAAATAATTTGTGATTGCATACATATTTTCATAAACCTATTTCATAAATGCACCCAGAGATTCGAAGTAGAGTCCCTTTTGAAAGTTCTTGAAGAGCCCGTGGGATATTTTCCAAAGATAGCTCCAACTTCTGTGTGTCTTGCTCACTTGCATCAAAAAGATGATGGAATGAACAGACCTTGAGGCTATAAAATTTACAAACTGAGGAAATCGTAATTTCAGTACAGCAAAATTCATATCATTTCAGTCGTGCCAAGATTTCATTCTCTTACACTTCCTAGAGGAGCTGGGCAAATGGCTTCTTCTAGGACAGTGTCAGACCTCAGTGCCTGGCAAGGTTATGGAGCAGATCATCTTGAGTGCAATCACACAGCACCTACAGGATGGACAAGGGATCAGACCCAACCAGCACGGGTTTAGGAGGGGCAGGTCCTGTCTGACCAACCTGATCTCCTTTTACGATCAGGTGACCCACCTGGTGGATGAGGG
>JAYRBT010000139.1:15308345-15336350 GCA_036023395.1 Myiotriccus ornatus
AAAATCCAATGCGCAGGCTGGAAGGTGTAAAGACCTTCCCCGGTTCTTCGTTCGCGAAGTCTGGCCATTATTATTATGTAAAGGTTGCTAATCAGGATAATGGCAGATCTGAAATTAAGTCGGAAGTCCTGCTTATTTTTCCATCCAATGACTAAATAAAATTGTTTATTTTCTTTTTTTTGGTCCCTGAAAAAATGCTTCAGTGACCTTATGTTTATAGTCAAGGAAATTCAAATGCATCTATATAGCTTCTAGGTTTTTGTATCTCTGTTACTTTCTATTGTGGCATTTGACTTCTCAATACAACTGAAAAGAGGCTAACTTTTACTTTCTTTTGTAGCATTCAGATTATTTTCTTTTAGGTATACCTTCTCTGCTTTTTAATTTGCAAAAATATTCTCCTTCTGATTCACTTTCCTGTGTACAGCGTTCAAGATGTGCTGCCCCCACAAGCAGTCTTACAGCGACCCACAGAACGCAGGAAGTAGGAGTTACTGCTCACCTGTAAAGCCTATATGAACTGTTTATCTGCTAACTTAGGTCCTCTCCTGCACTGCAGCCCGGAAGAGACAAGATGCCAAGCCAAAGAAGACCCCAGTGCCACTTGTTGGCTTTACAAGGTTCATTTCAACAGGGCTTGGCTGTATTAAAGAGCCATCTACAGTTTGTTGTCAAGGAGAACTTACCAAGGGACCTAAAGGGTCATTAGCCCCCACTTAGCACCATACAGTGTAGCAGAGGCTTCATGACATGTGACAAGGAAAGGCTTTAATGGTGTGTCAAGAAATCCCAACCTCATCACTTAATTTTTTTACTAATCTGTTGCTGTCCAGTAATGAGTTGCCATTATATTGATAGCCAAGTTTTTACAGTGATGACAGTAGTAGAAAATTAAGGAAGCACTGCTGGTGACATTGCATTTTTCACTTTTGCTTTTAGTCATCCTTCTAGGATGTCCTTAGACAAGAAGTAAACACAGAAATATAAATTCCTTGAGCTTTTAAAATTCCATTTGGCTTGATAATTGTCAGTACAGACAAGCCAGCCAGGCATTTATTTTTTAAATACCCAAGAATTTCAAGGAGCAGGATAATTAAGAGCTTCCAGTAAGCACTGTAGCTACTATTGTGTTATGATACACAAGTATCATATGTGACCTACTCGAAGTTTTAGGACTCTTCCTCAAAGATAACATGCATGGCATCTCAGGACTGGAAGGATACAGAGAGTAGTACCTGGGATATGTGTTGCAAAGAATGTTTCTTTGCAGCTGTAGTCTTCTGTGATTCCTTGTGTTATAAACACACATTGCATGTGATCTGGGGAAATACAAACTCCAGCACAGATTGCCTGAGAACATGGTAGGTAGAGTTTTAAAACCACCAAAAACCCTAACACAAAGGAAGACCTTAAAATGAAATTCGCTGGGCAGACAGTGTTAAAACTATCTCGGGTTTTACTTGATAAACAGGAAAATTCATACGACAATTTATTTGAATTTAGCCATTCTCAATATCATGTTGGGGCCCTAAAATGTTATTTTCCATCCTCTCTCTTATTTAGACAACTGTCTTCAGTGCTATATAAATTATCTGAGTTAATCTGAGAAGTGAAGGTTCCCAAGTAAGAGCAGCCACACCCTGAAGGCATGGCATGTGAGACAGAATACCTTCTATTTTAGGAATTCTTCCTTTCATCCAAAGAAAATCCCTCAAAAAGTCATGCCTAGCCATCAGGACCCCCTGGATAAATAAGAATTTATTATGTCATCTTGACACTGAAAAATACTGATTTCCAGTCTGACTGTGGTTATGAAGTGTCCAGTGATCCTTGGTGTTCAGGGTGGACAAACACATTTGACTACCAGTTATGGAAAGCCTTTATCCAGAGGGGACCATCTGTGCTTATTTCTTATTTACTCCATTTGAATGAGGCAAGTTTAATAGTATTTATTTATTTTTACACCATGAGAGAATGGAAACCTCTTATAGGAAAAAAAAAATCAGCAATATAGTTAACTAAGGTTAAAATTCCACTCATGGAACACTTTTTTTATGATCAGTGGGGTTTTACTAAACACGATTTTCAGGATTACTAATACATCTGGTGACCCTTTTGAAGAGAAATCATTGCACAAGTATTGGGTAGTGCATGTGTGGAGAGCCCAATGAAGCCAGTTTGCATTGGATCAACTGTGTGTGTACTGCCCAGAGAGTTTGTGCAAATGCAGACCAGGTCCACAGATAAGGCTTCCTTCCTCTTCTGATTGTCTGTAAATCTCTGCCATATCATCAGAGTCCACTTTGTATGCCCAGGCATAAGTTGGAGCTGGAGAAAGGATGTCATGGCTGGGAGAACTAAAATGTACAGTATCTCAGAGTTAGTTTCAACATAGGAAAATGAAGCAGAAATCAGCACCAATTTTTTTGTAGGCATTAGAGTGGCCATTGTACCACTCAACAGTGAATGAATGGGAAGTCATTCAGTTATTCTTTGAAAAGGTCTGTTCCTTTCGAACTCTCTTTCTTTACAAAATATAATTCAGCCTTCCTGAAAGTGCTTACAATTCATGGTGCATTCTCCTACCAGCCATTTTTAGCATGGATCAGAACAATACAGAGGTGGTACTACACAGCACTTTACATTTTTGTGATCACACAAGGTGTGTTTCATCTGATTCACAATCACAGTGGGACTCTGCATTTGCAGCTGTGCAGACAGGATCTGCTGTTTTAACAGCATTTAGCTGGGGTGTAGTAGATAGAAAAGATGAGGGAGTAGAACTGCCTTACTAAGCAGAATTTCTGCGACCTGTGAAATAAAGATCTGTGAATTAACAGTGCTCATGAGCCAAGTTTTGGAATCCAACAGGGTTACACTTTTCACAGTCTTTTTTTGAGAAGAGGGGGACACTTGATGATTTCAGAAGGAACTGTCTAAAGTGAGGCCTGTAGAATGTATTACTTATTTAAGAGATGTGGTGTATTCCCACTCATTTTGATGTACATACACTTAAATACCTTGAAATCTGAAGCATATGAATATATAAAGTATCTTTGGGTCTTTCGAAGGGGGGTTTCCTTACTTATGCTTTCAAAATAATGTACCTTTACAAAGTGAGGTCATTTTAAGGCAATTATGCCTGTCTCATAGAAAAGACCAGTAAAGTTACTCATTTCACTGCCTATTTATTCTTGTTAATCAACTTGCATTGTTTTAAAAATAGGCAAAAAATAAAATAAATAGAAGGAACAACGGGTCATTACCTGTTATTGAAATATCCAGCTACTCATAATCTCACCAGAAGATCCATTATGTATTATTTTAGGAGCGGGAAGTGAAACAGACGTTCCATTGGAAAATTAGAACTTGTAGGACACATTGACAAGTCTCCTCCAATAAATACACCTCAATGCCATCCTCATCCTGTGTTCTGGCCTGGATAAAAAAAGTATTTTTACTGCTTAATTCACTGGTGTCAAGACTCACCTTATACCAAGACTGTCTTCCTTCTGAGCTGTTTTGGGATGGAAATGAGTGTTCACAATGAAGTAAGACAGACACAGTGATTCATTACAAGGCTCTGCTGTAGGACAGTAGCTTCTTGCAAATATACTTCTTAATAAAAAGAAACATTCTTTATGAAAGAAATTAAGGAATCTGTAATGTAATTGGAAGGAAGAAAATCTGCTTGGTATAGAAACAGCAATGAAGGGAGGAAAAATCAATAAATCAAAAGGTAGTGGGATCTGAAAAGGCTATGGAGTCATATCTAACAACTGCCAGCAATGTAATGTTTGAGAATAATATTGTAGCTGTTACCTGGTAAATCGTAAGAAATCTGAGAAATGCAAAGATCGAAATGTAGCAGCTCAGAGCAAAGCCAAGCACCATACTGTGTGTATCTGCCTAAACAAGGAAAATGTGGAACACTAATCCATTAAAAGCTCCCATTATGATAATAACCTAAATTAGAGCAATGTTTTCTGAACTTTGGCATAAACCTTGGAGCCTCGTAGATCTCAGAATATGAGAATGGGCTTGAACCGCAGACTGAGCATCCAGGCTTTGAAGATGTGATTTTTCTGGACCACCTCCATTTCAGCTATTGGAGTAATATACAAGAAGCAAGAGAATAGATCCCTTTAGAATAACATTCACCACTGAAGCAAAAGCAAAGTCAAAGTAGATGTATTCTGCATTTTCCTCCTCTAAGGCCTCCCACCATAGAAGAGAACGGGGAAGAAGCATAGCTGGTTCTCCATCCACCTGACAGAAAGTCCTCAGGGCGTGCCATCAGATGACGTATGTTTTCTTATTACCTAGGGTTTTAGCTTTTGTTTGCGTTCGATGATATTTTTATTTGTTTGCTTTCTGTTCTGGAACGCACAAGTCATTTTGAAACTGTTTTAAAGAAGGGGGAGTACAGTTTGAATTAGCTGGATTTTTCTTTTCTCTTTGCAAGAAAGCCTATGGAATTTGGCATCTTATCCCAATCTTGCCTGATGTGATCACAAACACAGTTAAAATTTTATTAAAATGTTTTGAATCTTTCAAACATGATATTGATAAGTGAAATGGAGCAAAGAGGCAGTATCAGCATCTGGTTTCAATGAACATGGTCTGCTTATACTTGAAAGCAAAACCATGCAGGAAAAGACTGGAAATTCTTGTTCGGAGAATCAAAGTGCAATAGTGTTTTTCAGTACCTGACATCTGTATGCTTCAAATGACCTAGATGACTTCACTCAACCAATCGTTCATATTTTTTAGATTAAAATGCCATATATAGGTCTGAAATATATTTGGTGCTTTTTCTTTTTCTTTTTTCAGCTTGCTGTGTACTTCTTTCCACTTCTGCAATCTTATCAAAACTCATTGCTTTGAGCTTTGTCGTACCTTTTCAACTTGTTGACCTTCTTCAATATATATATGAAACATTTATTTAAAAGTGTGTGTCCTCTTACTACATTGTAGTCTAAACAAACAAGGCAACCCCTTGTGGAGATATTTTTCTCCTATAGGTATTAACATCTGAAAGAACAAAATTGCCTGAAACAACTTCCTGAACTGCAGGCCCTTATAAAAGCCAAGTTTTTCAGGGGAAATTGTCAGGGCATTGTCAAAACAGATTCTGCAAGAGATCTTCCTGCCTCTCTGCCTTCAGCTCAAGTTCATTAGCAGCATTTCAGCCCAGGCTTTTCATGGCCATGCTGCATGCCAGAAGGGTTTGAATGCCTTCTGTCAGAGTAGTAGTAATGAGACGTACTAATACGGCTTCCTGCATTTTTTCTAGGAACTCACCTGGCTTACGTGAGGTGGGTGAACACGTTTGGAAATGCAGGTGAGGTATCTGTTTAGGTTTTGTACTTTGAGTTCTGCCCAGTCACGATGATGATGAAGAATTGTTATAATCCAACCACTTTCTCTTTTTGCTGTCTTCACAGTTTAATCCTCTCTCTTTTGGATTCAAAGGGAGTCGCTGAGGTCCCTAGCAGAAGAATCTGAGGCTGGGAATAATCACAGGAAAGATGTAGTGGTCACTTTTTATACCACAGAGAAGTTTAATGCATGGTAAATGTGTTTAACTGTGAAGAATACACCAGGTCCTTGAAAAGGGTAATTTAAATTCTACTTATTCCATTCCACTTCTTTTAGCATAATATTGTCCTTATACCAGTATTTGAATTAAGAATAAAGGTTTGGAAAAGAATAAATGCTTTTGACCATAAGCACCTACCTATTGTCTGTATTTTCAAGTTTTAACTCAGTTTTTAGCATAAAAAGCAGAGGATAAGTGCCCCAATTGGTTAGCAATATCTAAATTCCTACAGTTTTCAGCTTTTAAAGCTGTAGTGAAAGTGTCTTTGAGCTACTACTAATAGCTTCTTTGAATCTTTTTGCTTTAATCCCAAAGCTGAGAAATCAGTGAGGTTGGCCAGCTTGATTAAATAGTTTTTTTAAGTCAAACTATTGTAAAGTTAGCCTTGAAAAACAAATATGCTGCATCGCCTTTGACCATTTACAGTTTTTCTTTGGCTCCACCAAGCATGTGGATGTCTAATCAGGGGATTATCAAGTAGACTAGAGAAACATAGCAAAGTTCTGTGCTCTAGTAAATATTTGTGTAGCACAAGCCTGGAGAAAGTCCATGTTATATTTTACTGTTGATAATTTAATAACTCTGTGGCACGCCTGAAATTGTACAGTTAATGTCAGGATATGTCAAATGAGGTATCCTGTAAAATTTAATAACCTCATACTTAAGATGAGGTGCCTGCATGTAAGGTAACACTGTCATCGGAAAATATGTTCTGCAAGTAATATTTAGGGGATTTATTTGAATTTTGACAAGAAACAAAGTGAGCAATGGCCATCTAGCATGTAATTAATAACAGTGACAATGTACGTGACAACCAGAATAGCTCCTGCAGAAACAGTCCAGTCCATCAAGTGATCATGAGGCCAACCAACAGATTCCATAGAACAGTCAAAAGATCTGTGATTTCCTCTTGCTACAGAAAATAGACCATATAGTAAACAATTGATAAAATGAACTGAATCTGTGTTGCTTTTGTTTAAGGGATAGCATACAGCATGCTGTCTGCCACAGTAGTTTGTTTGCACTGAAATTAAGCAACAATGATTGAGGCACAGAGCATTTCCTGGGGATTAATGACTGTCTGAGAGGAGTTGATGGCCCAAGGAACATCCTGGCCATTAACCCCAGCCAGTCATTAATCCAAAGGAAATGCCCTGCCCCAAGATCTTTATTACTCCTAGAAAATGAAAACAAGGAAAAACAAACCCATAAGGACATAGGTATTCGTTCTGGCTGGTGAAGTTTCAAAGCATTTTGGGTATGCAGATTTTGATAAAACAAATACCTTACCAGTTATTTAACTGGAGTGCTCTAAAACACCTTGGTATCATCTAGACCTACAGAGGCAAACTGGAGAAACATGTTCACTTTTATTAATCTTTTTCTCAGTATGGAATGCAATTTACATTTAATTTTAATGCGATTTAAGTAGGACAAGTGTGTACTTTCAGTAAGTATCTTTAAATAGTCTATATAGTGTTAAGAATTTACAGTAAGTGCTAGCAGAACACCAACCAGATCTAGACACTGTTACTGTTATATTTAAACCGTTCCTTTCGTGATTTTGGGAGCAATGGACCGTGTATATCTTTATAGGCAAAAATAGTTGTAAATGTGAAAAGTGCATGAAAAAAGTATGATTTGGAAAGTGTATGTATTGGATTTCTGGAGGTAAATTGTAGGCTAAGTTCATGGATGTTTGTTGTTTCCTCTGTATTTTTCTGAGCTGAAGAGCACTTCAGAAAATTTTTTAAAAAGGTGGTTGTTCTTCAAATAGAAATTTATTCTCTTTTCTAACATGAAGCAGGATAACCTCTGCTTTACACCCTTTAGGAAACACATAAAACTTTTTTTTCAGAAAGAAATATTTCAGATACATATACTGCGTGATATTTATTCATTAAATAAAATGACCCAGTGTTAACATAAAACACAAACTTAATTTGTTAATTGACAGACAAATTTTACTTTCTAGACTATTCTTGTCATTAGGATCAGATGGTTCGATTGCTTGTAGCATGGGTGGATCTGGGAAACTGATACAATTTGTGACTGAGCACATTTAATGGTCTACCTCTGCCCGCCTTTAATGGAAGGAGAGAGGCTGGGAAAGAAATTGCAATGAAGCAATTTAGTTTCATGCCACATACTAACTTATATAGGCCAGAGATTTGCTCTACAATTTTCAAATTTTTTTGTGGAGATATGCTATAGCACAGCTGAAGACTAGAAGATTTTTTTTGTGTTTCATTAAAAGGCAGATTTATGTAGGCCATATAGTTAAAAACTAATAGCTGATTTACAAATAAAAATCTCTGTATAGGTGAATCTTAAGAGTTTGGCTTCAATTTAAGGAAAACAAGTTGATAAAGATCCATAGAGAATTGAAGGCAAAATGCATTTTTTAAAAATTCCCTTGTAAACTACAATACAATCCAGATTAATTTGTTGTAAAGATATGTTGCGCTTTCCATAGGCCATTAATTTTATATCAAAGTAATGTGAATGATTATTTTCAAAAGTGAATGTAAACTATAGTTAGCTGTATTTGTGGGAGAATGTCTTGGGGGACTGTAGTGACTGGCTCACTGCCAATAAGATGGAAAATTGAAATTCTATTCCTGCATTTTCGTCCATATAAGTATGTATATGTGGAACAGACATCTTTCAATAAAGAGCTCTTCATTCTAGCAGACAAAGTTAGAAGTCAGCACAACAAATAGCTTAGCTAAAAAAACTTTTACTTCACCTGAAGTGTTATACTGCAGAGAGAAGGTAAGTAACGTTTGGAATAGTGCAAGAACAGGACAGCTGCGATAGGTTATCAGGGAATATTTTAGAATTATAATTTATTTCTTGCTTCTATCCATTTACTTCTAGAAGATATGTTTTATTTTAAACAAGATTTATTTATTTTAAATTCTGGAGAGTCCTTGACCAGTGTTGCTCATGAGATCAGATAGGATGATTGCAGTGGTTTGGTGGCCTAATAACCTGCTCCTAGCTTATTGTGCCCTACTGAGAAAATTGCTTTTTCCCTGTTATTTAGTGTCTCCATTTCTAAAGAAAAGATCATACAGATGCTTACATTTTATTTGAAATTCTTCAAAGGCAACCAGGAATAAATCTTAGGAATATTTTGATAAAATGACCTTTGTTATATATGTCATTGATACAAAGATTTAGCCATTAGTCAAACACTGCTAAGAAAACATTAACTCATAAACTTCAGTGATTATAGTGCTGAAGCTATGGAGAAAGGTTTTCACATAAATATATTCTCCAGGTCAGTGGAATTTACAGTGAGTTTACTGGGAACAGGAATAAATGTTTATAATATTGTACCTGAATAAAGTTGTCATCCTCTCTTAACATGGAAGAGAACGTTCAAATCACTGTAAAGATATTCAGGACTTAATTCAAAACCTATGGAATTTGCCCTGTTTGGCTTGGGGGGGAGGTCTTTCAGTTAAACTCACTGGGATTTGTATCAAGATCCTGTTTTGGAATCTGTAGTCTTGAATGCATTTTAGAGGCACTTCCAAACTAATACAGATTACAGCAGAGTTCTTTGTTTTCCCTTCTTTATGCTACAAAAGGAATTAATTCTGTTTGGAGACTTGACATTCCCATTCTTCCCTTTAGAACAAGGGCTATTGTAAATGTAAAAAACCACATAAACCAGGTTTGTAATAAATATAGTTTAAATCAGCATGTTGTGTAGTTAAACATGGAAGAAATAGTATAATCTTTCTAGTAAAAATAATTAAAATAATGAAAATGGCTCACTTATTAATTTGAAGAGTAAACAACTAGCTTCGATTTAAATTCTTATTCCTCTCCTACTCAGGATGTTATTCATTAGGAAAGACCTGCAAGTAGTGCTAAACCCAGGAAGTACAGAGAATGATAGCTTGGCACTTGGCACATGTTTCAAATAACACATAGATACTAAGGTACAAGCAACGTCATTCCACACTAATGGCCAAGTCTAAAAAGGGGGCAGAGCTCACTACTCCATCCATGCTGCCATTCTTATGTTCTTCATGTGACCAGCATAGGAGACATAAACCAGTAATATAGGGAGCAGTATAGGGAGAGGAAGGCCTTAGAAGGCACCAGAGCCACTGAGCATCTAGTTATTCAGTAGAGAGGGGTGAGGGCAGAGGTAAATGTTGAATCCTGCCATAAGGTGTTTGAGAGGTAAGCACTTGGTTCTGTTAGAGCAGCAGAAGTCCCTCTCCCAGTATAACTTCCTGAGTCTTCAAGAATAAAGTAAATTTCAGGAGGGTGTTTGGTTTGTTGTGTTTTTGTTGGGTTTGTTGGGTTTTTTGTTTGTTTTTTTGAGTTTTTCTGTTATTGTTTTTAAAATCTTTCAGTGGCCATGACAACCTGCAAAACAATAATATGTCTATTATTAGTGCTCACACTAACGGGATGAACAGTCCTTCTTCCCCTTTAGAGAACACAGACCTATCCTCTGCTATGATTAGTATAGGCCATACTTGTCTCAGGGGGATAAAGGGACACTAACTCTCCCTTTGAATGTTTGCTACTCTAGATGAACTTATTGAAGCAAATATGAACACTGTTGTCAGAGTTAGTGATGAAGCCTTCATTCTAGCAGCAAAAGACCTAGGAGTTTACCAGTGCTAGAATCATCTCTTTATGGACTTACTAGGGTTTTTTTTCCCTGTAAGTTATATATACTGTTCTTTAAGCATGAGACAAAACTCCATTTCCACGCCTTTTTCTTTTGTGTTCTGATCTTAGAACAGAAACCTTCAGACCTTGATTTTTCCAAAACAGCTTCAGCACAATGATTGTTGTTGCTCTCCAGACATACAGATCCATTTCTTTTCCATCCTTCAATAATAACTTCCTCTGCGAAGGATTTGAGTCTTTTTTAGGCAGAGGATAGAGGATTCTGTGCGTGCTGAACTATTAATAAAAAGTAGTGGTAGTCTGAGTCTTTGCCGTATCTTAAAAAACAAGAAGCTTTAGTTACTATTGCATCAGTCTTGGAACCTGATCTAGGATGTCTACAAACTGCCAAAGATCTTCAGGATACCACTGGTCAGGCTCTGATCTGCTCTGCTCTGTGGTAACTGATTTGTTTAAAGTCAGGCATGAAAGCAACAATGAAGACACTCAGGATTCTTAAAAATGAAAACTGAGGTCCTTTTATAGTTTGATTATATTTGGTGGCAGCTGAATAGCTTTTCCATGATTGCCTAAATTCTACCTGACTTCCCATTATATTTCTGCATCTTTTTTTTTATATTGCATCTGACCCTGGCTCTTCACTGAGAACAGATCAAAACCACACCTTGCACAGTTACCATATATGGCAAAAATCCACTGCTTTTGGTTTTCCTTTTAACATCAAAGCACTAGAAAGAGGATTCACTGACGTTCTTCAACAGGGTGGTCTGTAAATAGTCTAAAGGTCTGCTTACTGTATTAAGATACAAGGCTTGCATCACGTGCATACAGTCTATTTCTTTTCTTAATTGGGAATTGCAATCTTTTTTTGGGAAAAGAAGGAAAATTTAGATTATCAGGTGATAGCTTTTGTCTCAGAATGAAAAGCAGACCTTCTTAAAGGTCTGCTCCAACCTAAATGATTCAATGATTCTGTGACCTGAAACAGTTTGCACTTCGTCTTCAAAGTAATAGAACCAATTTTAAAACCCATATTGTTGCTTTCAAAATATGTCTCATTTGCCAGTCGTGCAGACAAGTGAACTGTAAACCAGAACAAACTGAGACCAAACCAGTGTGAAAAACTCGTTTTCTGCATACAAGAATGAAACTAGAAGCATAGCCTTTGGAATAAATATTTTCACTATATGTGTAAGGGAAAGCTGAGACAGTCTGGGGGCCAGCAACTCACACTCCGAGCTTTTTGCACCCTGAGAAAAAGATACCTTGTGTGAAATCTATGTTAGTGAGAAGTCAGATAGATTCTATTAAAATATGTTCGACTATTTGTATAGCTGTAAAATCCTGCCAGAATTCTCTCTAAAGTAAACTTTCTCTCTCATCATCAAATAAAACATTTACAGGGACCAAGCTTGTAGCCATAAATGTGCTCCTGTGTTCAAACATAGCTACCCTTTAGAATCGTCTCAAGATACTTCTGTATCTTGAGATGTAAACTCCCATTTTCAGTTTTTGATAAGTGTTAGGAACAAGAGGATATCTCTTTCTATATATATTAATTCATGTAACTTAATTCTGCAAGATGGCACACATTTACTCACGGGTTAAGATTATAACTGCATTTCAAAGCAGTTCTCTTGAAACATTCTAAAACAGATTATGTTCTTAAAAACTCTGTTCTTTACTTTGCATGTTTTAGTACTACATCCCATTAAAGCTGTGTTTGAAGTTACTAGGATTTGTTAAAAAATTTGATAATGCCTAAGCAGATAAGAGATTATATGCTTTATGTATATATTTGAAGGATTTGTTCCAGCTTGGATACAGTGTATTAATTGGCCACCTACAGTGAACAGCAGTGTTTAATATTTAGAACCCTTTTCCTCATTGTTTTCCAGGCAGAAGAGCATGTAAGTGTTCTTTTAACTAAATTTGCTAACTTTCTGGAACACATTTAAACAATGTGTGCTACTTGTGTCATATTACATTAACTTCACTTCTACAGACAGGTTGTATACATATGTAATAAATAGCCCCTCAGGGATCAGATCTAGATTAACTGAGAAAAACGTACTCTGCTGTATGTTAAGTAATTTACAATATCTCAGTAAACATTAGAAAAGACATGTTTGTCTCACCAGAACAGGTTAACAGTGCCTGCAGACTCAGTAATGATTGTAGAATGTTAAACTATCAAGTGGAAAGTTATAATCACTTTAAATAGTCCAATTTTTTCCCCTAAAACATCAGACTATCTGGAGTTTGATACCATGATGTCTGTAATAACATGGAATGTTTATGATACAGAATGAAAGTAGTAAAGAAAGACACCAGTTCTGCAAAGGATCTAAACAGAGTGACTTAAAACTCAGAGAGGGAAGCTTGGAGAGAAAACTTGTTTTTAAGTGGGTAATCTTTTATTTAAATATTATTTCTTTTAAATGAAATTACAATATCTGCAATTAGAGATGAAGCATGTTTTAGGCATGCCAGTTTTATTTACATATCACAAAATCCCTGTAGCCTCTCTGTTTCTATCAGCTCAGTTCTGCCTATTTAAATAGGGGTGTGGTAACTCTGCTATCACTGGCTTTGGTTTTTATTGCCCCAATCCCAATGTAATTAACAAAAGTGTTCTAAGTAAGCATGTAAAGGTTACTTCAGCAAACTTCAGATGCTTAATATGGACATTCATTGCAACTCTAGAACTTACTTGTTAGATCTGCCAGATACTCAAGAAAGTAACAAATATATGTGGAACAGCAAGAAGTAAAAACTTTATTTTCTTCTTGTTAAATCCATGCAGCTGTTGGCTGCATTAATTGGCTGTATAATGTAAACTTTCCCTAAAAAAAGGAGCACTCACCACATAGCACTCATATAAATGAGAATATACTTAGGATAAACCACATAATATAAGAAGTGCAGTGATTTCAGAATTCAGCCTAGCTGCCTTGTCTTTGATGCACATAAGGAGATAAAAAGTAGGCTAAATTCCAAAAGAGAAAGCATGTTTAGAATTCTGTCTTAATTGATCATTTAAGGACAATCATCTTAATTGTTTAATTACATCATTTAACTGTCCTAAAGTCAGGCAAGAGGCCCACCAGCATAGAGAAATAACAAACTGTAGTAAGAGTGGCTGGAGCAGAGGACCATAAGTCCTGGATTCTGGAGAAGCCATTTAACACTGTTTGCTTGTCCTGAACTAGAAATAATAAATACTTCATTATACTCAATCATGGGAGATCCTAAGACAAGCAACACAGTATTAAAAATAATCATTATTATTTCATTATATATTAGCTTTGCCACAAAAACAACTGAACACTTTTCTACATGGAGTAAAGGTAATTCAATATGCATTATGTAGGGAGACCTTAATATATATTAATTGCATATTAAAATGTTAAAGCAACTGGAAAGCAGTCAATGCAAATGTTCATAAACATTGTGGCTATTAAGTTAAAAAGCATGGTGTCGTATTTACTTAGTCACTTAGTCTGATCCTATAGAAGCAGCTTGATTCTTTGTACATGGACTGTTTGAGAGGAGAGAAAAAATATTTAAAGGTAAAAGCAAGAAGGAAGAAGATTGAGAGAGGGACACATTATAAGTTGAGAGCATGGGAGGACTGGTGAAGTATAGTCCTGCAAAACTGGTATCAGCTGGTGTAAGAATCCCTGAGTGCACTTGGTTTCAGGTAGGCCTGACCCTGTGTGCTGTCCTGTTCAATTTGTCTGTAAAGAACAATGGAAAAGGCATAGCCATTTGTTTGTCAGGTGACATAATGACAAATATGTCAGGCTTTGAGAGAAGCTTGAAAGTGGACTTCAGTGGAATTCACCTACCAACCATGCTTTGTAGTTATCCTCTGCAGTTGGGTGAATTTTGTTCTCTTGTTTACTGACTCCTTTCTATCCAGGGAATAACTGGAATCCAAGACACAGGTGTCATGTAGTGCCAATAACTCAATGTACAGGTTCATCTGTAATTAAATACAGTGCCTTTATTAAAAGAAAAATAAACTAGAGGAAGAAGAGAGAGAAGGAGAAGTGCTTTTTAGAAAGATATTAGTAACTTTAAAAAGAATGACATAGATTTTTTAAGAGTGCTGAGTTGTATCTTAACATACCAAAAATAAGAAAGTAAATTAGAAACGTACCATGAACTCGAGAATTATGTGGACACAATCCCTGTTACTTTAAAGTGAGATATAAATCCAGAGATTTCTCATGCCATCATTTTGTAAATAATTACAGTTCTGCTGAATCTGTTGTATAAAGTTTACATGGGAGGTTCAGTGCACCCTTGCTCTTGTTTAGAACATTGGGAACCACCAGAGAGATGTTGACATATGGCTGCACTGTTTTAGTGCACGAGACATCTACTACATGGGAGCATAATAAACAGGAGCATAAAGGCAGGTTTGTGCAAGCAGTTTGGATTGACCTTTTTGGCAGCTGAAATTCGTCTTGAGTACATGGTGCTGATGTGGACAGACTTGTAAACCTCGTCTTGTTACCGCAACTACTACTTTTACAAATATATTCCAGTGCTCAAAATATATACCATTTTAAGTAAAGTGATTTTAAATGGGATAGGGGATGCAGCAGGAACAATTCATAATAAGACAAAGCAGAAACATTCCCTTAAGTTTTTGGAATTACCACTATTGATAAATAAAGTGTTAGGTAAGTATGTGTTACATCAATAGCATTTCTTATGATCATTTCAGGGAAGTGGCTTATTTAATGTTTTTTCCCCCCAGCAAAGTATTTGATCAAATGATACAGTATTTTATTTTGGCATTTAAAAAGAACATTCTGTTGTCCTGTCAATAAGCGGTTCTTATATAAGCATTTTCCAAATTCGGAATATTTGTATAAATACGTTTTATTCTTAACAGTGTCTGAATCTGGTCTACAGCAGTATTCTTGGAAACAGAATTAATCCAGTTGTAATGCATTTTTGAAGAAACATTTTTAAAAAATGTAACACTTTCTACCTTTTGAAAAGTATCTACCATAACCAAATTTAGTCTCATTTTAACAAGTCTTAATCTACTGTTGCATAGCAAGGTGTGAGCCTCTTTGTATAGCTTCAATAGCATTTGGATTCAAGAATATAAAAGTCACTCATTGTGATGATAAATTTTAAGATTTAATCTTAACTGATGGGAGGTAGGCAAATGGCACTTCACAGCTCTATGTGCTCCTTTTGTCCTCAGTATTTTCCTATTAAATTAATGGAAGCACTGTGCACATGATCCATGGATATTGCCCATCAGCTCTAAATAGTTATGCAATAATAAAAGAGTACACTTATAATTTTTGAATTTTAGTATTGTGAGTAGCATACTCCTAAAAGTTTTCCTAAATTTATCAGCTCACCAGTTAGTAAAATTCTGAGAAGCAACAAGAGTAAGATGAATGTTGTAATGTTAAGGGGCAGTGAAGATGCAGAGGAAGGTGGCAAAAGAGTAATTGCACAATTAGGCACAACAGAGAAGCTGGTTAGCATGAGATACTCCTTATCTTGGATATCACAAGTCCAGCATGAAAGAGATATCTTTAAAAAAGGAGTGGCTGGTACTATCTCATCAACCACACTCCTAGCTTTACCCCTGTGTTTTTGTAGGATCTGTTCTGGAAAATGAGGCTGTGTTTTATGTGTATGTTCTTTTGCACGTTGGAAAATAGTGATGAGGTAGTAGTCTAGAGTACCTGAAATTTAGTGTACCCCTAGTCACACTTAATACAGAGTGAGCAACATTTTTCTTATATTGGAGTGTTGTTGCAGAGTCAACTGTTTTTCATATTGTGTTGTAATAAATGCTCAGTGTAATTTTTCATTTATAAATACAGAAAACATGAACTTTTAATGACTGATTTACCCAATTTATGCAACATGTGCAAGTGCACTCTTTCATATTTCTTCAGTACAATTATTAATACTATGGTTTTGTCTAGAATTTGTGGCCTGAAGGTGGAAGGGTATTTAATATCACAAATTCAGCCTTGAAATTGGAAACTTTCAGGTTTTTAAAAATCAATGGTTGAGGCTTGAAGCCGCCTCTTGAGGGCACGTGGTCCAACCCAGGGCTCAAGCAGGGGCACCTGGAGCCAGTTAACACAGCTTCTGAATATCCCTAAGGACGGAGACCTCACAGCCTTTTAACCTGTGCTTGTTCTCAGTTACCCTCACAGTAAAACCTGATGTTCAGAGGGAACTTCTTGCACTGTCTTTTCACTGAGCACTACTATGAAGAGTCTTGCTTCAACTTCTATACACCCTCCTGCTAGGTATTTATATACATTGATAAAACATACTCACCCAACCCCTGAGACTTCTCTAAGCTGAGTAACCCCAGCTCTCTCAGCCTTTACTAGCATGGGAGATGCTCATATTTTTTATAGATTGTCTTATGTTCTTTGGTTTACACTGCATGAAGATGTGACTTATGCTTTTGTGCTGTTCATGGCATTTAATCTGTGAAGATGGAAGACCCCCATATTTACTCAGGAAAGCTTCTTTCTCATAAGGTTTTTATGATTTGTGTTTTGCTATTGATGGTACTCACTGGTACAAAGGAAACTGATGGAGAATAAGTTTTCAGATGCTCTTCTCTTGTTTAAATATCCTGCATCTTCAGTTCATTTGCAAAGGTAGAAATGATGTATACAATGGAAAGCAATGTGATTGTTCTAGTTGGTGTATACTGTAACCCTCAGATATTTTCTCATCAGTATATCTGTGGACAGAAACCTGACATCATGTCACTATGTTGCTGATAGCACATATTATTTAAGGATTAAATGATTTCCCTATCTCTTTTTTTTTGTTGTTTGTTTTGGTTTGTTTGTTGTTTTTTTTTTTTGTTTTGCAGAAGGGCAAAAATACAGACAATTTCTGTATTCTGGGAATAGAGAGCTAAACCACTGAAAACTTTGATTGAGCTATGCTTACTCTTTCCTTAGGGCAGCAGGCAGAGGGTGTAATTGAGATGGGAAGATGGGCCTTTCCTCCCTCACCTGAACCTTTTAGGTTCCCTTCTGCTTGCCTCGATAAAACCTTTTTTCCCTTCCCTTAGACATACTCCATTACCCTTTCCTGGGCTCATGCCAGATTCTGGATAGCATGTGTCCCTGCCAGGTTCTGGAGAGGGAATTTGGTCTCACAAAGTTTGCATTGTGCTTGTTCATTACAAGTAAAGGTGCTTTGAAAGTAGCTCCGTTTGAATCTGCAGCTATCCTTGTATTATGCAGGCCTGTGAAATGTTCTATGTTGCTAATGTTCATACACATTTGGACCAAACAAGTATACTTACATGGTTTTAATTTTAAAATAATTGAAGTAATATCCTTGGTTCTTGCTGCTAGTGGAGTTTAATATTGCTGTCCTCACTTGAACAAATCTCCAAGTGGGATCAGCACAAATTCTGCCTAAGGAAAAGGTTAAAAGTCTGGCTTACAATGGCCAGAAAGGAGCTGTGCTTCATGCAGCTTTTTTGGGTAACTGCATCAGTTTGAAATCTCAAGTGTTAGAGGTCTTTTGAGTGATCCAGTTTCAGGAAGAATACTCTGTATGAGCTGTCTAAGAATGTTTTTTGCTGGTGGGGAAAACACATGTATGAAGATGTTAAAAGTTAGTTGTTCCACTGGAATGAGTGAAATCTTAAATTTTATACAGTTCTACATTTTTCCATTGGGGGATTTTTATTTATTGTTATTCTGATTAAAGTGGTGCTTAATCAATCCATCAGTAAGAATTCTGTGATAAAATTCAGACTGTGCCTTGGATGACCTTTCAGAAACTGTGTATCTTATTGCTAGGAATCTTTTGAGACTTGGGATTTGATATTTCTCCTGCACATATATTGGCAAAGGTCACGTAAGTTTTGACCCACAATATTAAATCTCAAATGAAATGGATTTAAGTGGTCTTGCCCTACTCCCTTGTGAGTGCTTGTTCACATCTCAAAACCACCGTATAATTTGTCACAATTCAACATGATTATCTGTCTTTGCTCAGGAGGACTGTAACAGCTAAAGAGTAAGTTATATTGCAGGTGAGGTTATAGGATTACTGGTAGAGCTGATTGAAAGAACTTTCTAAACTCTAGTCTAAGCTGATGTGGCCCTAGCTTACTTTCTTTCATTTCCTCTGGGTTTTTTGGGGATTTTGGGTGGGTTTTTTTTGGGTCTGTTGCCCTTTGGACTTTTTAGGTTTGCTTTTATATTTTTCTTTTCTGGTGTTTTTTTTGTTGTGCTAAAAAATACCCTAGATTGCACCAAAAATGCCAACCCAAAATAGGATAGGAAACAAAGGTTCAGCTGACAGTGCGTAAATAGATCCAGCAATCTTTGATTCAGCTGTCCTCCCTGCTCAAAACAGTTTTTCAGCAAGTAGACAGTGAAGCATATAAATGTTATTTTCTAAACACTGCATGTCCAAATGATGTAGACGGGATCATGGAACAGAACATAGTTTGAAAAGCTGCTCTCCCACACGCTCCCCCCTGCCCAAAGCCCCATCAGGGTGCTTTGAGAAATGGGGCCTGTTCTAGTTGCCAATCAAGCTGTTATGTAAAGTCTCACTGAAGTTCAGTGCACTTTTTCAAGTATTTCAGTGTTTAGTACATTTTAAAGAAACTCTCCTTAGCATAATGAGCCGTGCATATCTTCTCTATGTTCATTAGCTGCATGCTAATGGTTATGTTTAAAATTCCTTCTTACCTTGTTTCCTGACTGATGGGAACTTGAACCAACCTCTAGACTTCCAGACCTTGCTCAGTTACTGTCATTTTCATTGGCAGAATAAATCATTTGATGTGAAAAGTATTGTGCACTATTTTGATTCCTTGTGCAGTTGTATATTTTGTTATTTATCAACATCTATTTTGTTTTCTGTGGTTGTCTGATGAGGTTCTATATTGTATGACAGCCTCCCTTATTTGACAGACTAGCAGGATGTTTTACCTTCTGCTGTTGCAGCTTAGGACAAAGGAATTGCATGCCTCTCTTTTTATTTTTCTCTGCTTTTCTTCTTCGATGTAGCTGCTTGGGTTAAAAGACAAACAAACAAGCAAATCTCTGTGGACTTCAAAGGAATCAAATTAAAAAAAAAAGCAAATTATTTCTTAAAGCTAGGCTGTTTTGCTGTATTTCCCTCCTGTTTTTTATTTCTTTATTCCATTTTTTTTTTTTTTTTTTTAATTCTGAAAAGAAATAGCAGGCTGTAGGCACTGCCTGTGGCTTGCTAGCCTTGCTTCTTGTGTGGTCTGTGCAGACTTTATGATTTATTCAGCTAATGGGAAAGGAGCATGACCCCCAGTGGCCACAGAAAGAGAGCTGCATGTGGGTTTAATGCTTTCACCACAAAAATGTCTGCTATGACTAAGCTGTGTGGCTGAAGTCACTGTCTGAATGGTGCTAAAAAGGAACTTAGGCATTAAGTGTGCACTATTTACTATAGATTGGCTCTTGGGATTAGGCCAAGGGTTTCTTACTCAGTTTCAAAGAATAGCATGGAAGCTGCTAGGAAAATTAGAGCTGTGCAATTTATTTTTACCAATCTCCCCAGTGAGTGACCCAGTGAAGGATTTGCCTCATAACACTTTTTTTCATCAGTTACCAAAGAGCAATTCAAAATGTACTGGTTTGTTCGTGAGTTTTACGGGGCTTACTGTTTACATTTTCCCATCTCCTACTTTTCTTCATGTTAACATGACTTTCTAACCATATTTTTCTTCATGTATTACTTAGAACTGTAAGGGGAAAACAAGTTTGGACAACATTTAAGCATCATTGCTTGAGACTAGTTACACTACTATCTCTTATTAAAAGGATGAAACTGTGGGCTAGATTTAGGAGTCTGCCCCTGTCCTTGCTCAAGAGAATGGCAAACCCACATATTCTTCATTGGGAGAAATTTAAATCATCTGTTTTATTATGGCCATACTGCCACTAGTTTTATTTGATTTTGTTGACTTTTAAGGGCATGTTAAGGTGTTCTATGTCTGTTTTCCTACTGATAGCTGACCATCTTCGTATGGATATATCAAAACCAAAACCACCACCACTACCTATATTGAGGGGAAAAAAGTGTGAAGTGCTTTGTAGTCTTTAAAAAGCATTTAGAAGTTCTATTTTCCCAGCACTAGCATCTTTCTTCATGGTACATATGGAACCCAGTGGAGCATTAAAAATTAATCACAAACACTTTACTAGTGGTTTTGTTTGTGTTCTGAAAAATGTTCTTCGTTATCTGAAAATGGTGAGCACGTGTTTTAGAAACAAATATACAAGAGAATGAGGGGAAAAGATGATACAGAGCTCTAGGAACTGACATTCCAGATTCCTTCTGTTCTTCCACAGTTAGATCTTGGTCATCTCCAGCAACTGTAAGGCAATCCAGTATAACTGAAAGCAAGATTTGATACTAACATTTAGTTAAGTTTTGTTCTTGAAAGCATGTAGAGAAATAAAAAAAAAATCAAGTATAAAATGTATTAGGTCCCTTTAGTATCAAATATCTGACAAGGTAAAAGTGACCATTTTTGCCACTAATTTTTGGAAAATGAGAAAAATTAAAACTTAACAGATTTTATGCAAATAACAGTGCTTTCTTTATGTGTATGTGTTTGCATTTTGTCTTGCAGTCTTGTAGATTTTTGTCTTGTAACCAAAGTTTTAAAATCTAGATGACAAATGGTAAGATCCTAAGTTGTATTCTGCACCCAGGCACCAGTTTCTGTAGATGCTGAGAACCCACAAAACTGTACTGCAAGTGTTTTGCAGTTTTGAAATTCAGGACATTTTCACTTATAAATATTCTTAGGGAAAAAAGTTGTGCAACATTTGGTTTTGCCAAAAGTAAAATGTGGATATCACTGAAAAGATTGTATAGATAGTAAAATATGGTGAATTGTTTAGTGAAAAATACTTAGTTGAAAAAGGCCAGATATTTTTACATTTTGAAAAGAATATATTTCAACTTTGCCTTTTGAAACAGTCTTGCCTATATGTAGTACTTCTTTTGTTTTAGTGAGTTCAAAAACTTTGTTTGTATCTTGTCAAGTGAAACGCCTGAAAATAAGTTGTTAAACTGAAACAGTTATTAAAAATCTTTTTTCTTTTTAGGCAGGAACTGAAAGAAGTTATTCATGCAGTTATTCATACAGTTCTATTTCATAATCTTAAGGTTTGAAATTTTTGCTTGACTCAGGTTTGAAGTTTATCCTTCCTGTCCAGTTTTCTGGGATGTCTGAAATAAGGTTAGAATTTTCAAGGTGGAAGACTGCCTGCTGTGCTTAGTTTATTCCTGATTCTTGTACAACCAGGAAGAAAAAATATGAAGAAATGAGCAGTACTGCTGTTATCTAAGCAGAGCAATTTGTGAAAGTGAAGTGAGGGGGTTCTGTAGTAGAGGATTAGGCCTGGTTTTAACCTTATAAATGTTTGTATTTCCTGCTTATAGGAGGGCTCTGACTTCATGCTGCCCTGTAACCAAACACTGGAATGATGTGGTGATTTTACCATAAGAGAATTTGAAAATCCATAGCTTTGGGTTATACAGAACATATTTGCTGGGCTGCTATACATTGTGGAGAAGTTTCCCTCTGCAGGCTATGGGGGATGGTAAAGAGAACTGTACAAGAACTGCACAAGAGCAGTGGGAATAATAATATTAAAAGTCTCCTTACCTACAGCAAGCAAACTGGTGTGTGTGGTGTGCAGCGCAGATGCCTTGTCAGCAAGAGGCAAGGGGAGAGGACAGCTGTATGTGTCTGGTGTGCAGGTGTTTCAGCTGGTATTCACACTGTCTACTGGCAAACAGTTGTGGTTGGTTTTTTTTTTTTTTTTAGATTTCTTTTTCTGGTGGAGGAGGAAGAGACAGTGGGAGGTAAAGAAAGAAGAGGGATCACCCACAGTCATTTCCCAGAATGGAAGAGGAGAAAAGCAACACATCAGCTCAAACCCCTGTTTACACATATAACTCTCTCAACTTTCCTTTGCAAGTATAAATCAAATGGTAAGACGTGGGATGTTTTTCTCTCTCCTGTGAAGACAGCCTCTTTGTTTTTTTTGACTTATGAGGATTGTGTTAGTACTCCAGGAGTTCTGCGTTGCAAGTTGTAAACTTGACTCTGGCTTTCTTGACTGAAAGCCTCAACTTTCTCTTCAGGAGGTTTCTTTTTCCCTGGGAAGTCACATAGTGACTTGTGTCACTAAGAACTGCTTTGGGGACATAAAGTGTCTACGCATTCAGTAGCTTTAGATCCTGCCTTGGAAAGGATCTTTGTCGCGGGTTGAGGCGGGATCACGGCACGGTTTTCAGGATACCAGCAGCACTTTGTTGCAACAATGCTCCTACTTTATACAGTTCTAGGTGACACATGTACGTTTAGCATAAACATAACAACTCATGATTGGACACACAGCCACATGTCTGAATACTATAGGTTAGACATGCCTAACAGGAAGCCCACTCTGTGCCACAGTCCTCACTGTCCGTGGTTAACCCTCTGCCAGGTGTAAAGTTCCATCTTCGATATCTCAGCTTACAGAGAGCCCAGAACCAGCTGGGCTCCCCCACAGATCTTCTTTCTGAAGATAATATTTTCCAGATTATCATGGCAGCACCTGCCTTCTGTGACTGAAGTGTGTAGGGAGAAGTTATTTGAATTTCTGAAATTCTTAGTAGTGATTGACAGCTGGTAAAAGCTAAGTAGCTCTTAGAATATTCTCGCCTAAGTCAAGATAAAGACCAACTCAGCAAAGTTGTAGGCAATTGTGTTCTGTGATCTGTGGGCTTAACTTCACTGTTCCATGCAATTTAGGCTTTTGATAATGAGGTCCTAGCATAATTACTGAGGTCTGCCTATACCCACATATATGTTAGAGTTAAAAGCTGGTTTTCCTCATTTCTTTTTTGTTTGCTTTCTTTTTTTTTATTTTTCTCCTCATGTAAATGTAACAGTTGGGAATCAGGTTTTTCACCTATATTGTACATACGCCATTTAGTCCTACATCTGTTCTCTGACAGTAGCCAGTTTCAGATGCCTTAAAGGAGAGTATATAGCAATGTAAATTATTATTACTGTTATTTTATTTGCTATAATACAGTATTGCTACCAGATGCCACTTGGGGGTTGCATCAATCCTCATTTGGGATACACATTATACTGAAATCTTATCAACTGTTATTTTACTTTTGTCGAGACTATGTTGGAACTATAATCCCCCGGTGCTTGCTCATGGAGGGTATAGGACGGGTGTGCACTTTCATTGCATACAGAGTTCATAAGGTAAGATCTGGTCCCTTTAATCAGCTATTGGCTTTTTCATGTCACATCATGTAGTCTGTAGTCTCACTTGACTGTAGCTTGGTGGTTCATTTAACTACCTGCTGGCCCCTACTGCCAGTCTCATGAAATGCTGAGTTTGCTTTTGCTGATTGTACAGTGATATCTATCACTTAGAATAAAGAAAATCAAAACATGCTTCCTCAGTTTGTTCCCCTTTGGTTCCCGTTCTATCAGCATCATTTCCCATACAGCTTGGTTTTGCTCCTGAGTCAAAGGGCAGGGTTTTCTCATGATTCTCTGTTAGCTAGTCATAAGATCTGGAAGATTTTGATCTGTTAGTTTATGGGAACATTGTCTTTGACTTCCATGCCACTGAAAGCTAAGCTAAGATGCCTTTGCTTGTTGGAATTTCTGATACAGTCTTAGAGCAGCTATTATGGTTAAATTATTACGATAACAGAGCCAAAGTCAGGCTCTAGCCTGGTTTCTTCATCCTTGAGGCTTACTTTCCTTGTCCAGGGAGCTGCTCTATTAATATCATACAGTAGTTGAACGTTTTTGGTGTAGCACAGATTATTATATGTGTCTTCTTGGACCAAACTATAGTAATGTGTAAGTCAGTAATGTCATTGTCCAGAAGAATATCTTTTAAACAACTGGGAATTTCACCCTTTGCCAATCAATATGCTGACATATTTAAACATATGGACGTTACTGTGTATCATATAATTGCTTGAATTTATATAGGTCTTCAGGAGGCAAGTGGTTTGGATTTTATTTTTGGTTCTCTAATAGACTATTCTTGGGCATGTCAGATGCTTTATGTAGTATTATTTAATGTTATTTAATTTCTTCTCATAGAATCATGTGTATGAATAGTCTGTAAATGGACAAGTGGTCTGTGGATCTTAATTCATTACTACTTGCCAGACAATTTCAGATCCTCTAATGAAAATCACTATGAAAACTATTTTATGGATTTTCCACCTAATTTAAAATATAGTTGTTTCCAAATTTAGAAACAATTGTTAATATTGGTAAATGCTAGATGCAGACCCTATCACTGTAATTTCCACACATAGGTTACTGCTCCTTTTTTGCCTTTTTTTTTTATGTAGACATTTCTCTTCCCTAGGGCAATTTGCCAAGTGTATTCTACAGTCTCCGAATAGGATGATCATTTCCCCTATCTGCCCTTTTGAGACTCTATTCTGCAATATATGAGAGTAAAACTCTGTGAAAAGTAGATTATGAATAGTCTTGTGAAAAAAAGTGTTCTGAGAATGTCGTGACTATCTAAAAAAACTGCAGTTGGATGGAGGTTCGAAGCTCAGAACATTCCCTATTGCATTAATCTTTCTAATCAATACCATCTTTCTTTGCCAAAATATTTCACAAGAAATTACGTGATCAGCTGATTCTCAGATTTGTCTTCAGCTCTGTATCTTGACTCATCATCTCACCTGTGGTCCATGTACTTGCTGCTTGTGGTTTTATCTCACTTCATCTCTGGTTTTTCTAGTATCTTCCTTTCACTGTCTAGGAGTATGTTCTCCCTTCCATTAGGTCTAGCACATTATGCTGCTGCCAGGGTGTCAGTTCAGCAAACATCCCTCATTTCTCAATGGGGCAAGACATGATTTCTCCACTAGAGCAGCTCATTCAGCCAGGGGCCTCTGGATCTTTCCATCCAAGTGTAAGTGAGGAGAGGGAGAGAGCATTCAGCTCATGGGCTGGGGGACAGGGGGAGCAGGATTTCCCCTTTTGGCAGCTGAAAGGGCTTGCACCTGCAGCTAGACCAGATTATGTATAATGTCAAGCTGCATTCTTAAACAACTCACAGTGTTTCTGATCTAGTGAGAGCAGAGTGTTTGATGTGCTTAGTGGAGATTTGACTTTTCAAATAGGTCTGGCAGCAAGTACTAAAAAGCAGGTGTCCTCCAGATTGGTGTATGACTTACATAGCCAGGAGAATGTTTTTCTTCTAGTAGCTGCTCTTCTATGAAGCAATCATAAAACAAATAAGACACCATTAGTTGAAATGGGCAAAAGTTCACAAAAGAAGGGACCTGGCAGCTGACACCAGTGTTATTACTGGCTGAAAAGAGATTTGAAGTTTTTGGCAACAATGAATGTCAGAGAATTGGATTTGAACAGGTGAAAATTATTATAACCTTTAGACACAAATAGTCACAGAAAATCAGTGTGGGTGTTCAAACAATGAGGGCTATCTGCCACAAGAGGTAAAGAAGAGAATCAGAGTATATAAAATAGTCATTGCTAGAAAGTACAGAGGAAAAGTGAGGTTTTCCTAAGAATATGTGTCACAGAAATTCAGTGGGAATTGCGTGCCTTTCTTACTCTTTTGAAAAGCCTCCAGCCAAGCTCCCTGAAATGACACTACTGACGAAATGTGATCTTTCTCAGATCTTTAAATGCAAACCTGTTCAAAGCACAGGAAAGTCACATATTTCAAGGCCTTAAGGGAGGTGGAGGAGGAGAACTACCAAAGCAGTAAAGATTTTAATGAAGAGAGAAATTGCTGTTGTGCTCAATAAACATGAACCTTGGGTTTAAAACATTGATGGCAAACTGTCAGCTGAGACTTTAAAATGACATTTTCTCTTACTTCGTCTAAAAACCTGAGAAAACAATGGCATATTTTCTGAGAGCAGGATTTCACCAATTTTTATTTGTTGAAATCTGTTGTTTTCCTATGCTGAAGTGAAATGTCAAGCATAAACCATGGTTCTGCCCATCCTTTTCTTCAAAATGTAACATATCAATTCAGTTTCTAGATACAGTATTGTATGCATTGCACTTGATATGGTATCAAATAATCTCTGTCCCCAATCATAATAGAAATATTTGAAAGTTAATGTGTATGGTAATACAGGTTTATATATTGAATAGAAAAAGTCATTAAACTAAATATATTTCATCTGGGCAGACTTTACAATTTCTGTTCTCAAGAAAATATGGTGTGCAGCTGTTTTCAACATGCTTTGTATGTTGAAATGTCTACTGATACACATTCTTGTCTTGTTTTTGATCTGCCCTAGGACAGCACTGGGGATAAATTATTTTACCTGAATGGACCATTTCCTTTTGAAATACTTTAATAAATGTAGAAGAGACTTGCATATATACAGTTGCCCAGGTACTCAGATTTGCATAGGCCTAGTCACTCAGAGTTTGTGAATTAACTCTTTTTTTTGAGTGGAAGAAAGATTATAATATGTCATCTGGCTTTTGAAATAGTGGTGTGATTTTTTTGTTTGTTTTGGGGGATTTAATTGTTTGGGATTGAGCAGGTTGGGTGTTTTTGTGCTTGCTATTTATTTTTTATGAGGGATACTCAAACACTGGCATAGGTTGCCCAGAGATGTCGTGGAATCTCTGCCCTTGGAGATACTTAAAAACCCCTCTAGGCAAGGTCCTGGGCAACCTGCTCTAGGTGATTCTGCTTGAGCAGGAAGTCCTCCGGAGATCCCTTCCAGCCTTAGGAATTCTGTGGCTTTTAGCTGGAGGCTTATTTGTATTTTTTTTTTAGCTGGGTGTTTTTTCTAGCACAGAGAGAAAAATAAATCAAGCAGGTAGAGGTCTAAAAATTGAAAAATTGCAGAAAGAAATACAGGTGAACAATGTGCGTCTTGCTGACCTGGTGGTTGATGGGCAAAGGAGCAGTAAGAGGTTGGAAGGGCAAAGGCACACCCTGGCAAAGCTGGTCTTTCTTTCCAGCATGGTGAAAAGGTTTGAAAGCTATTCATAATGAAGAAAGTATGAGGCAATAATATTTTTGGTTATATTTTATTTAGCTTCCTCTGCCTTTTAAAATTTTGTCAAGGACATTTCCTTCAACATCTAGTTTTCTCAGTTTTACCAAAGAGTGAGTCTTGTTTTTCTTAAAAACTGGAAATGCTACTTTCTGTACATGGATTACTGATATTTCCAAAGCTGCTGACAGTCTCTGACATGCACAGATCTGTTGAGTGAGTCATAAAGCCCATTATGCTGCATCTTTTGCTTGTTCATAGGTGAGATTTAGTATGTACTCGCTCTGTAGATTTTGAAAGCTTGCCAAGAGCTTTGACAAAAAGCAACCTGAATGTTGCTGCTAAAAAAAACTAAAAATAAAGCAACACTGAAAAATATAATCTAAATTTTTTTGCTGCAAGTAGGCGAAATTATGTTGTCAGGAAAGCCCTTTCACTAGTATATGGTGAGATTTGTAATGGAATGAAGATTGTCTTTTGAAATAGCATTGCAGTGGCATGACGAAGCCTTTAATTTTTTTGTTCTTTAGAATGAGTAGACTTTTCACTGAGAGAAGACTTATAACCCTCCCTTACCCTGGGAAACAACCCTTGAAAACAAGGGGGTCCAGGAGGGATGGATGTGCTTCAAGCAGGAAGTTTTGAGTGCA
>JAYRBT010000139.1:15336450-15353230 GCA_036023395.1 Myiotriccus ornatus
GAGTTGGATCAGGGGTTGGACTCGATGATCTTGGAGGTCTTTTCCAACCCAATCTATTCTATGATTCTATGATTCTTAGTAAAATCTATGGGTCACCCTAGATGGAGGTATATCACGCAACCTGAAGCCTCTTCTCCTTCTCCTTTTTATGTGTGTAACTGTGCTATTAGGGATTTAGTTGGAAACGTAAAGATGGGTGATTTTAAATATGGATGTTTTCTTTCATGGTAGAGTAGAAACTTGGGTAATTCAGTTACAGAAACAACAGTTCATATATTTCCCAGGGGAATGAGTTTATTCTCCTATTAGTATATCTTGTTTCTTTAGAGCAACTGGATGGAACTGTGTATTGCTTGCAAATGGAGAGGAACTTTAACTGTCTCTATATAAGCTTGGTAATGTTAGCAAGACTTTTTGAAAGGCTACAGTTCAGACTATCTCAGTTTTGAAACCTATTAAATTATTTTCTGTGCTTTAGTCATTCACTGTATGTCTCTTACTTTTGCTTGAGCTTCAAATTTACTTAGAAGCATTTTACACTTCGGAAAAATGATCAAGGATTAAAAAATTAATCTAATGCTTAGAACTGGGAACTTCATTCTGCAGTTGGCAGAGCTTTGTTTCTTTGAACTATTAAATTATAAGAGGCCTGATTCTTACTTAGAGAAGTAACCCATGTTTTTAAAATTTTGGGAATATACTGCTTTTTTTAAAAAAAAATTCCTAAGGAAGCAAACTTCGTAACACTAGTTAATCTTAGTGGGAATTAGGCAATAGATAAAATTTTAGATATTCTGATATTTTAGGTATTATCTGGTGCATTGAAAGTCTTTGTTGTTCTTTGAAAATGCCTTTTAATAATTGTCTGGATTTCACCTACTCATACCAATAGTTTCTGGATGTCAAATACTTTTTCAGAATAAAAATGCGTGAGACAGCCAAAGGTTCAAGGTCAAGTGCAAAGTAGGACAGGAGAGGGAAGACATCATTTTCAAGTGCCTCTTGGTAAAATAACCAGAGAAGACAGTAAGCCATTCATAAGGATTAAGGCTAATGGGTGAAAGTAAATTTTTTTAATTAGGTTTCTGAGTTTTAATCCAAAACAAAACTTGCAAGAGGCATATTGTAGATATCAGCATTTGATCCTACCGTATTAAATACATTTTCTGCATCCCAAGAAAAACCAGCAATGAGATCGTCATCATCTCTCACCTCTCATAATATCTGTAGCACTCTTCTTAAATTATCAGCTGCCTCCCTGCCTGGCATGAAACTGCCTTGATCTTGATTTACAATGGTGGTAATTCTTTTGTTTAGTCTCGTGGTTAGCCATTTAGTAAATATTTTTAAGACCACATTTAACTAAGTTACAGAATGATAGTCCTTACATTTACTGAGACTCTATCAGGTTTCAGAGTGCATAGATTCTACTTCACTTTTCATTGATAATGGTATTACACCTTTACCTGGTTTTGTGCAAGGCATTTTGGAGGCACCGTTTTAGGTTGATATAGGGTTTCTGATACATATCCCCTGCTATTAGCCACGCTGTTCAGTCCAATTGCCAGGCTGCAAGTTCTTTACTATGCCAGTTGTTTAATTCAATGTATACAAGTACGGTCGTATATTCCTTTCAGTTTGGCAGATGTATGGCAGCAGTTAGCAATGCCCCAGTGGAGCTTAGAGAGAGGCAGAGAATAGCCATAAAATTTGGAAGAGTAGGCAAGAGAAACATGTCATTTTTTTAGCACTTTCTATAGTGGTCCTAAATATGGTATAGGCAAAGAACTTATCTCTCTCTTCTGGTATTGCCAAGGAACTCTTCATGAGTCTAAAAAGATGTGGATGATCTGGACAGGGACATGAACTTAGCACTTTTCCATACCTGGGGTAGTCCAACAATTAAAAAACAACAGAAGTTTTCCTAGAGTGTGCAGTCTTTGAGACTCCAGGAAAAAACCCAAGGATTTATTTATCTGCTTATCTTTGTTTCCTGTACATCATTATTTAATGACACATGGATTAGTTTTGTTTGCTCTTAGTTCTGCCACATCTAGACCAACTCCAAATGTGCATGTCCTCAAGTATGATAAAAATTCAGTTGAAGAAGCATAGAGTAAGTAGTGAAACTTCTGAACATTTTCAATAACAATTTTTAATGGAAGTACTATTGCTTCTTCCAGGGCGAGTGGATGCAAAAAGTGGTGGTCAGACTTGCTATCTGAACCCTGTATTAATGAAGGAATTTTTTACAGTTTTTAACTGTTGGATGTCTGGTTCGAAAAAAAAGTCTTGTTGTGGGTTTGCCAACCAGCCCCCCTGGGGCTGAAAATAGTTTTTTCCGGGTGGATTTCCAGAGGAAAGCCAATCAAAGGTTTTAGTAACACCTCTGCCAATTACATATTTAAGAAAATGGAAGAGAAAGTTTGTTGCGCAGAAGAAATTAGGAGCCATGTAGGGGGAGGTGGCAGGCCCCACATACGAGTCAGGCCTCCCTCCTCCCCTGGCACTAGGCCAGGGACGGGATGGCACTGAAGTCCCCCTGGCTGAGATATGTAACAGAGTGGAGGAAAAACTCTAAATTTAGACTGCCTGGACAAGACATGCTGCAGAAGGAATTCCAGGCAGAGAGATAGTGCAGCTTCCAAGGTCAAAGCTGGCAGCCGGAGGACAGAGAAGAGAGGCACGAGAGGAGGCGGGGGGCTCTTCTCTCCCCACTCTGTCTCCCTTCAGCAGGGAAAAGACTGAAAACTAAAAACCCCTGCCATCTGTGGAAGATTACTGAGTGAAGAGACCCTCTGCAGCTCATGAAGGAGGCTATGCCGGAGCAGAGGAGTGCATGAAAAAGATGTGACCCTGATGGAGGCCCAAGATAAAACAGAGTCCTGCTGGAGACCTGTGGGCCATGGAGAGAGAGAGAGAGAGACCTACGCTGGAGCAGGTTGTCCAGGGTAGGACTTGTGATCTCAGTGAGGGATCCATGCTGATGCAGCTGAAATTGTGACCCTAAGGGACAGCAGAGTGGAAGAACTGGTGCCCGAAAGGTAGACTCACGCTAGAGAGGTCCATCAAAGACTGTCTCTTGTGAGGAGGGACCCCACAAGAAACAGGAGTAGACTCAAAAGCCATTATTCCCCGTGTGGTAAAGTGTTGCCTAAAAGGCTGTGGAGGAAAATAAGACTCTGGGTCAAATTAGGTAGGAGGTGAGATAAGGATACAAAAGACTTTAATGAGCACCCAGGCTTCCAGGAATACCACCACCGCATGCTCCTGAATACAGGTGTTTACAATTTTTGTAATTTTCACCCAATTCCCATCCGGCCACCTCCCAGGTTCTGCCCCCCACCCCGACCTGCCTTTTGGGAATTGAGTCTGGGGGTGTTTTGGGACTCCCTCTTCTTCGTCTTCCTCAGAGCACGTGCTGTTCTTGGAGGCCTTCCAGAGCTCTAGGCCTGAAGTTTGTTGCATCTATGGCCATATCTTCTTCTGCAGAATTTAGG
Source organism: Myiotriccus ornatus (assembly GCA_036023395.1). NCBI lineage: Eukaryota > Metazoa > Chordata > Aves > Passeriformes > Tyrannidae > Myiotriccus > Myiotriccus ornatus. The sequence continues at coordinate 15,339,951 of JAYRBT010000139.1, forward strand.
GTGTTTTTTACAATTCTACCTTGAAAATTAGACTTTTAATGGAATTTAGGGGAATTGATATGAGAATGGATAACAGGGTTTGCTATGTGTAATTGCTGTGTTAAAGGGTAAGGGATAATGTGCTGCTACTTTAAAATCTACATTTACTGTATAACTACTTCTAAAATCTACAAAATTAAAGAATCAAAACTCCAAGGCATCAGAAGACCATGGTAAGCCAAGTATCCCGTTGCAGTCCATGGAGGACCCCACAAGGGTAAGCCTCTGGTCTTAGCCCCAGAGGGGGTAGGCCCAGCCCTGAGGTCGACATAGAACAGAGAGGGAGAAAAAGAGAAACAGCTCCAGCTGCGACAAATCGGAGCTGTCGTCCTAGAGATAATAGAAGAGGAACTTTCAAGTGCTGCAAAATTATTTAGAAGACCTGTAGCTCTGGAAGTGGAAAAGAGACTGCTTCTCCTCCTAAACTGATACAAGGGGGGAGGGGTACTTCTGTAAATACGTAGAAGTTTTGCCTAGTTAGAATTGTTATATATATAGTTCTTTAGTTCTTATCTTTCTAGTAATAAATCCTAATATTATTCTCCCCACATCAGATCTGTTTTGTCTGCATAAACCTTCTCTCAATTTACAGCAATTGTGAGGGGAGGGGAAGAAAAAATTGGCCCAAAACAAACCCACAACAAGTCTGTAACATTTTGTTGTGTAAACAATAGCCTATGCATCTAAAATGTTTATATAATTTAAAAGCATTTTACAGCTTAAGGCCTTTTAACAGAACTCAGTCACTTGTAATGCATCTCACTGATATATATCTGCTTGGTGGGACGTGCAGGATCTAAGTGTTCATTCACTGAACAAGAGAAATAGGAAATATTTTTTTAAGCTTGGAGAGACACTAATGAAAAATGTGGATGTAGTCTTTTTATCTTTATTGTAATTATAATTTGAAATTAGGATTCCCAAAAATAGGGTGATTTAAAGCTTAGCAAACACATTCTTTCTGCAAGTATCCTTCAGGACTTATTCCTAGGGATGATCCTGCAGTTAGTGGTTCTTGAAAGAGTTAAACCCTTTACCTCTATACAGAAGACAAAGGGAAAACATTTGCCTTTAGGATAATTCCTTAACATTCTGCAATATTCAAGGAAACTGGGTGAGGGAACATATTATAATTTTGGATAAAAAGGAGATAAAGGGAAACTTCCTTCATTTTCTTGCTTTCCCTGCCAGCCTGCACAGCAGCTTCAACCTTCTTTTCCCTGGCAGGAAGGAGAAAAGAAGAAAAAAAGCTGTGGATTCCTCAGCAGAACTTCCTCTGTTCCTTGAAGTTTAGCCACTGGTCTAATCTCTGAAAGTTTTTCCTGGCTTGTATTGACTTGCTGCTCAGACAATGAGCACTTTTTTAACCTGTCAGGAACTGAATTGCTTGGCCTGCCATCGGGTTGACAGTGTGCTACTGTTTCATAGACTACTCTGTTTTCTGAGATGCAAGGCTGACACAAATCTGTACAAGGGCTTATTTTGTGAGTGCCCCAATGGAATCCCCTTCAACCGCTGTCTAGTTGGTAAGGTTCAGTGAATACTCAAGGGGAGACTCCTTGGCAATGGACTTTGCTTTTTGCAGGAATACTGTGTTGGAATTTTTGGTATAGCATGCCTCTGTTGGACTGTTTGCACTTTAAAAAAAAAATCATTCAGCTTCCAATTAAAATTTTGTTTATGTTTCTACAGTGTTAAAGTTGTTCCTTATCTGTTGCCTATTCTCTTTTATCATTCGTAGGTCTGAGGGAGATGGAAAAGACTTGCTTTTAAATTAATCCATCTCACATTGAGGGGTGCAGGCTGGAGGGCTCAGATGAGCATCTCTTCTAGCTGATCTTAGGGTCTAATTAGATTTCTTCAGGGGGCAGAGATGAGGAGCTGAGAACTCCTCAGCTGGCTCAGTGGAGACTTAGAAGGGCTCTGTATACATAACCTCAGCATTATTAGCTGTACATGTGTATCACTAGTAGCCTTCCTTCTCAAACTGTGAGTGCCTTGGGCAGGGAGGGAGGGAGGCAAGTAAGCCAGGAGCAGAGACAAAGATAGGCCCAGTTCTTAAGAACAAGTAACACAATAAAAAATGACATTTCCTTATTATCCTGTTTTTCCACAATAAACGTACCCTCTATTGCAGTATTTTCAACCAGAAATGGATGGATGGATGCATATATCTATGCACATGTATGTGTGTATAAATACAGGCTTCATGACTGTTGAAAGTCTAAAACCTGAACAACTGAAACTATTGATGTGGTTTCAGAGGTTGAATGTCACCACCCACATATATATCCCACACCATAACACTCATAATTCACTGCATCATTTGACAGCTGACGTCACCCCCAGACTGAGACTACCCCAAACAGTGTCACGTACGGGCTGCCTCTGCACCAGGCAGCAAGCAGCATGTCCAAAGTGACCTGCATGACAATTCTGTGCAGTATTTGCTCTGCAACAGGCTTGTTGGCTCCCATTAGCATCTGGACCTCATTGTGCTGAGCATTTTCCAAACACATAGGAAAAATCTGTGCCCTGAAAATTTTATTTAACAGTATTTGGATTTTCTTCTTGTGTTTGTGTGTACTGATTTTGGGGTTTGCAGGTTTTTCTAACCTCCTGTTTGGTCTGTCAGTAACAATGATTTGTCATGTCCATAGTAGGACTGAAAAGACCACTTTTACAAAAGGTGGGGTTGTTTTGGTATTTGCCTCGCACTTACTGTTTGATTTCCTAGTTCCCTGCTAACGAGAGGTTTCTTTAAATGCCATACTGTAAAGGAAAGTTGGACTTATAATGCTGTTTCAACTTTTATCCTGAACAGCTTACATTTCCCAATACTTGGTAACTTGCAGGATTGGGCCCATGCAGCAGAATTACACAAAAAGCACTATCAGATTTGCTGGGCACAATTGCGAAAGCTGTTCAGTATATCCTGTTTTTTAAATGTCAGCTTTTTTCTTTTTTTTTTTTTTCTTTCGTAGTGGGTGGGCTGACTAAACAGAGACTTTTTTACATGGTACTTTGCTGTTTTCTAAACAGAGCAGCTATGTATGCTATCTAGTTTATATACAGCTTTTTTTTTTTTTTTTTTTTTTTTTTGAGCAGGGTACCCTTATAAATATGTTGGATTTAGAAGAAGCTAGTCCTACCGAGAGTGCTTTGTTTGTTTCTAAAACTTCTCTTGATTTTTTTTTTTTCACATTTTATTAATTGCTTTCCTGTGTGCCCCTTTCTGTGTTTTGAAATAATTATGCATAGGTCCTACAATACAGTAAGGCCAATGTTTGTGCGAGTTTTTCTTCTGACATATAGCACGGAATGGAGCTAATCAAAAAAGAAGTGTGTACATTGCACCACTCACTGTAGCTTTTAAGATACATATTAAATGTTATTTTGGGCCTTACGGCAGCATATGGCTTTAAAGCATTGCAAACAGACCATTTCAAATTAGAAGAATCAGAACAAAGAGCCATTCAAAATTAAATAATTAGTATTCTTAAAATATATCAACACGTAAATACTCCTCGGATAGTTCTGCCTCTATGTTGTTTCTTTTTGACTTGCTGGAGAGTCAAAAGAAAGCACTCTTGCTGCAATTAATGCCTCTAAATGGACCTCGTACAAAATTATTATCCTAAATAAGCTGCATAGCTACTGCCTGGATAATCCTGCAGGCAGGATATCAGATCAGGTTTGAGGTACTGCATGGCAGAATTCATAGCGGAATTAAAGGCCCTTCTGACCAAAACTGGTTCCCAGCCAGGGCAGCCCTCATAAGCGCTAGGAAAGTTGCCATTGGGGATGTTGCCCAATCTTTTTTTTACTCTTAATCTGAAAATGGGTTTCTTTGGATCTGTTGGGAGCAGGTCTGTGTGGCCAAGAACTGATAAAGTGCATGCTGAGCTCTCTTCCTACACCCCTGTCAATGTAGCTTTATCTTTATTTCCATGTTGCCCTTTTTCTTCTGTTTTGATTTCCCCCTCCCCCCTTGATTATTTCTTGCCTTTTTAGTATTCTGTCCATTCCTGGCATAAGAGGGAACAACTCTTGCAATCAATAATAACTAGACCAATACTGATCTCCCTTTCCTAGACTTCAGCCCTGCCCCTATCACATAAAGATTCTTTATGATACATGATTTGATAACGCCTATTGAGTCACATATTAGAGTTGAGGAGAGTGATAACCAAGAACAGTTAAAAACTTCATGTTAGGTTTACTTTTGAAATGATTGGTTACTGCTGCATCAACTTTCTATTTTGTTGCATAGTGCATTGTTGTTTTTATGTTTTACAGAGTGTTTTACAAGGATGTATACTACTCTTAGATTAAACCTGGTCTTGATCCTATGACAAGGATCAAGTGTTCTGGCCGTAATCCCAAGTAACAGTTAACATTAGGAACATAAAGAGTTTCTGGGGGCTAATGATATGAGTCTCATGTTAAATATTCTGTTTCTTTGATGGAAAAGTGTTTATCCAGAAACACAGATTGGAGAGAAATCTTTTTATTCTGTATGACCCAGTTTAATCAGTCATTTTTGTTGTGGAGGTCATCTCTGATGCTTTATTTGGTCATTTGCTCTACCACAGAAGTATTTCTGGGGAGCCCTTGAATTTTAAACTGAAGGGAGCAAAGAGCAGCCTGTTACGTTTGCTTCCCAGGTTCCATTGCCCACAAAACAGCATCGCTCAGTGGGGAAGTAGGAGGTTCTAGCATTCCGTTGGACGTGTGGGAAATGACGTGTGTATTTATATGGCCGTGGTTTCACCTTACACACGGACCACCAGGTTTTAATGACACACTTGGCCACAGGAGGTTCAAGCCACTGACCACTATGTTTATTCCAGTGAGCCAACCTGTTGGCACTGGGAAATCTTTTACCCCAGTTTACACCAGAACGTAAAAGTCAGACAACAGATTTGTTGTCTATAGTCACATTTTCCAATATTGGCCCTGGAGACTCCTAGGGAAAGCTTCCCCCCTTTTTCCCCCTCCATGTGCTACCTGTTAAAGGGACATGTCATGGAGGCTGTTTTGCCAGAAGGATGTAGCACAGAGTCACTATGTAAAAAGGAATTTAGACAGCATATCTTTAAAGAAACTTCTAGAGTATGGGCTGAAAACAGTCTAGCTCCTCATGATAGCCAATTTCTAATAAATGCTTTGTACCACAGCAAATTCTTGCTTTTCAAAGTAAATAAAGCTGGATGCTGGTATTTTCTTCAGAAACCTCATGACTATTAAGACTGTTTGGAGGGGGAGGGAGTGGGGAAAAAAATTGTAATGGAACTGAGCTAATAAATTTTAAATATTCTCCATTAACTTTTTTCAAATCTGTCCTTAAAATTACTGGGGAGAGAGAGGGAAATCAGATGTCCCAGCATTTTCAGGCAGATTCTCCTCTCTACAAAGAGAATATTGGCCCTCTCTAATATTGATGAATAATGAAAGGCTGTTATCTGTGACCGTATCGATGACTGACAAACTCTAATGTAAAGGAGAGAGGTCAGATGAAGGTAAAATATGTAGATCTAGTAATAAACTGGTGTGTTATTAAAGCATTGTAGAAAATGATCTTACAGAACTGGTTTAAGTCTGGATATGTCTTGTAGTACAACTGTAAAGCTTAATCTGTTCTTGATTAAGTCCACTAACTGAAACATCTAGTTGGAGGCATATGTATATTTGTTAATGAAGTCAACCCTGACAACTTGCTGTGGGATTGGTGAAAGCCTGGTAGTCTTTGGTTTGGAGTTTATAACCATGCTTACCACGAGCTACCTAAAATATAAAGAGCCTCATTTTTACTCTGACCTTTTCTGATGTTAAAAAATATTGCCTGTTTGGCAGTTTGACCTGATGGAAGTGCCCTCCTACTTTCTTATACAGGCTACGCTTGAGAAGTAATGGCAAGTTTCATTTAAATGCTTCACAAGCTGTTGTTTATAACCATTTGTTTTAAAAGGTTTGAGAGATTTTGCTTGCTTTAGCAAGGTTTAGTTGTTTTAGACATTTCCACAGTAAGGAGGCTTTAGTTTTTTTTTAGTGTGCTATCAAATTTGCTTCTCTTCCCTATCATTCTTCCTCACGTTCTGTTTATATTGTTTTGACCACAAAGAATACATTCTGCCTATATACTGCATGTATTTATTTTCTCATTCTCAGTATATCACCAACAATGATTGAAATACAGGCTGCTTACCATGAATGCCCACACAAACAAAGAAGAGTTAAGTGAAGTTCTCCTATTGACAAGAAACTTTTTTTTTTTACCACTAGCACCTCCTTCCTATCCACAATTCTGCAGTGCAAGAAAAATGAGACAGCTTAGGAGGTCTGCAACTACATTTTGTAGTCCAAATTAATTAGTTACTACATGAGTTATTAGGCAATCTCCAGTCCCACTAGTTGCATTTAGTAATGAGACATTCCTTGAGAAGTGCAGTGAGGATTAATTACCATTTGGTATATTGAACTTGTAAAGTATAAAGGCCCTAATTCAACACTATTTAAGCATGTGATCAACTCCAAGCACATCTGCTTTATTTCCATAGGAATCAATGGAATTTAACCATGTGCCTAAAGTTAAACCTGTACTAAATCACTTTTCTGAGTACAAACTGCTGATTTAGAGCTTATAAAAGCTATCTTTTTTCCCCTGAATCCTGTAGAGGCAATTCCTAATCAGGCGCAGATAAGAAACTCTCCCTTTTTCTCTAGAAGTAATGTTCCATTTTATTTTCAAAATAGCTTTCATTTATTTCCATCAATACATTATCTTTAATGCCTATGTTTTCTTATAAGAAATTTCTTCCCTCTTTTTTTAAAAAGTAATAAATATCTTAATAGAAAAAAAAAGAAAGGTAGTCATAAAACTTGTCCAAAACCATCACAGATTGTGATTTGTATGCAAGGAGGTATTTCAGATTATACTATGAAAAATATATGAGAGATGATTAGAAAAGTGGTTTCTTGTAACTAATACTCAAAGTGACGGGCCTTTAAATAAAATATTCTACAAAATAAGTAGTTTTATTAATGGTTAAGTAAAAATGTGAATCTATAATTTTTATTAGCTCTAACTCTTTTGTCCAAAAATACTTTGATACCTAAGTTGTTAATCCATGGTATCAGTGATACTAAGTATGTACTTGATTCTTTAAATATTTATATTTCATGAATTGTTGTCATGCAGAACTCTGGACAGTTACTCAGAAGAGATAACAGCAAAACCTGGCAGACTGATAGGAGTTAGACTTGACTGCCTCTCATATAAAAAAGGGAGCTTTCAGCAAAACAGTGTTCTGACAAAAGCATTGATGTTACAAGACTTCCCTTGAGCAAGGATCTAACAGAAACTCCTCCAAGTAAGCTGTATCCTGTCATTCTATATAGCAGCAGTAACTATTTTACCAAGAACAGGCACAAACCTTCTTAACTCAATTCCACTATCTAGGAAGTGTAAAGGTTTGGTTAACAGTTGGAATCTCTGATATTCCAAGACTTCACAGGCTTCAGTAAATGCATACAAGTAGTAGAAATTGCTGCAAGAGCACACACAGCTTTTCTTTTCTCCAGATGTTAATCCATCCCAACAAAATGGGAAATCTGGAAATGATCAATCTTCTTTGTGAGAACTCTAGTAAACATATAGCAACTTCATTTCCAGATGGTGAAATCTGTATTCACCAGTCCCTCAGATTCACCTGAATGAGGCTCTGTGTGTGCTCCCTCTGTCACCTTTTTGCTTATGCACACACCTCCCCTTCACTTTTTTGTCTGTTCAAAGAAGTGTTTAACTTGCAATCAGCTGTAACTGAAATGTGAACCTATTGACTGTCATCTTGTGTCATATTTTACCTGTAACATTATGCACGTGATGACAGTGGACAGTGACATCTAGTTCCAGGAGTCATTTGTAACCCCTCTTTTTCTAGTCATTAATTCGTAAACATCTGCAGAGGTTGCCTGCAGAATGACATATGGAATAACCAGGGAATAAATGAATACTGGATTATGGATTTGCTGTTCTTTGGCAGAGCCCCACATGTCCACGAGGACAGGGAAATATGACAAAAGTGGATAGAGCAAAGGGGATTCAGAACCACTTCTAAATAGGATGTTCCAGAGAACAACCAGCTTTTAGCTATGCACTGATAGTTAATTACAGTAGAAAATGGTGCTCTTAGTAGAAACTAAATTAAGTAGCATTTAAATAGTATGTTTTAAATATCATCTGAAGTCTACTGCCAATAACAATACTGTTCTTAATTTCTTTGGAAAAATAAGTCAGATTTTAAAGTTTTTTTTCATTCCTACTGTGAGGTGTAAACTGCCAAGCAACGTTATTCCTGCCCAACACAGTTAACAGTCTATATAGACAAGTTATAAAAAGCAGTCAAAGTATCATTATCCCCATTTTACAGCTGGGCAAACTTAAATTCAGACATTCTAAAGCTCTGTCTAGAATGAGAAACTGAATTGAGTTTAGCAGGTTCATTAGCTAGCACATTTTAATAAATCTGGTTTTAGTCATCTTTTGATGACCAGTATACGTGAACAGATTAGTATGTAAAAGCAGACTGTGATCAATGTTATAGTTACTATTTTGTGAGAGGTGGTGACCTCTTATTTTCTTAGAGCTGCAGTTTACTGTCACTGCAGTATGTGTATGTTTCCAACTAGTACTGACATAATTGTATTGTCATTTATATGTAATACTGATTTTTGGAACTGAGATTTTTGTTAGAGTGTCTACATTTGAACTACTACCCTTTGACCAATGGGAATGTGCTAGGAAAAGTATGAGAATTATAGTACAGATGTTCAACTTAGTACAGTATGTTTAATTTAGTAGAGAGGTGGTCAATATACAGCAAGAAAACCAGATTAAATGGATTTGCGTGATACTTTTATTGCACTGGTAGGAGGAGCTTAACAGATGAACTAATTTTTTCAGGAATGCTGTATATTATACCCAAGAGGTTATTGAGAGATGAACAGCTGTACAATTCTGAAGCACCTGAGCAACTTAAAAATGTAGCTGTGAAATGTAACATTCTCTAGAACAGAAAGACTTGGGGGCCTGGTTTCTGTTGGTTTTTAGGGAGACCTCTGCTCATAAATGTCCATGATTTTTTAAAATGTAGACTCTAAGGAAGGATTTAATAATGGTTCCCAGAAGAAGACACTAAGTTGTAGTTGTGATTTTTTTTTCCAGAGTAGACTTCTTCCAAAACACAGCTGTTTAGAACTTGCTAGGAAAATTTCTTGTTCTCTTGTTTTAGGAATTGCCTTCTTCTAAATGTAGTTTTGATGAAAAGTCGTAACTCAAGCTGAAATAATTCTTCAAATAACCATACCCAAATCTGTAAAGTATCTTGGGTATGACTGTCAAGGCCTTTCATTTGTCTTGGCACTGCATTCAACAGAAAACCAGTGAACAGAGATGCACACTGGGTGAGGTGTCAGTTTTTATTATCTTCTGTCATAGTAGTTTCAGTAACAATGGCTGAGATCAATGCCTGAGAACAGTACCATGCATATTCTGTTCAGAACAGACCCTAGCCTGAAATAAATAAAAAAAAAAACCAGAAGGGATCATAGGATCATATAATGCACAAAGGAGAAACTGGGAATTAAAAGATTTTCTGAAAGCTGTACACAAGTGAGAGAAGATATTATATCCCTCACAGAGGTGGTTTTTCAGCAGTGAAGTCCAAGTGCATCAGTGGAAAGCAGACAGAAGAATTTCCAACACTGGCCATTTTTCATCTACATCCATTTTGCAGACTAACACGTGATGAAATCACTAGTCCCTGTGGGTATATTGCCACTCATGTTAGTGGAACCAAGATTTCTATCTAGAATTGTTAGTCTTGTCCGAGCTTCAAAAACAGTACAGTCTGTTTTAACAAAAAGATTGGGCTCCTTACTCAAACATATTATTTTCCTTTGTGCATTTTCATGTTAGGATGACTGATTTTTACAGTAGAGTTGACTGAACACAGCCAGTTGCCCTGGTAGGTAACTTAGTTTTTAATTGCCTGAAGCCTATGAATAAAACCAACCTCAATCAGAAAGTTGCAGAATCATGAAAGTTCAGGGCAATTTTCCGGAAAGGTTGTACTTTCACTACTAGAGCAATTTCTGCTTGATGGAACTTAAACAGTAAGTCTGGAGTGGGGGTGGAGTTTGTTGGGATTTTTTTAAGTAAAAAAATGAAACAAGTCAAATATCCGGAATAAGTAATGCTTTTCTTTAAAAATGTCTGTCAACTGAAATGAGTGATACTTTACCGGCAGTTTAGCTGAGTAACTACTAGAACAGGATCAGTGTCTTGTGCTTTAAAAATAAACTTCTTTGCTCTGAGTCAACATCTGTTTTGCCTTGGCCTTCATTTAGCAGCAGGAGACCATTATCTTGTGATGACTTTCTATTCCACTGACATCTCATCTGGTGCACCGATATTCTTAGTATTTTACTCCCCTGCTGTACCCCTTCGCCTCAGCCACACACACACAAACACTCTTTTATCTCAGCCTGTAGAATGCTATGTTCTGCTGTTTCTATGAATAGGAGATTACACATAATGTAATCAATCAGTTGCTTCTACCACTAAGGAAAAGTGTGTCCTTCCAATTATCTTCTTATATTCCAATAAACAAGCAGCAACAGGCTTGGATAGGTGCCTAAAATCATCGATCTAAACTACCCTGACATTCAAAATCTGAGGTGGGGGACTAGATCATCTGAGAAGGCAACCTTAGAAAAGCTCCAACCTTTCAGATCTGGTCTGGTTATTGCCAGGGGTAGGAATAGGAAAACAATAATGAAATAAACCAACTAAATTATACGAAGTTTAGACTTGTTTAGTTTTGGGGCAAATATTTGGAGGCAAACTGGTTTCCCTAGACTTAGTTGAGATAAATTATTATTCAGATTTACTAAGTCTGCTAAGTTTATTGGTTTGGGGCTATGGTTTATTGGTTTATTGGTTTCTAAGGCTATGTCCTCTACTGTAAGAGAATACATCAAAGCAACAGTTTCTTCAGCTTGACTCCACAGGTTTTTTTCTCCACGAAGGAAAAGAGAAGAAATATAAAATCAAACTGTAACAATACTCACATTGGAGCCGTCCAGAGGTCTGTTTAACCCAAGATGTCAACAAGAAGATGCTAAGTGTAAGAAATAGAGCAAGAGTTTTGTGATTCTACAGCTTTCCTGCTTTTATGATGGTACAAGAACTAGATGAACCCTGGGGGCAGGGCAGGGAGGGAAATTGCTGTTATGGTTTGCAGAGCTTCTGGAAGCACTCAGTGCCTAATGGGGTGAGAAGTTTCCTCCTTCTGTGTCTTTTTCTCTTTCTCCTACACAGCCACGCATATCCACATGTGCACTAATGTTATGGAGCACCATTATGTGATGGGAGCATGTTCATGCTTTCTTTAAGCTGTTTTTTGGATGCACCCAGAGAGCCCTCTGGATGAGTCAATCAAAATGCATCACATTTCCCTGTATACAATTTTGAAGTGCCTGCAGTGCCTACCAAAGCCAAAACCTATCCTTCAGTGTAGGACTAAAAGAGGATTTGTTTTATGATGGGTTTATAGGCATGGTTTGAACCTGTCACCAGCAGCAAATTACATTTCTCACATTAAAATATAACCTCCTCAGTACTGTTTATTATACCTGAGTGTAAGCTGATTGTGATGGACCATGATTGTCAACTGATGCAAGGAAGCAAGACAAAGATGGCTTTGTTCGGTTTTCTTTTTTTCTTTGAGAAGCTTAAGCTAATGTGTCTGTATGTGGCCCACTGAAAACCTCCCCCATTTACTTTTTTCAGTGTGAAAGTATGATCTATACATTTTCCTTTCTATCCTACTGTCTTTAAGGAATGACTGTGAGAACTTGCAAGACAAAACTTCTATTGCTGCCTACTGCTTCAGATTATGTAGTGCAATACTGCAGAACCACTGTGTGTATTTTTCTTGTTCATGGGTTGTTTCACTGCCTCCTACCTAAGCAGCCAGAATGAACTGGCATTCTGGATTAGTAATTTATTCTTGGTTACATACAAGTCTTTACGGTAATTTGGGCTAGTTTCCATTGAAATATTTTCCTAGTTCAGTTTTTTGGCTGTATTGCCAGTTGTAGTTGATGTTTTTGTGGAGGTAATTAAGATGGGAAAGGAGCAAAAGAGGAAACACTTTCTCACAAATGTGTCCTGGATTTGCTTGAAATGTTTTCAGAAATGGTTATTTTCATCTCACACTTGAATAACTTATATTTTGGGATGTTTGCAGTCTTGTCAAGGTATATACTCTGCCAGGTTAGATGATGACATCAGGATCACCCTATATCATTCCCTTTTATGTTCTACCTTGGCGTAGGTGTAGACTTAGTATGTGGTATCTCTTGGGATACAGGAAAAATTGTTGAAAAGTGCTGATTTGTATTTGAAGACAACTGAAACAATCCCCTTTGAATGAAAGGCTATGCTAGAGTTCCATGTGTAACATCCTAATTTATTAATAATTTAGAGAGTATCCCAATCAAAGTATTGTTTCAGTTAGTTCTCATCTCTTTACCATGAGAGGAAAGCAGATTAATGTGAAGGGGCAAAATGATACTCATATTTTAGGGTATTTTCCATATTGTCTTACAGCTTATTGCCATATTGAAGAACATTAGTTTTCTGGTCTTAATCTACATGTTTCAGAGGTGATCTCCCTGAATTCAGCTTGGGATGTGATTCTAATACTAAAATATCAGTCATCCCATATCTAAGAGTCCCAATTTTGCTCTTCTGCTGGAGTTTTCCAGTAGAGGAGTACATGCAAGTACAGTTTAAATCATTGGTAAGGTATACATGGCAAGTATTTGATACAGTGCATGAACACATCAAAGAAGAGGACAAGAGCAGATCTAATGTATCTGAGAAGCCACCTTCTGTCGTCAAATTTTTATGTTGTTAGCATATTTCCTAAAGCACATGTGTTTATACTGTTCTAGAAAAAGTAAGGTTTAATGTAACTTTTGATATTTTCATTGTTCATCTAATCTTTCTCTTTCTTGAATTACCTGAGAATATAGTTATTTCTAATTAAACAACATTGCTTTGTAAGGAGAATGTCTTAAAACACTCCAGCAAGCTCTTTTTCTTCCAAGGCTGGGATGGGCGCTCTAAAAGAGAGAGTAGTAGAAAATGTTAAAAATGCCAAATTAGTGAA
>JAYRBT010000139.1:15353330-15399637 GCA_036023395.1 Myiotriccus ornatus
TCTTTTTCTTCCAAGGCTGGGATGGGCGCTCTAAAAGAGAGAGTAGTAGAAAATGTTAAAAATGCCAAATTAGTGAATCCTTAATTTTAAAATATGTCTGTATAGAAAAGATATGTTTCTGTACTACACAGTTCAAGGAATCAAGCCAGTAAGATTCAGGTCCCAGAGGATACCTTGTCAAGTGTGTTTTGATAGCTCTGTTAATGCCTTTGGCCTTGATTTTGGGAATGAGGTAATCCCTTACCAAGACAAGAAGGCACTGGATATCTATTAAACTGTTCTATGAATGCTCCAATGAGGTCACATTTTCTTTCCAAACAGGCAGTAAGCCTGTAAGTGTGGGAACCAGGAAGTGTGACATATATGATGTCTCTCTCTGTTTTTGATAGTTTGGTATGCCATACAGGTAATTATGTTTGCAGGCTATCTGAAGAGGTGAAGAGGATATATATGGAAAGTGAGAAAATCAACAATATTCATAATGTTGCAGTGTTTCTTGATGGGCTTTATAAACATAGTCATTGCATCTTACCCTTTATACAACTGTAGCTTCCAGACACAAACTTTCAAGGTATTATTGTGTGTTTATTTAATGTTCTCAAAAATATTAATGGAGAAATTTTTCTCTCTCTGCAAACATGAGTAATTTTCATTATTTAGAGTGTGAATGGTGAGGTAAACCAAATACCACCTAAAGCACTTTGTGGTTTTTTTCAAATGGCTGTTTGTAAATACTTCTTGCAAAGGGTTTCTTTACGCTGTATTTGCTCAGCATTAATCCCTGAGAAAAAAAAATCTTGTGTGGTCAATGAAGACATTCAGTAGAAAACTGATCTGCTGAAGTACTTCTCTCAGAATTAAATGTGCTTATATGACATGCTTCTTTAAACTTTTTTTCTTAAAATCATGTGAACGCCATATATAATCTGCTCATACAACTCTCTATCTTCCATGCTCTTATTTCACCTGCCTAGTTCCTTTTCTCTGACCCCTTTTGTCTTCATGATTTTGTCCATGCTGCTGGTTGAACTTAGGATATCAGCTAATTCATGTGCTTTTGCCACTTCTTAGCTCAGCTGACTAGGTAACATGTATTGAAAAACATATTTTCTCAGTATTTTCCAGCACAGATTCGTTTCCAATGTTGACAGTATGCTAAAGGATGTGTGCAAGCAACGGCTCTGCTGGGATATTTAATGTCCTGTCTGGCTGCAGCTATGTCACACACACACACTCACACATACCTCTCGCCAGCAATCACTCACAGAAGTTTTAGTCTTCTTCAGCAGTAGTTCTTTGATGCTTCTGGAATGCAAAGGATTCATTTCTAGTCCACACAAAATATATTGCAGAGTATATAGATGTACAGAAATCAGGGCTTAGCTGTTTTTTGAGACTACCAAAGTTTCTCTCTAAACACAAGTTCAAACAGAGATGCTTTCTCTAGACTTAGGTTTATCCTGAAATTCACAGCTTATTTTCATCGTGAATGTGCTTGTGGGGAAAGGTTGTTATAGTGTAGATAATTTTCACCATTGCCCAGAAGTTACTGCTGTATAGCCAGGTACAAGTAGGCTGTTTGGGCAACACAGGCTCTTCTCTCTGGTTTTTATTTGAGTGTGCTGGCACTGGATTTGAACCTGGAAGGTAAACTTGATGGCTGGCATTATAAAGGCCAGTTCCTGCTTTTGCTGAGGTTGCAACTGATTAACTATAGTAGTCTATAAACCATTGGAACTTTCAACAGTTCCAGCTCCTGGATCCCTGTATTTGCTACACTAAGAATTCTTCCCAGTGTTACAACAGCAACATTCTTCAAGGGCCTGGGCTGCCATCTTGTTAGCTTGAAGCAGCCTGTATTTGTGGTAGTCCTGTCTTTGTCACTCAGCATCATGAACCTTTGGTCTGAATGCCCGTCCCTCACCTCTTGTTTGGCATGCTGTGTTTTTCACTGAGACCTGGGTGAAAACAATCCTTTCAACAGCTAGATTTCTTCTGCTTTTTACACAAAGGGTCAACACGGAGAGCAGGTTTACATCTTGGCTGAAGATAGTTTTGGATTGGTGTGCCCAATACACCTGAATTCTGTGGAGCTCAGAATCTTCTTCTGATTCATTAACAACCATCATTAATCTTGATAGAGCCTCTAATGGACGTAGTAATACTTGCATTTTGTCCAGTCCTATTACTCAGATAGCTGCCAACAGTCAGACAGTACTGTTTTATCCTAGAATTAACAGATAAATCTTCTCCATGCGCTAATGCCTAAGTAGCTGGGGTTTTAACAGAACAGTTAATGTGACAAGTCTTATGATGTTAATTGGGGCAGAAAATGAAATATTTCTACTTGGTAGAAAAGAACAAATCTCCCAACTTCAGATGCAGACAAATTTCTGACTTGCCAGCAACTTAAAAAGGAACTCATCTTGTCATCTTTACTATTGTGTGTGTCTAGGCTTGCCCTATGCAAGTTGTCAAAACTGTTTTTCTCAGCATAGTATTTAAAGGGGGGAAATAATAATTACAAAGAAAGATTTTTACCTCACACGGTATTAATTTATCTGAGAAGCTTACACATACATTGGATGATCTGTAGTTCTTCTAAAAAGAATCTGTGGTTCTAAAAATGATCCTTCTTGTTCAACCATGGATTTGAATTCCTTGCCCAAATATGCATGTGAATGTCAGTACATAAAGTGCATTCGTGCAGCATGTAATTTTCTGTTGATGAACACTGACGGTTTCACAGTAAAAATCCATGTAACATTTTTTTTAATATACATGTCCATTTTTAAAACTTTTTAAGCTATGAATTCTTTTAAATGAAACAAGAAAACGTTTTGCTTTTAAGCTAAGTGATCTTCAGAACTGGGGGTGCTGATAGAGTAATTGTGTTTATTCTTCCAGTTTCACAATTTCTGTCTTATAAACATTGTTTTGCATTATTGGGCTCCACGTTTCCCCTTCTCATCTGATGTTTTACAAATATTTTTCTAATTGCTTGAGACAGTGTGGTCCAATAAAATTACATCGACTTTCTGCTGAACTTATTTGTCTGATCCACTGCCAAAAGTTGTAGGCAGCTAGGCAGAACACTTGGTCTCACTTTCTTTCACTCCTCTAAGGCAATGCTTTCAGTAAGCCCTCTACCCTTAAAAGAACATGCATGTGAAGACTTAGGGTTGTGAACCATGCATTTTACACTTCTAAGCCATTCAAATGCTTCAGTAAGGCACTACATCCTAGCAGATTTTTAAGGCTGAAACAGAATCTGTTTCCCTCTGTAGATTGTTATGTGATTAAGTTAATAGAGGTAAATCATACATTATATTTTAAAGCAGAAGTACTTGTTTTGGCTCTGGGCCCATTCATCCTTCAGCATAACAGCTATCTCAGCCTTTATTCAGTATTTCTCCATCTGATAAAGGACAAATTACAGCTAGAAGTGTCCAGAAAGTGAGGTACTGTATTGCCTTATCACCCTGAGAGCCCACATAAAGAAGGTACAAGGGGACATAACAGCTGATATACATAGGTGTAAAGTATTCTATGTTTTTTTGGTGACAGGGATACTCAGAGGACAATTGCAGTCCTGTGGTTCTGAGTGTCTGAAAGAGCTAAGAGAACAATGAACTATTATTCTTGAGTGTTGATAACTGAGTGCCTTACAATGAGGGATGAATTGTAACTAGCTGTGAACTGAAAATAGACCCTTCCCTTTCATTGTCATGAAGATGTTGCTGTTTCTGATCAGTTTGGCACTTTGTTCATGACATTACATCCTTCTGGTTTTTTGCTCTCCTATAATGAGATGAGTCTGTAATTTCTTTCCTTACAATATGTAGATTTGTTTCTTTATCTTTTAAAAAGACCACAGGTACATAACACACCTCATTTCAAGTGCATTTTTGAGCGTTTGCTTGCCATGTGCTGCATTTTGTGTGATGGAACATGATCAGGTCCAGGATCTGCTAAAATAATTGGTTGCTTGATATCTGGAAGCATTTTAAAAAGTACCTCAAGGAAGAAAAATAAAGCAAATAGTGCTGGTTTGCCACAGTGGAACAGATATGGTGTGTGATCAGTTAGCTGCAGCCCACAGATAAACACAGACAAGCTAGCAAGCATAAACAGAAACCACATTATGGTCCCACTCAGACTTCTGGCTTCATGTTTGTTAAATGATCTCTATAGTCTGTAAAGCAAAACAAGAATTTTCAAGTAGGGATAGCTGAATTTGACATTATTTGTTATTAGGCATCTAGGGTTCTTTTAATCTTCAGAATCAGTCATTTTTTAGTTGTATTTGTCCCCAGTTAGTTATTAAATATATGGGTTGTATAATGGATGGTATTTATCAGTGCAACCTCATTTAATTTTTTTAAAGCTACATAAAGCATAAACATAATATCTCTGGCTTAGGCAAATTACTTGACATCCTTAGTAACATAACAGTACCTAATAGTAATTTCAGAGAGAGTTTGTTGAAGCCTCCAGATGTCAGGGGCTATGGAAGTGTAAAGTATTATTACAGATGTTTCTCATAATAATAATACATCTGATAGCAGGGCAAAAAAAGGAATTAAGAGCCAAGTACTTCAGTCATTAACTGAGCTGAACTCCCACTAACGTCTATGTGAGTTTTGTTCAAATAAGGATTACAGAATTCAAATGTAAGTAATTATTTCCAACATGGAATGATTTGTACTGCTTTTCCAGCCTTGTCTTTCTAGAATCTTGAAAACAGAGTCAGAGTATTTTGACTCACTGTACACAGAAAGCAAGCTTGCTAGCATAAGGCTTGGTAGCACAAGGAAAGTTTGACTCAGTCATAGATACACAAAACCAAGCAGGGTGACTTATGTCTGCAGAGCAATCAGAAGTGTGCCTGCAGCAGAAAGAGTCAGACCCCAGCCAGCCTCAGTGCAGCTGGCATGAGAACCACAGTCCCACGAGATCGCAGAGCCTGTGTTGAAATCTCTGCTGCTACATTCACAGTGCTATTGACAAGATGAGGGCCAGCTTAGGAGTGCCTGAAGTGCCACTGTCACACCTCTGGCTGTTGTTGAAAACACACTGTAAGAACCGATGGGGAAGGAAGCTATTGTCCTATTTGATTCACCTTTTTAGGCTGAGAACTCTAGGTTGTTTTGATTTTGTGCTCTTTGTCTTGTTTTGGTTTGGGTTTTTGTTGGGTTTTTTATTAAAGACATTTATGAAATAAATAGCTTTAAATAGCCCATGTACTCATGGGAAAACACCCCCACTTTGTTACAAAGTACAGTTACTGTAACACATGAGGATACACTTTGGTGTTACAGTGTGAATGGCAAGAATTGAACTTGTCCAAATGATGTTCCTCAACATCATGAAATTCTGATGAAATTCAGACATTTAGAATGAATCTGAAACTTTTTAAAAATATGCTTAGATAAGTATTAATTCTAGAATTGTAGGTGTGCCTACATCTTTGTTGTGCAGTCAAATACTGGAAAACACTGGTTTTTCTCTACTACATAAGTAATAGGTGCTCTGTGGCATAGACAGTCTTCTGAAATGCTGTTGTGCAAGATGATAGGTGGAAGATAATTTTTGGCAACCCTGAACTTTTTGAAAGCCTCTATACTGCTCCACATCTGTGCCTGTGACATGAAATCATGGTTGTTTAGCACTGGTATATCTCTTTATACACATGGAGAACAAAAAGAGGACTGGCATAAACAAAATGTCATATACATTCAAATTTTGATTACAATAAAATAATCATTCTGACATCATCACAAAAATGGAGTGCCAAAAATAGTAATCTGCCAGCTCATGAAGGGCAAACCTCAAATTTCTGTGGTTTGGTTCATTTAAGCACTAAGAAATTTAAGAATGTTCATAAAACTTCTCAAATCCAGGCTCTGTTCCTACTTCACCAAGTATTAGAGGCTCAAATCATCACATTCCTTTTTGTCCTCCAGTACTTCCAGTTCAGGTATCCTGTGCAGGATTCTCCTTGTTTTAACTAGACATCAGTGGTATAGGACCACTATATGAACTAGTCACTAAACTTCCTGAAATCAGTGAAAAAAAATTAGGCATTTCTTGAGTGTGATTCATCAAACCTGTGTAACCTTGAGATGAGATGTCTTGTGCCTTATTATTACTGATTTTTCTTCAGAGGCTATGAAGGCATTCTTGAACTGCCTCAGATGTGGCAGTCTAGGTCCCACTGATCTACTGTCTGTCTTTCAATACTCTCATGTTCAGCAGCCCAACAGTTGAGTTTCTCTCATTTTTGCCTTGAAGTTACTAGCATTGTTGTGGTGATGATCAAGAGCAGGCAAACGTTTTGAAATTTGACATTGCTTCTGGAACAATTTTTTTTCATGGTGTTCTAATTAATGTTTAATGACATTTGGAATTTTTATTCTTTTCCATTCTAACTACTCCATCCCATGCCACTCAGTGTAAGAAAATAAGTTGCCAAGCCTTCTTGCATTTCTGGTTTTGGCAGATGTCTAAAGAAAGACACTGTTTTGTATGTTCAGATATCCATTATATCAGACATAGATGCCTTTAATTTTTACTGCTGCTTTACTAATTACATAGGTGGAGATTTTTTGCCTGATCAACTAGAAGGCATATTTTCCTTAATAGTAGGATTTGCACTGTTACTTTTTGGAGGTAATATGCTCCAAAGCAAGCCAGCAGACACTCAAAAATTTACTGAAATGGTGATGCAAGTTGCAGGATTCTTAATCATCAAAACTTTCAAATACTTTGAAGAAACTCGTAGTGCCCCATAATGTTATGATATAAGTTACATGACAAAACCAAAGAGATATACTTGGTTGTTTCCTGAGGAGTGCTGAAAGAAGCTGTCATTAGTTCAGGAATGGGAAGATTACCCAGAACATGCAATTCGAGCAGAACTTGCCATGTTTGAATTACTTCATGGGTTTTGCACAATTAACTCAACAATATAAATACAAACTGTGTAGCTGGAAGAAGAGTGATAGCTGTGATGTTTGATAATATCTTGTAAAAAGAAAGTGGTCATGTTTAGGACAGATTTGATATCAGAAAACAGAAGTAGCTCATTTCACTGAAGAAACATCTGGAAATTTCAGCTACTTTCATGAGACATTCTGGCAACCCTTTAGAGAACACCAGTCATAATCGGGTGAGAAAACTCACTGGAAATTTTGGTTCCTTAACTTCCAGCAGCTGAAGAATCACAATTTAGCAGACAGATATATGGGGTCAAGAATGAAGATTTCTAATCACAGATCAGGAGTGATCTAACGTATTTGTAGCATATTTTCCTTTTACTTATTTTCAGATTATTTTCATGTTACAAGTGCTTGTAGTGAAAGGTAACTTGTGTCTTACAGAAGAAGTAAAATCATAAAATGCAAACATCCATTTCCTGATTGGTCAGAGCCCCTGTGGATAGTTCTAGGATATTTATCAATAAAAACTGCCAGGCAAATGAAATTTTCTTGAATGAAAATAGTGGACCCATGCATGGAAATCTTGATTAGTCATTTATGATCATTAAAAGAAATCTTTTGTTAAAAGAACTAATTTCTAGTTTAAAAAGCACAATACATTGATTTCATTTAGATTTCCATATGTGGTATCTGCAAAGTAGGTAGTTTGCTAGGTACTAAGGTCTCTTAAGGGAGAGAAATGTCCTCAGAATTCTTACTGATATTTAACTGAAATTTTTGAGAATTATTATTTTCTAATGTAAAAGTTGGGGTTTCAATGAAATACTAAAAGTTTCTTTAAGTTTTTGGAAGCCTATGTTTAAGTGTTTTTTTCTCCGACCAGATTTCATTGAGCCTTTGGAAATGTCTGTAAGCATTTTCCTAGCATTTCTAATTTATACATTTAAACTAATTGAATGAAGTCCTTTTGCTTCCTGGTGAAGGAAGGGACAACCTCTCAGTAAGTTGTAACTGTTTTTTGTATTTGGTGCAATGAAATTAAGATTAGGTTCCAAACAAAACTATTTTACTCAACAGAAATAAAACTATGATCATTATGTACAGAGAAGTCTGTATTTGTAATTTGACTAGGAATCAGACTAAAGCTTTGAGTCTTCTTCAGTTGGCACTTAAAAGACTGTATAGGTGAAATTAAATAAGAAAAATATAGTATTTTTATTATATGTCTGTGTTTTATTGTACCTCTTTGGGTCACAGCATTCAGAATTTTGTTACAAATATCTTACATTTACCTAAAGTAATTTGAGAAGGCAATCTTTTTTTCAGCACAACTGTTGCTGGATTTATCTAACAAATCTAATATAGCTTGATCATGGTGGATATATCAGGATCCCATTTTCATGCTTTCATTAGATCTTTTAAAACTGGACAAAGAAATGTACAGAAACTAGACAAGGCATTGCCCCCTTTGTGTTCTTCAAGATAGATAATATGGTAACAATATAATACAGAGAATCTCTGCCATGTGAATGAAGAATTCAGAACACAAACCATCAGGCCCACGGAAGAGGTTTGTTTTATCTGAACGTGGAAGAAATGGACTTATGAAAACAAACCAATTTACTTTCAATCCACATGATCAGCTGAAGGGATTTTGCCGCAAAAGACCAGAAACAGATGCTGATGCTTTTTCTTATTGATTGCAAGCCAGTCAGTTCAGTTTCCAGTTTTCTTCCTTCATGAGAAAACCTCAAGTTCTCATCCAGATCAGGCAAAGGAAAGCCTGAAAGTAATTCGACTCCCCTTTGCAATTGGGTTTTATCCTACCTGAAGATACTAGAGGAGTTACCAGTCATCTTTATATGGCATGAATTGACAGTATTTCCAGTAAATACTCTCATTAGGAAATATTTTCTTCCTCTTTAAAAAGAACTTTTGTCCACAGAGATTTGAAAATTCCATTCCATGGAGGGTAACAGTCTCTGGAACAAATGTGTCTTATGGAGCAGCTTAATCTGTGTAGCATCTAATATATTACTTGGTTTTACAATGGAGAACTTTAAATTCTAGACTTCAGACCTCTCAGTCTGCATTACTGTGTTAATGCATTGGCTTTTCACCTTTTAAAAATTAAGTTCAACCTTTTTTCACTGAAAAGTGAAAATGAGTTTAGCAACCTGAACTGACTCTCTTTTCTCTATTACACCACGTAGCACAATGAGCACAATCTGGCAAGACACCAGTGAAGAAAAAATTCAGAGACTAGAGCAACCTCTTCCTTTCAAAAGAAGTGCCAAAACCAAGTCGGTATTTAAAAGTAACCAACAAAGGCCAAGGAAGGGATACTTGATGCAATTTCAACTGTATAAATGGCTGAAGTTTTACTTGTGTCCCCTTGTAGTCAATTCTTTGTCTCCATCCCCAGTTCTACAAGTCTATAGTCCTCGTTATGGAATGCAGATTCCAAATAACAAAACAGCCAGAGCTCTACAAAAGTTCGTCACAACTTCTTGATGTTTTCCATAGAAAGACATTTTCTATTTAAAAAGTCTTTAGGGTAAAAAGGCATTCCTTAAATCTTTCACTTGTTTTAATAACTAAGCTTTAGTTTGATGTGCTTCCAGTGAGTGTTTTTGAAGTACTGGTGTCCAAAATAAATTTTAAGGAAGAAATTTTTATCCCTAAGAGATACTAGGAACCCATTAAATTCATAGGAAATACTGGCATTTTCTTCAGTAGTCTGAAATTATACCCCACGTGTCCAAAAGACAGCATGATCGCTGTTTTACCTGATGTCTTGAAAACGTATAGGAAACCTAGAGAGTTTCAGGGACAAATTTACTGTAGGATAGAGCACAGTGGGCTTTGCCATGTCAAGGTGAGGTGTAAACTACTGTATGGCATGATGAGCTCTTGACAAGGTGTCTGTGCAGCTCTACCAGTCAGACTCGCATTGCAAACAGTGACTCTTGATTGCATGTACATCACTCTGGGTTTAGACATCCTCAGTACCCACAAGTAGACTCAAGGTCTGGATTCTCGGCTAGGATTTTTTTCATTTGCTTTCCTTGAACAGTATGTACAACTTGAAAACTTGAACTCTAGATATCCCTGTTGATTCATATGTATTTCTTGTGATTCTAATCCTGCAGAGAATAGCAGTGGAACGATACAAAAATATTTGTGTTGTAATAGTCAGATACTAATACTGGCAGAGAAAGAGATGCAGATTTCTATTACTGTATGAAAATCTACTGAATTCCAGAATTTATGGTATAAAATATATGTACTATGAAATACATAGAAGAATACATTTTCATGTGTAGATCACTAAATACTCTGAGAAGGCAGGAAGGTATTATTGCAGACTCTCCTATGAGGCACAGAGATGTGGGGTAACTTTATAATATTATAGTGGACCATTAGGGCATTCAGCAACAACTCACTGCAGACCCAGCCTAGTTGTCAGTGAACTCTGTTACCTCTAAAGAATAATTTGTTGTTATGAACAGCTTGTATTACATTAGCAGGATGCTACGCTGATCTTTATTGCATCAAAGATGTGCAAAAGTTACTGTAGTCTAGGAAGAAATATTTTTACCCGCTCTACTTTTGTGTCTGTGGGTGGGCTGTTGATGATCCACAATTATTTTCAGGTTTTGGGCACATTTCTGCAGGAGACATATCTGGTTTTCTGTCCTTATTTCGGTCAAAGAAAAGTACAGTATCTGTGGCAACTTGTAAATTCTTTAGAATAGTCTTGAAGTTCCAGATGATGAGAAATGTTGTCTGCATGTTTTTTCAGTGATAAAAAAAATCATGGCCAAGTGATTTATTTTTTTAAGACTTCAAACAACTTATCCTTCAGTTTTCCATGCTCTCTTTTTACTAGAAACATCCTTTTTGACAGATTCAAATTTTTTTATAGATTCAGAAGTAAAATAATAGTCTTTCAACACCTTTGGTTTTATCTTCCTTTGTCGTCAGCATTTTAAGTTCAGTCGTATTTTCAGGAGTTCTGTAGTGCTGTATTCACAGCAACTCAAATGACTATTAATATCTAAGTATGATATTATTATATAAATGAAGGAGAAAGGCAACAATGAAAATCTGGAAACATTGGTTTCCTATATAAATGAACAGAAGTCCCCAGAGGCCTTAATTCTTGGAGAAATGCTCTGGAGAAAGCAAAACAAACCAAACATTTCTCTGTACTGTTGGATTCCTCTGGAGTAGGTAGTAAATGATAGCCTGTAACCTGAGCCCAAGAGGTATTCAGAGAACTCTGGCAGAACTATTTCATCTGGTGGGCTAAAATACAGCCCATAAAGGAATGAAGAAACTCAACACTGAAAGGAAATTAAGGAAAAGCTGTTATTTCCCAGAACTCATCTGCAAATAGGTCTTCACCAGCTCCCACCCTAGGAACACTCCCACTTGGCCAGATGGCACAGGGAAAGCAGTGACTCATGTGTTTTCTCTTTCTGTTTCAATATCCTTCTCCAGATATTCCTGAGATGTTTCTCCTTCATTATGTTCTCTGTCCTAATCACTGGATCTTCTGAGAAAGGACTGGAATATTATATGGATATAGAGGGGGAGCCTGTCACGTGAATGTCCTCAGCAGAGGGATCTGGGGTGCTTATTTAGGAAAGTTAGAGATGTGAAGGAGTACAGAATAGCAGCAGAAGAAGACTGGGGAAAAAAACACTTCTTCACTGTCTCTACGACCAAACAAATCTCCTCTAGTTTGCTAAGAATTTTGTGCCCCAAACCAATATGAGATATGTCTATTAGATATCTAACATAGAAATTAAAATAGACAAAGTGTGTTTCCAGAGAGGCCATCTTCCCCTGCTTCTGAGCACTGTTGTTTACTGGAGATCTAAACTGGGTTAGCAGTCAGTTGGCTGATAGATTTTTCATCAGTTTTTATTTTCTGTGCTAATAGAAAAAAAATTTAATGAAAAAGTACATATCATAGGAGCCAAATATAATATTTCTCTGACACCCTGCTACTGTGCTTTCAGTTGGCTCAAGTTTCACAAACACAGATCTTGCTCAGCACATGGTTTTGACATAGTTCGTAATTTTGTACCTTAAAAATATGTTCTTTGACTAGGCAATAATTGTTGATGAATCCTTTCAGTTTTGGATGTTGATATAATACAGTAAACTACATAACCATTTCAGACCTGACACTGACCACCTTCAAAACTGCAAATGTCATCCTTGTTTTCTGTTCCAACACCCCTTATGGATCAGGATGAGCCTTTCAGGGAAGTTGTGGATTTCCCATCCTTGGAAATGTTCGAGACCAGATTGGATGGAGCTCTGAACAACCTGGTCTAGTGAAAGGTTTCCCTGCCTATTGCAAGGAGGTTGGAACTAAGGAGCTTTAAGGTCCCTTCCAACCCAAGTCATACTGTGATTCTGTGTTTCTGTGATTTAGATCAACTATTTAAAGATTTGAACATTATGAACAATTACTTTATCAAAATCCACCAGTTGAGGAGTATAAATATATACACACATTAGTGAAAAATATGGAATATATACTCATACAAGTACATCTTTGCTAGTGTTACTTCTCTTTTGGAAATCCCGAAAGCTATATAGTGTCAGCACAGGAAGGTGTGGTTCTGTGTGGCTTTAAAGTAATGCAATAATTTCGCTAACCATAAACTACCTGTCGTACTCTGAAATTTATTCTCCAGTGCAATAGTAAAAAAAAAAAGAAGAAATATTAAAGTTGAATCAGTAGAAATCTTTTTAGTAAATATATTTCCCATTTCCTCTTTTCCAATTAGTGTTCATGAGCAGTTCTTACAGTTTTTGGGCTCAACTTGTTTTAATTAGGATTGAAATGGAAAAAAATATTTCATGTAAGAATTCTGTCTTTCTTTCTCATTAACTAATACCACACAGTTTCAGAATATATGAATAATAGAGTCTGCAAAGATACTGGTTTTATGTTTTCTCACAGACATTGTAGCAGTGAGCCAGCAAATGAAATATTGCATGTCATGCCACTTGATGGGCTATAATTCTGTAATGGAGGTGAATTTAAATTCAGCTTGGCAGATCCATTGCTCACACTGTCATAAAACAATCTATTTTTATGCCGTCAGTGTGTGAACTAAAAAAAAAAGTTGTTTGAATCACTATGTGCCCTACCTCCCCATTAATTCACTGTCTCTAGAACAGTGACCTGCCTTTCAGTCTTTTCTAGCAGGCTAGACCTCCATTCCTATATAAAATGTGGGATGCTTTTGGTAAAAGAGGAGATTCTGGGTCTCTTCCAATTTCATTGCTTATTGAGGCCTCAGAAGTTTTCCTGCTAAAAGACTACAAAAAGCCCTTGAAAGATGCCTGCTCTATGTCATGTTTTTGCACTGGCCTTCTCGAATGAGGAGCTGACATTTTCATTCTCATAGGAAGGAACGAGTGGGAGAGAGAGACAACCTAAAGAATGATGATAGTTCCTACCAAGTAATTTTAATGCCGTCAGTGAGAGAGATGTCCAAGCTCTTGCTGTAGAGCTACCTCCAGTTATCAAGCAGCTCAAGCAAATCTTCTGTTCCAGACAGTGTCAACTGATCAGCAACGGCTGGGTAATCTCGGGCAGCTGGTTATTGAATTCCCTGGCTATTGGAGGAAGCACAGCAGTAGGAGCTAGCAAGGCCAGCACTGCCAGGTCATCCTGGGGTCCTGTGTCATTGCCAGATGAGTCCTCACAGTCCCAGGGCGGTCTGTGGAACGTCGGCATCTCCTGGCCGTGAACCTTTCTGTAAGCTCCCTCTCTGATCTTCAAGGTACGTGCCTTTTAGCTCTTGGCATGTGAAGATATGTGGCTTGTAGATTGAGAACATTCCCTGTAAATTTCAAAGGAAATTTTCCTGTAACTTATATAGCATTTCTCCTCAGCCCCCACTCCCTGGCTACCACTTGAGGCTTTTATTTCCGTAGCAGTTTAATTCCTTAACAATACATGGGTTTTGACCTGCCTGTTAACATCCTTGCTCATTACTGTTTTCCTTCCGTTCTACTCTGTTTCTTCCCCCCCATTTTCTATACTTTTGTTTGAAGGAAGGTGAAGGATGGGGAATTAGTAATTTTATTTTTCTACATGAGAACGGAAGCTTCTTCTGTACCTTTTTTGGTTTTAAACTTTTTTTCTTTATTTTTGCTAGATTTCTCTTTTTACCATGCATATCCACATCCCTTCTTCCCATATTTTTTTCATAAGTGCTCAATTTACTCCTTCCTGGGTCTACTTCTATAGTGCATAGGGCTGGTCACATTGCTGCCTGGGGTTTATTTCCTGTGCAGTCTCTGGTCTTTCCACTGCAAAGAAAATCCACTCGCACAGAGTATGTCTTTTCTATCCCTGCCTTCAGTAGTTTCTATTATGTTGTAAGTTGTGAGACAAAGCTCCAGAAAACTGCTTGCACCTATCCAAAATTAGGACAGATGGAGGATCTGGAAAATGGCAGATGTAGCAGAAGAAAGTAAAGAAGATGAGTAGCTCGGCCACAGTCAGACTGCAAAATGCTGACAGAGAGAGGAATAGAAACCAGGAATGCTAGTTCTCAAGCCTGTATTCAGTAAACCGTGCAATTTTTTCACAGTGTTATCTAGAAATTTCAAAGACAGAATGACATGCTGTTGTAAAACTGGTAATAGCAAACTACCATCAGCGAAGCACTATTTATAAATGAGAGGGTGGGAAGGCGCTCTCTATGCTGAATGCCATAAACAGTGGGCACCAAGGGACCAAGGGAAATATTTTGAAGTCGGTGTGCTGTGGTGAGTTTTATTTAAACACAACCATTGTTAATAAACATGGATTTATATGTTTTCTTTGATCAGTGAACTCTGATAGGTTTTAAACATCCTGCATATCTCATTTCTGTGTTTCCAAAAGGAAGGGAAAAAAAACTCAGGCACATTCTTAAATCTTTTGCAGTCCCATTTTTGTACAAGTTTATGCTAGTATCACAAATAGAGAGTACAAAATGGGACTGCATTTTCAGACAAAGAGGACCTAAGTTGCTACAATTAAAATGTGTCTAAGGACAATATCTTACGTTTTACTTTGACAAAATAGACAAATACACAGGTACAGAATGAATGTTTGGTTTTACAACCTGATTCAAGGCCCAATTAAAAGGTCCCAGCATAGGTGCTGTATAAAGAAAAATTCCACCTGGAAGCTGTATTTAATGTGTGCTAAAATCAAAGTGATTTTACTAACTAAACAACTAAAATGATTTTTTTTCCTGCTGCAGTAAGTCCTTCTCTTGTCTATTCACAGAAGCAAAACACAGATGTATTTTATTTTAATTAGGCCCTTTAACTTTCATTTGTATATGTTTTTAATGACTCCA
The DNA here is from genome assembly GCA_036023395.1 of Myiotriccus ornatus. Taxonomy (NCBI): domain Eukaryota; kingdom Metazoa; phylum Chordata; class Aves; order Passeriformes; family Tyrannidae; genus Myiotriccus; species Myiotriccus ornatus. Next base: position 15,368,662 of record JAYRBT010000139.1, read on the forward strand.
GACCGGTGGATATTATATCCCAGGGATGTTGTTACTATTTATTCTCTGTCTCTCACTCACAGACCTTTATTCTTTTACTTAGTACGCTGCAAATTGCCTGCTCATCTGTGTCCTTCACTGCCTGGATTGCTTCATGATGTTTACACAGCAAAACAGACTATATAACATCCCAGGGGCCCAATGCTGCTGCCATGGAATACCGGTGAGTCTAATTGACAACAGCATGTGCCTGTGCTTTATGATAGGAGAACCAAGCCCTCATGACAGCCAGCTAGAGCAATAAAACTCAGACTTCATGTTCTTGCTCCTTGGTCGTTGAGAGGCAGGAATCCCTGGTTGTCAGTATCTCAGATCACCTTTAACATGATTCCTATTGGATAATAATGCAAGTTAGTATCAACATTTATACTAATGTTATATGGTTCATTTAAGTCATTAATCCCACAATAACTATTTTCAACAAGTTTAAGGTTTAAGACAGTTGCTTATTAGTTTCTAAGGCTTAATGTGAGGGTGTCACCTTATTTTGAAATATTCCATACCGTGAGTGATTCAAAAGTGCCCTGACTAAAATCCTTGCTTAAGTCTAGTGCTTAAAGCAACTTATAGCTTGATCATTTTCTATTGTTTTGCCATTCCTCCCCTTCTCTGTGGAAGGCGAGGGTGTCTTGTTTGCCACTCTATTATTAATGAGGGAAAGAGAAAATAACGCAGCACTAACTAAGCTGGCAAAATGCAATTTATCTCCTTTCTTGAAGTTCCACTTGAAGAAAAATTATTCTCTTCTTGGGAAGGATGACCCTCAGGAGCAGATCCTAAAGATAACTTATAGGTTAAGCATGTAGCTACTTAGTAGCCACAAAAAGGAACAGTAGTAACAACTGGCTTTCTGGTTTGTGTCACTTCAGCAGAGGAAGAAACATTCTATTCCCACAGGAGCAGAAAAGAGTATTGACCAGAGTGGGTGCATAAACATGCAGTAGACATCAGACCACAGGAACCAGCTAGGAAAATCTGCATTGTTTGGAGGAAATCCATACCATCCCTCATGGACCTTTAGAAGAAGGCAGCATCACAGCCTAGCAGATAATCATGCCTGACTGCACCAGTACTGTTTCATTCCCTCCAGTCTTCCTTTTCTAAGTTTCTGTTCCCTCCAACACATAAATTTACTCTTCTGCCTGAGAAGGCTGCAAAGGTGGGAGATGTGAGATCTGTCTCCAAGAGGGAGGTCAAAAATAAATTACAAAAAGTGACCAACCAAACCCTTTTCTAGCCTGACCATACCAATTCAGGCAGTTCAGCATGCTGTACAGGGAGAATAGTGCAGCATGGAAATATCACTGACTCATCTGTGATGGATTGCTCTAACATGAACTCTGACCTTTCGCATGGAAGAAATCTCCCTTCAGCATTCACAGCTTGTGTCTTTGAAATGAAACAGTGAGTCCCATGAAAACTGACTGTTTACTCCAACAAAATTTCCATTCATGTAGGTGATGCAACAGAACAATTTCTTGTAATAACTTCAAAATAGCAATATTAATGTGGACCTTTTAGTGTATTTCATATGAAAAAAAAAAAAAAAGAAATGAGAGAGTGATGACAGTGGAGTGCTGAATGTTCTCAGTATAAAATACTGCTTTTCTGTTCCCAAGTAAGAACCTTCCCTGAGAGTCAAGTATTTAATCTCATCCTCTCTTTGCAGCACTCATGGCCAGGCATATGGTGTAAGGATGGCAGTTTTGCTGTATAGACTGGCGTGATGAGCTGTGTAAGACAAATATTCCAAACTTTCTTTCTGAGCACAGGAGCAAGTTTACCATGAGAGTATACATGTGTGTTACTGTTTACTGGCTAGTAGTGTTGCTGGGTGAGGATAATCCAGATGGGTGAACTACCTATAAATTGGAGCTAATTCACCAGAGTGAAGCTAAAGTTCAACCTGCATTTTTTTTATCTTTTCACAGCAGCACTAACTGAAACCCCTGCTTCCTCTTTCTGCCCTCCAGCCTGGCAAATGACACCATAGCAGCACATACAAACAGCCAAGGGAGACACTGAAGTAGGGAGGGCTGCTTCATAGCCTGAAGAACACAGCTACTGAATGTGTAACTAAATCCCATGCCTGAATATTGTAGGGGCCTTGACAGTTGTGATGACAATTTTGGTATGAGTTGTTTCATTAGAGATGTGTTGGATGTGTATTTCAACCACTCCTTGAGAAAAAAAAGGCACAGTGAAATTGTGCAACACTTCTCATCCTGTTTTTTGGCCCTTGCTCTTTCTTCTGAAGAGTATGAACTTACAGTGCCTATGAATGAGCAAGCCTATCTGTTTCATCCTGCTGCTTAATACCCAGTCTAGCTTAGCGAGTGTTGTTTCCAGCAGCTGGCAATTAAACTGTACCAGTCTGCAGCAGTTTTGAGTGATGGTGTCATGATTTCATGCCACATGCATGTTTACTTTTTTTTCCCCCCCAGTCAGCTGTTCTCCTGTTAAGCTATGTCAGTGATGACTGAGGAGTGAGTCCAGAGTGGAAAGGGAGCAATAGAGATCAGAGGGTGGCACCTTTTTAAGATGCCAGTCCCTCCTGTTCATACCAACAGAGCTTGTGTATCAAGGTAATGCATCACTCAGTGACTGGACAGAGTACATCCCATTAGGCTGTGACTAAATGAAGAAAATATTGCCATAGTTTCACATATTTGCTTCACAAAGTAAAAAATACAAGTGTACTCTTCATGCCCTCTTTATTTGGCCTATTAAGAAAAGCACAGTCTGTCAATCAAGGCAAAAAGCTTCCAATTGTGTAGCCTGTTAGAATCATTTCATTAATAGCATGTGTTTACGACTGGGAGAAGCAGTCTCAGTGTGCTAAGACTTTGTTTGTCAGTCAGTCATTGGAACCCCACTGTTAATCGCATACAATGGTTTGTGGCTATGCCACAATTTAACCCAGGTTTAAAAATACAAACTAGAGCCTTGGTGGTCTGCTGACAGCAGCGAGTGAGGCAAAGGTATTGGTTGAACCTGCCTTGTGGGCTGCTGGCTTGGAGTACTGTACTAGCTAATCAAATTTATTAACTCGAGTCATGACTAGAATGCATATACTGGTGAGTGTGGGTGGGTGCACCCAGGTTAGACTACATTTTGGCTGCATTCTGCAAGGAGGAAGAAAAGCAAGCCTTTGGCTTCCTTTCCAAAAAGACAAATTGGAACCAGATATCAACTACATTTTGGGATCTCTGGCAGTCTAATAAGAAAAAAGGTATTTTCTTTTTGTTGTGGCTTTTATTTATTGGTGTAGGGAATGGCTTAGGAAAAAAATGACATTTGATGCATATATATCATTGTCAAATTGCCCCCTGCATGCCATTTTCATGGTGACAATAAAGGCAGAATCTCTGACTACACAATAATGAGGTCTGAGAGTGATTGCCAGAAAAGGGAGAGGCATTTGGCTACTAAGGAAAAGAGTACTGGAGAGGTGGTTGTGTATCTTTATATGAATCTTGACCTTCTGGCAGGGATAGAAAGAGACAAAGTGACTAAACCATCTTTCTTAATTATAGCTAGGGTATGGTAAGCAAAAAAATCCTGTTTACCACAGCACTGTAGAAAGTATCATTCATAACTGCAGGACTTGTAATACTCTGAGAAGAATATGTTCCTCTCTAGAGATAATTGATTTTATTGATTTATCCACATTAATTTGCAGTCCACAACATTTTGTAGGAACCTCTTCCAGACTTAGAGCAATGTAACTGATATTTTTAAATAGCAACTTTAAAATAAAGACATCAATTCTTTTTTTCCATGTAAAGATTTAATAGTTTTATTTATCCTAATCACTGAAGTTATATCTGGCCAAATTTCTGTAATTTTGAAATGCCTTAGCAGATTCACTCATGGAGACAGTGAAAAATTTATAATTTTTTTAAATTTATATAGGTTTTTTCTTTCTCGTGTTCCTGTTATTTAGGTTATTAATATGAATGAAACCCCTTACTGCTATGTTTTCCTACTAAGAAATTGAATGAAATGGATTGAGCTCTGCTGAAGATACTTGTAAGAGCACTAAGGCTTGAAAATGTTTGTAAAACTCAGGGCAAGGTTAGATTTAACTCTACCTTGCAGTGAGCTCAGACCATTCCTTGCTCATCAGGTCATATTCCACAGAGAATCCTTCCTCTTGTCCCTCCTGCCCCATCTCTACCACTCAGTGTACTCCACAAGATACTTTTTTTCCCTGGTTTTATGGGAGCTAGAGGGGAGCTTTGGAACTGCACAGCATCTGGGACTGCTTAAACTGTGGCAAGGAAGCAGAAGACAAGTGCTAAGAAGAGGTGAAGAGGTGAAGACTGAAACATCCTTATACCCAACCATAAATCTGCACCTACTATAACTAATAAAGTCAGTGGGAATATTGTATGTGGTGGCCTTCGGGATAAGACTGCCATAAACATCTCCTACCTCCCAATAACAGTGAGTTATTGTTTAAAAAAGTCTGGCTCTTGAAGCTTATTTGCATTTTGTCTGCATTACATCTAATCTGATTGCCCTTTCAATGGATGCTTAACAGATTTTTCTGTGTTGTGATGGTTCCTATATATATGCAAACCAGATCAGTGGCAATATACAGGCAACTTTCAGACATTTAAGTATTTTTGAAGGAAAGTTCTCAGCAAAATGGAGAAGAAGTTTCTACAGGTTAATTTCTTTTAGAGGTATAGTACTGCTTATATGTCCCACTCTAATTTCAGTTTTTAAATTAATTGGGCTTAGGTCCATTATGGCCTAGCCTGGCCTGATGACTGAAATGTAGCAACCCAAGTTAGAAGTCAATCAAACGTCTACATATACTGATTGCAGTATAGTTTGCAAACAGGCTGCCTTGGGCAACATCACTAGTGCAGGATGGTAGGACTGATATTTAGAGAAATTCTCTGACTGTCCCAAGAGTTAAAAGTGGTATTTAGATATCATGAGACTTTATTCATCAGTTCTTGAATAAAAGCCCCATAGTTGAAAACAGATGTCTTGCCGGTAAGCAATATACATGATCTCTGATACCCGTTCCACCAGGGTCACTCATTCTTTCCATAACATATGTTGACCATTCCTTTCCTTTTCTTGTAAACAGTATTAAACCATGAGTGAGGAAGTGACTTGTAAGCAACTGCAGCTAATGTCAAATTTAGTAATTTTTGTATTTTAAATCCAGTATTCCTCCGTCCAGTCATGAAATTCCCTTTTTCAGGATCTAACTTGTGTTTTAGAGCATATTCTAAATGAGGAGAGGAGAGAGGATGACAAAAAGAAAGAACAGAAAGGTCAGATAGGCTTAGCCAGACTTGGAAAAATGTGAATGTATTAATCACCTTGACACTTGAGCTGTGCTCATTGCTGCAAAAAAACACACTCTTTACTTGGGCTGACTGACTGAAGTGAACTAAACCATGAAAACAACAAAAAAACCCAACCAACAAAGACCAAACAAAATGAGAAATATCTCAACCAAATTAACATCTCAAGCTCACCCCTGATCACTTTATAGACTCTAAGTTTTTTCAGTTCTTGTGTAGATTCACGTGGTAGATACTACCTATTATTTTAAGTGGCAGTCTGTCTTACGGTCCAAAGTCTATGATCTATGAGTTTGCATTTTTCAGCAAGTTAGGTTTTTCTTTCCTATTCACTTTTTTAGAAAAAAATAAAGTAATGCTTTGTGACTGCAAATGTCTTAATATTGTTAACAGTTAGAAAATCATGTGTGGTTGACAATGTGCATCAAAGATGCAAAAGAATGGCTGCTTAGCTTCAATTAGCTATAGTTGTAGACAAGAATAAAATACATTCACTTAACTGGTCCTCTGTGCGTATTGTATTACTCTACACATGTAGAGCACAGTTTCAAACATTGTTGTATCCTATGAATACAACAGGTTTTATTCTAGTCTTACGGATGTGTCTTAGAATGTTTGATATCAAAGAATCAAGAATGTTAATTAGAAGACATTCAGTAGCACTGTTGCAGATTATGCTTCCAAGGGGGGTTATGTTTTTGTTTGAAAAGCTGAGCACATCTCTGATGTCAGACTTCAAATGAAGTTAATTCTCTTAATTGTGCATCATAACTTGGCTTTTGATAGTGCTAGATGAGGAAACAACATCAAGTACTAAGTAGGGAAAGGCAGCGTTTCTGTCTTGCCACACTGTGCCATTAATCCTTCCATTGCCCAGGAAGGCTGATCTCTATTCAGACAAATGTGCATCTTTTAGAGAGGTAACACAGTTCTGAGGATCCTTTTTGCCCTGAGAGGTCAAAAGGATTAAAAAGGTGTGGAGTTCTGGCTGCATTGCAAGGCGAAGGTTCAGACCATTCAAGTCACTGCTTTAGCACCCTCCTCTACGTGAAAAGTTGCCCAGCGCATTTTGGCAAAGAAGAGTTGCCATTATAGTCTCACCACTTGTGCATACAGATCTGTTGCCTTGTTTCTATCAGCCTCTGTAGTAAATACTCTAGAGGAATTATCTGGAAGCTGACCTGGTATACTTATATATACTATATGTGTGCATATATATAAATATATATATATATCACCTCCCAAACAGGGACAGAGACAAGGCAGAGATGTTTAATGCTTTCTTCACTTCTGTCTCCAGCACAGATGATGCACCAAGGGGGTCTCAGTGCCCTCAGCTGGAGGACCATGACTGCGAGAATAATCAACTCCCAGACGACCCTGAAGTTGTGCAGGGTCTGCTGCTCAAGCTGGATCCCTACAAATCTATGGGGATTCATCCCAGAATCCTCAAAGAGCTGCTGATGTCATTGCAAAACCACTTTTTGAGTGGTCTTGGGAATCCAGAGAGGTCCCAGCTGGCTGGAAGCTGGCAAATGTCCCAATTTTCAAGAAGAACAAGAAGGAGGACCCTGGAAACTACAGGCCTGTCAGTCTCACTTCAGTGCCTGGTCACAGCCGGCACGGCTTCATGAGAGGAAAGTCCTGCTTGTCAAACCTGATTTCCTTGTACGACAAGGTACGTGAGTGGCACAAGGCTGGTGAGAAGTTGTTTCACAGGTTGAGCAGAGAGGATGATAGTGAATGGGGTGACATCAGACTGGCAACCTGTCACTAGTGGGGTTCCGCAGGGATTTGATTGTGGTGGCCAGTGACAGGACCTGAGGGAATGGCCTGAAGTTGTGTCAGTGGGTTGGATATTAGAAAAAGGTTCACACAGGGAGTGGTTGAGTGCTTCCCGGGGGAGTGGTCACAGCACCAAGCCTGACAGAGTTCAGGAAGCATTTGGAGGATACTCTCAGGCACATGTTGTAAATCTTGGGGATGGTCCTGTGCAGGGCTAAGAGTTGGGCTCAGTGGTCATTGTGGGCCCCTTCCAACTCAACATATTCTGTGATATTTATTTTTTATACACACACATGTACATATGTATACAAAAAGCTAAATGGAGAACTTTTGCATAAATTATAGGCAGTTGGCAGCTCTCATGCACTCTCATTCTGATGTGACTGTGAATAACGTAAATGTTTCTAATCTTTCTAATATCTTTTGCCAAACACAAAACAAATAACACATTTCAGGTTGCTATATTAAAGAAAAAAAGTGAAATCTTTTGACTGAAAGACATATCAAAGCAAATATATTTAGTAGGTTCTTAAATGAAATTAAGTTGGGGTAATGGCAAGTATAGTTCTCTGTGGTGTTTACCTCTGTAATAGTGTAAATAGGAGTTTGGTTTTGGTGGGTTTTTCCAGCCACATTTGATCTTTAGATTTGTCTGCTGTTTTGCAGATTTTATTAATTTTGTAGTTAGTTTTACCAGGAAAAGAGCAGAATGTGCAGTATTTGGAATCCATCATCATAAAAAGTATGGGTCAAGGAAGTCATTCTTCCAAAGTTGTGAATATTTGTTTATGTGGACATGAAGAAAAAAAAAAAAAAGAGTTTATCAGAACAAATTGATGCAAAAAATAGTTACCAAAACTGAAGGAACAGATTTTCACATGACACTAATACAAAAGATATGTGTTCCAGTTGAATCATCACCAAACTGAAAGTGACCTACTTTTGGGGGATCATGGGCAACCCTTGCCCATTCTGAGTTTCAAGCTTTGAATTTTAGGGGCAGAGGGGAATGCTGGCAAAAAATTCCCAAATTTTTTAAAATTAATCCATATTGGGTTTATGTTTATCATCAACTCTGCATTTCCAAAAGAACATTCTAATGTAAGAATGTGCATTCAGAGAATGGGCAAAGAGGCTCTAAAACTCAGCCAAGTGTGAAATGACAAAAAATTACAGGGTCTATGTGATTGGAGCCATTCTTGCTGTTTTGAATGTTATGCCATTCAGGACTCAGATTTATATCTGTCACAGAATTTAGCACTATCTGGGTATTTAGAGATAATTTTACTTATGCTAATTGGATAAACAAGGAATTTGGAATACAAAGGGAGTAAGAGAATCTGGCAGTGCGACATCTCGAAGTCGGGTTAGCACAGCAACACATGGATGTACAGAAGTGCCTGCCAACTTTCATTTTCTCATTATTTCAGTCTGTTGTCAGCAACAAAACTTTCCTGACTTGGGATTTGTGGTCATGCTCCCACGAAGGGTTCTTCACCTCTAAATGCCTCTTTCAGCTCACCTCTAGGATGGGCATCCTGAATGCCTGGGAAAGGTGTGCTGATGCACTACTGAAGGACTTCTGCTTTGATTCGAGAGAACCAGCAGACTCATCTAGTTTTACCTGTAATCTTTAATGTGTCTCTCTTCTAGTTAACACGGAGAGAAAAAGCAAGGCAGTTAGTGCTACAGAACATATGGCATATTTAAATGGGGCCTTCCAAAATGGAACCTTTGTTATGTAAGTTCTTTTATTGGAGATGTATAAATGTTCTGGAGCCAACACAATGACTAAGATTTGTTAGAGTACATGTCAGGGGTAAATTGCTTATGTACCCTTCTGATTTTTCTCTGACTGCCTTTTCATTTTGTCAAAACAATTTGCCATAGGTAAAAAGGTGGTTCCACACTGCCCCTATAGCCCAATCTGTACTAGGAGTTTGCACACACAGAGCAGTGTTTGACTAATAATTCTAATTTATCAACATCAACAATCCTAAAAACAGATTAGCCAGCGAGGACTTTTTGTGACAAATACCATGGCACTTTTCCACACTGAACCACATAAAAGGACTCTGGGTCAGAAAAATGCATTCATTTAGGATCAAGTCTAGCAGAAGTCCCACGATTGCCAGTAGAACAAGAATAACACCCCTGTTGCCAGACTTTTTCTAGGCAGTGGGTGGCCATGGATAGAGTGCTGTCCCTTCCCCCACCAACATAGTCTCTGTGTTACAAGTTGATTTCTGTTGAAGTCCAGCAACTACACAGTCTGAAGATATCTGGCTATCAGCCTGTACTTGCATTCCTGCCTGGACTGCAGGGGCTCTGACAGCAAAGGTAACCGTGATGGTTAACTTCACTCCTGGTATGGCACAAGTCTGGTGGAAAACCGTAACAACTTTGGAAATGTACGCTGAGGTTCATGGACAAAGCACACAGGCAGTTCTAAAGCACCTCTGTCACCTCCCTGGTGCTGCATGGGTGTGTGCTCAGATCTCAAGGCTAAGGAATTTATTTGTGCGAGTTATTTATTTGTGCAATTTATTTACCCTGACTTACTCAGCAAGCCAGAGCTCTTAAGAAACATGAGCAGCACAGTTCCTCTGGGCCAGCAAGGGGTGCAGCTTCTTTCTTTTGAGCATAGAGAGCAGACCCGAGTGAGGAGAGCTACCTGCAAGCTATGAAAAGAGCCACAGATGCCCAGATAAACTACCTTACTCTCCAGGGTCAGTGCAAAGCAGGTAGATCAAGACTATAGGGACTTGAGAAACACATTGATCCCCCAGTGAGAGTTTCAGCTGCTTAGAGGAAAGAGTCAGAAAACTGATGTTCTTGGCCCATCTGTTGAATTTACCAACCTGAACATATATTGTACTAAGCAGAATGCCATTTTCCAGCCGAACAGAGCTTTCTCACCAAGACATTTTGGGGGGATTAAAAAAAAAAAAAAAGGCAAAACAACAAAACAGCTGAATAATTGAAATAGAAACATAATTTTGTAAGATGATGAAAGTTAAGAAAATGGGAAGGGACCAGAAGGATAACATACTATATTTGCCAGTTCCAGTATTTATTTCCTCTAGTTCCAGAACTATATGATGGGTGGATGAAGGTAAATGAACCTTGTTTATAGTAGATTTAGGTAAATATAGAAGAGCTTTTCCAGGACCTACATATATTCACCAAATATGAAAACTGTAGTAAATTCTTACAGTAAAAATGTCAGAAGCTTCCCTGAGATCAGCAAAGAAAAACTCCTTGTTTTTTCAAACCCAGCTACATAGCCCTGTCTTGTATTCTAATACCCTTACCCTCTGCTCAAACCCAAATCCACAAAGGCATGGGATGAGCTTAGTATATCAGCATCTCTGGATGTTTTACATTAAAGGGGAAACTTAAGGCCCACTCTCATGCCGACTTCTGTCTTTCATCTGCATATTCGTAAAATACATGCTGCAGTTCAGTGATGACTTTTCAGTCAAGCTAATTCAGACTTTTTCCTAAAGGGTTGGTCCATCCATGCCTTCCTGTGTGTGCTATCTTGTGCCAGCACCAGTATTTGTGTCTGTAGAACACACATTTCCCTGAATACAGGGTACAGGCAACAGGACTGATCCAGATGAAAACTAACTTGTTGTAATCATAGAGTGATTTCAGAGCTGTATCTGGTACCAGCCTTTTTATGAGTGCACTAAGTAAAAAATTAACATTTCTTTATATAAGACCAGTTCAGATTTACTGGATAAATAGAGTGAGCAGTGAAGACCATATCCAATGTGTAATGATGCTGTGTTGCACAGATGAGTTGCCCGAAAGAAGCTGAAAGCAATTAGATTTGTCCCATGGTGAATTCCCCATGCGGACACAGTTCTCAGCTATTTCTAGCTCTTCTTTTTTCTTATGTGTGTTGGTCCTGGTGTAAGAGATACCTTGGGTCAGGCACAGGCATGGCAGAACTGTGGGTATTCCACATTATGCTCCGCTTACGCTCAGTTGACATTTGCTGTGGGCTGGTGAGAGGAGTGAGAGGAGGAGAGAAGGGAAAAAAGCCCATGAGCAGAAGCTGCAGGAGCTCACAAGAAAAGCCACTCCACAAAGTGTCCCAGATCTGATACCTGATTCACAAAGCTTCACAAAACCTCTCCTCCCTGCTGAGCTGAGCTGTCTTCTCTGTTTACCTTTGATCATAAGTAGTGCGTAACTTATATACTGCAGTACTCTGATTTTGTGTCTTGCTAATACAAGGATCTATAAGATGTGGGCTATATTCACATATGTTCTCACATTCCTTTCAGAAGAATGTAGGAAAATCAGAATGTAGCCAGAAATCTCCATCTATGTTGATTTTTCTTTGCCTTAACACCATCAAGGAGTTGTTATAGGTAGGGTATTGTAGGCCGAAGCTTATAGTACTGCATTTAACTACACCTTTCACACAGCTCGTAAAACAGATTTCCAATAGCTGTAATTTTGAATTTCTCTCCTTGAATGCAGTGGAAAATGTGACTTTCATGTTTTTCTGTATGTTTACAGCATCATAAATAACACACAGATCTGAAGTGTTTTAAGTACATCAATATGCTATTTTAAACAAAGTAGTAAAAATACGTAGCATATAGTGTCCACTTGTTTTTATTTCTTTCTAGGGTAAGATTCCTTCTGCCTGCTTAATTTTTAACTTTGCTTAATTTAAGACCTCTTTATGTGCTGCACCTCAGAGTAAAAGGAGTTCAAAGTCTGATGAAACCTGGATGAAGAAAGCAAGCATGAAAAAAGCCTGTGTGGTATTGCTACTTACTGCAGGTTTCAGTAGAATTTTTCACCAAATTTTCAATCTGAGATAGGTCTAATATCCAAAATCTTATGAAATCTCTTTACAAAACAGTCTTTGAGTTGATATTTAGTATGGTTATAACTTTCAATGCACCGTGAAGACTTTGTGTTGGGTAGAATTGTTTGATTGTAGTCAGTCTCCATAACTGCAGTAATATGTTTATTACACATTGTATGTTATTACACTTTACCAGTCCAACTCTTTTGTAAAATGAATCATTGCTAAAAAAACCCTATTTCTTATTTAGGGTTATATTAGTATCATGTATTATATAAATAGGGGATAGAGTATATAAACTTGGTGGTTGTTAAATTTAACTACTGATCTGATAAAAATATTTTTAGCAAATTTCCATCTTTTAGTGGTTAAAATCTGGATATATTTTCTCTAAGGAGTAGCTGTGCTCTAGCATAGATTTCTAACCATTTCTGAGCCTCTTCATATGCAAGAGGACTTGGGGGTTTTTGCCATAAGCATCACTCATAGAAATGGAAAGTCCTGAATGTATTAAAAGATGGTGTGGTCTCTTAGTCAAAAAAACACAGCTGATGTTCTTGAACGTTCTGCTTCAGTGAACCCTTCACACGCCACACATGGAACCAGTAAAGGAGCACTGTTTCTTTCTTGAAATGGGCCATGCTATTTCGTTTGAAACAACATATGTTGCTGCTGGGTGTTCTGTGGTTCTGTCTCAACAACATTACTCAGAGCTTAAATACAGCAGGTATTAGCCAAGGAACTCTCAAATATCAGAGGGATGAATAAATCATATTTTCAGAAACACCCATCCCTTTCAAATAGATACACAGCTATACTTACATCTGAGACATAACGTGCTTGAAAGAAATGGTTTTAATCTCACTCTTCCAAAATTCAAGATGCCAAAGGACTTCCAGTAACAACTTAAATGAAAGTCACAGGAGAGGGATTGAGGCCTCTATACTATAGAGGGGACTATAAATTCCTTTCGTCGTGTCTGTACCACTGGTGACCTCTAGTGCCCGAGGACAAGAACAGGTATACAAAGTTTCTCCAAAGCATTTCTTTTCGAGAACATGAAATAAAATAGCCTCTTTTTTTTTTTTTTTTCAAATATTAAAAATTCTGACATGATTTTTCAGTTCACAATATTTTAAATGCAAAGAAATAATACAGAAACTCAGTGTATTGGGGAAGCACAATATTTCTTCTAGTTGTAAGACTATAGAAAATTACTTGTTTATAAAAATGAATACTGTGCAAGATTATTCACGTTTAGACTATCTGTTTCAGGCACTTGTCAATTCCCTACTCTGGGAAAAGGAATCAAACCTGCATTGGAAATGTCATGCTTCAGCCAGCACATAAAGCAGTGCAGATGACCTTCAAGCATGAGGCTTTTAAGTAGGTAACATTGTTATCAACCAGTTGGAATTTAGAGGAGAAAATAGGATGCCTAATACCCACTTAAAGACCACAGTAGTTCAGAGCTTGAGATTTTACATTATGGTATTTCTTTTAATGTAGCCCTCTGTGACATGAAGGCATAAAGATAGGAAAATGTATGTTACGCATTTCCTTCACGATATTATTCTTGAAGGGAGATCAAACTGCAAAGCAGTATCAAACTTCACAGCTACCCTGTCAGCTGTGGAAGTGATGGGCAGTTACAAAGGGCCAGGCATTCCATGTCACTTGGGCAAAGTGCCTTGGTAGATCTGACTTCCAAAGAATGTATGGATATCTCCCTCGGATTTCTGTCTGTGACTCAGACTTTAAGAGATGAGAAATTTTCTTTGGCTAATGTTAACTCAGAGGTGTGCAAATAGCAGGTAAGTCATGTCTAACAGTGTTAACAGAAGTGTATTAAACTGTGCTCTGAAAGAAGCATACTAGAGAGAAGTACTAGAAAATTATATATATCAAGGAGTTAATAACTGAATGTATGCATTAATACTTTGTAGATACATATTTTAATAGAAACAAGATAAAGTACAGAAATCATTCTTGTAGCAGGGCTGGAATCTCAGATCTCTCTTTCCGAGATTGTACCCTAGCCAACAACAAGAAGAGTTTTGCTACCATGTCCTGCCCAGAGCTTAAAAGTCTGGGGGTTGTGGCTCCTGTTGTGTCTGCCCACCTGGCTGGGCCACAGGTCCCAGTGCCCTCTGTTATGCAAAGGTCAGCACCAGCTCACGGCCTCTTGCCTGGGGCTGCCGCCACCCAGAGCTCAACGGGCAGCAGGCACTAAATGCATTCCTCAGTATCATGCTGGTAAAGGAATTGTATCTCTGAATGCTCTGAAACGTGATCTGTTACACGAGAGGTGGGTGATTGCCCTCTTCACCCATAATGTTTTAAGAGAAAAGGATGCTGCAATGGGTTCCTAATTAAAATGCTGGAAGAATGAAGGCATCATCCTGCAGCACTGTGTCAAGAGTGTGTGTCACAGGGAGGCAACCCTTGCTGTTGCAGAGTGAACATTTCCTACAATATGGTAGCACTCGGGTCAGCCTGCAGACTCTGTAAGTTGCCACTCTGACTTGCCTTCATCTCACTCCTCACTGCACAGACATCTTCTGCAGAGTTCTGGTATATTCTCCAGAGATCAGATGCCTAAAACTCCTAGCTGCTTCAACTGTTTATTGGGTCTGTCCTGAGAGGGCTAATGGCCTGGGGTCAAAGAAACTTAGCATTATAGTTATTAAACATCTCTTGAGAAAAAGCATGCGTATGTATGTGTGTGAGAGAAAAAGAGAGTGTGAGAATGGGAAGGAGAGGAGATGTGTACAGAAGCAAGTCCTCCCTGTAATATAGACGATGCCAAATCCACTTACACATAGGGAGACATAAGTGAAATCTTAAAATCTGTGTGTTGGGTGCAAAGCCAATTACATTACTTAATTTCTGATGTAATTTGATGACTGTGGGCAGTGAACACAAGCCAACTAGCTACACACTTTTAAGCTGTCTGCAACTTATATAAGAATTTAACAAGAGGGTAAATTACAGTAGCTGCCTGTACACAAAGCACGGCAAAACTTTAGAATGGGGAAAATAATGGTATAGGAAACAGCTTGCCTCTTAATTCAAAGATGAGCAGAACATTCTTAAGGTAAACATTTTTATCCTGTTATCATCTTGGCTGCCCGGCAGTGGTCCTCTGACTAGGATCTCTAAGGTGATAGTGATGCAGAGTGTTGCCCACACTACCTGAGGAACACAAGAGACACAATTTTTGGAAGCAGTACAGGGCTAGAATTTACTGCCAGTATGTATTGATTCATGTGTCACAGCAGGGGAAGTGCAATGCTGTAACTAGCCCCTTTGCCCCTGAGACCCTGTTCATGATCCCTGCTTGTAACACACAATTTTACCTGTCATGCCTGACATAAACCAATGAAGATGAAACCTGCATCAGTCTCCATTTTCCAGAAGAGTCTGTGAAAAAAAAAAAAGTTTGGGGATTATTGTTATGTCATAGTAGCTTCTCCTGCTTATTCTTACAGCAGTTTATTACTGCTGTAGGGGCTTTAATTCAGTTGCCCAGCATATGTAGTGCCACTTGGCATGTCTTACAGTACTCTAATACTTGAGATTACAGACACCTGCCATGTCCCATGTCATACCTGGCAGCCATGTACAACTGAATTGAAAGCTTGGGAACTTAATTGCATAAATAAATCACTTTTATAAATTAAAGAAAAAAACAAACAACCAAAGACTAGAGAAAAGGAGTACTGGGCTAGTAAAAGTGCACCTGTGTTTTAAAGAAAGCCAAAGCACTGCTCTGGTGGAGATTCACTGTTCAAACACATTGAAGCTGTGAGTACCTTTCTGATAATAGCAGCCCCTTCTGAAGATTCAGAGGGGATAGTTTCCTCCTTTAAGACTGATTTAGTGACTGGATCCTCCGTAGTCTGAGCCAAAAAGAGAGTAAAAGTCATGACTCATTATGAGTGTAAAAATATAAGATCTACTAGTTCCAGAACTTTAATATATTTTCAGTTGGAATACAATTTTCTTTCAAGTGCAGCTTGACAAAAAAAAAGTCAAGTAAAAAGGAACAATTGTAGGAGACATCAAAAATTCTCAACCACCATAAAAACTGGGTTTCCAAATAAGTACGTTCAAACTATATTTACTTATACTAAAATATATAGCTATCCTCCTGCTTGACTAGAAAGATGGAGTTCTTCAGTTGTATCCATTAGCAAGGTAAGATAAGATAAACATTTCAGATAAATTTCCTTCTTTCTATTTTAAATCATAATAGAAATGTGTAGTTTAAATCAGTCTTGTCAGAACTGCATTCGGTAAACAGAAGGAGCAGAAGGAGCACAATGTGAAATGTAGTTTGTGCTCTGCTCCTCTATGGCTCAGAGCAATACAGACCCAGTGCTGACCTCTGAAGACCAGGGTGAGCACACATGAGCATCATCCTTTCACGAGTCTCTGTCATGTTTTATTCATCTGATTAATAAGTGTATGGGCCATCAAGAGCTATTTAGGCTTGCTAAACTTTGTTTTTATTATTCTACTTCACTTATGCAATTGGAAAAAAAAAAAAAAAGAGCAAAACAAATTAGGCATAGAATGCTAATTTTGAATAGGTTAAATTTAAGAATGTTTCAGCCATTAGGAAAATGAAATGTTTTACTCTCTAAACATTCCTACTAAACATCTGGGAAATCTTAGCTTAAAAATAGTGCAGCAGGCACAATGAAAATCCTTGAGTGATGACAGCTCTGATTTCACATATATTTATAATCCTGCACTTCGTTTATTTTCCTGGGATTTCTGAATTTGACAGAGACAGATATCTGAAAATAACTGACTTGCTAGCTGTCAGCTTCTCCTTAAAATGTGTGGTCAATAGATCAAGGGAACTAAAACACAAGGGGCTCAATGTTATTCTCTGTTACAAAATGCAGAGAGGATGAAGCATTTTATAGTTCCTGAGTGAAATGCTCATATGTGAAAAAATAAATAGCTGACAGTCTCTCACTTCAGCAACTTGTATATGGTGCTGAATGCAAACTACTAACTGCACTCTGTGAAGGAAGGACTTGGCCACATAAAACAAATGTGGAAGCATGAAAATGAGAGCTGTTGCTACAGGGGGCAAACTTTCACCTGGTTTAGGGGTTAAATTTTCACCAGGCCTGTGAAGGGTCCTTCCTCGATAAATGAGATTATTTTGTGGAGTAACTTTGAGGGAATTTAAATGAAACTAAAGCTGCTTTGAGACAGAAATTTTGTGTTACACATGTCTGCAGTTCCTAGTAGAAAGGGGACAGTTTCTTCAAATGAAACAACATCACTAGTACAGGCAGTTTGGACAATGAGTTAAGGTAAAAGGCCAACATGTTACTTTTTATTCAGATGGCAAAGATAGTAAGAATAATTTTGAAGTTCTCCAAATAGGAGGTGGAAGACAGCAGTGATTGCTTGCTGTCCACAATACTGAAATTTCCTGTGTGGTGTCACTAGTTCTACCAAGGTAAGCAGGAAGAGGAATGAACTACTTACCTCCACTTCCGATATCTGCTAAGTGCTGCATAAACTTTTGAGAGAGAATCTGCCAGTAAGTAAGGCTGCAAATCAGACTAGACAAAATTGCTTCCATATGTGACAACTATATTGCTCATTAACCACTGAGATTTAAGAAATCTTCTCTGTTCAGTTGTCTCACTTGTGGTTGATGGCATTCTGTAACTAGTCAGCATCAAATGGCAACTAGGCCTGGTAAAACCTGCCAAAGAGGGATCCTGGCAGCTCATTCCTCAGAGGGATAAGCCCTGCTTCCTCAGTGGAATAATTTTGAGCACCTTCCTAGCCTTGCCTGGACAAAGAACTGTAAGTGTGGGTACGAGGACCAGAAAACAAGACCGGTAAGCGTATGACTTAATCTGTAGCAGCAACGATTTTGAGTCAACTTATAGTAAATACCTTGTTACAAAGATCGTCTGGATTAGGAGGCGTGTTTCATGAGTAAATAGAAGCTGTCTTGCAAGTAGGTCATTGAACGTAATACAGTTTTAATTTAATGGTTATTATTTTTCCCAATCATAGTTTTCTGTTCATACCACAGCTCCCAAACATGTACAGTAGTGTAGATGTGAAAATCAGTGTGTGACTTGTCACATCCCACTCCTAAGAGGAAGGGAGCACCCAACATTCGCAGATACCCGTGGTGAAAAAGGAATGACAGTTGTCAGAGGGTCTGAAAAAACTTACAAGGTTATATTATTAAATCATGCACTGAAAATTGGTATAGGTTGGTCCCTTCTAGTAGTAAGAGAAATAAGAGAATTTAAAAAAAAAAAGAGTGAAGAGAGGCTTCTACAGTGACACATGATGCAAAAACTACTATTTGCAATTACGCAATAGTTGAGAAGTTTCTAAGTGTATGGAGGGTTCTGCACTGTTGAAAACAGTAAAAATCAAATTCTCTAAGTAGAACCTAACCTGCTATGTAGGATGCCAAGCAGTGCTGGTAAGATTGAATCAGTTAGGGCTGCCTAGTGAACTCTTTTTTTTAATTAAGAGGTCTCTTTAGAAGATAAAAGGAATCACACATTGATTTGTTTTGACGTAACACAGCATTAGCATGAGGGCAAATAAGAGAGATTTTTCTTCAGGCCATATGTCTTTTAAATGCTGTAACAAGCCCCTGAATGATCACAGGACACTGAAGTCACTGAAAAAAATATTTAACTCTTCAGGATTTTTGCAAGTTACTCCAAAGGGATAATTTCAAACTATTCTCCAATACTTGTTGCCAGGAACATTTATTACCAAAGCCAGTTGATTTTTCACACACACAGAAGCCAGCTTCTTTGCGCACAGATTTGGACATTAGTACTCTCACTTTTTACAGTCAGTTCCTCAGTAGCCAGTGTAACTCCCCTGATGTTAGTGGCTGATCATTTCCTCCAGGACAGGTTTGCACCTGCTGGCAGTATGTCAACCACTGCAGAGAACTCTTTGCTACTTATGATTAACATACTTACATGAAGAGTGTACCAATTTAAGTTCCTTCTTGCATTACCTTGGCTCATTTGCACATTCACCTAGTGGCCTGCATTCACCTGCGCCTCAGGGTGCTGACACTTTGCTGCCACCATGAATATGGTGTATTTTATTGGCTAATTATTTCACTGTTGCCTGTGTCTATATTTTCTGTTACTTCAGGAACCTATATTTGAATGTGTCTGAGGATAAAAATATGACTGCAAATGAGAATATGGCATTGAGAAGGATTGGAGAAGAGTTCCAAATGACAGCTTCCTAGGTAGAACTGGGCTGACAAAATCCTACTCAGTTTTGCAGTTTCAGAAAATTTGTTTCTAGATGTTTCTGAATTTTCTCTCCCGCTTCCACTTTGTTTCATAAATCACTGGTTTTTTGTCATACAGCGCATCTATTGCTGCTTTTGCACTTTGTAAAATTGTAAGACTGGATTAACTCTGACATTCTTACTATCAATGGCAGTGGCAGCAGATTTCAGAAATGGAAGATATGACAACCAACGTAGTGAAGTTTAAGTGCATTCCATTTGAGAATATGGGCTCTAAGAGAGATGGAGGAATGAAATGATCAGGATCATAAAGTCACACTAGAGGAAAAATTCATCTGTTCTTTCACAGTCAATAATGACAATTCTACTGACATCTTGGATGTTGATTTTCTGTGGGGAAGATCTGTACATGATTCTTCAGAAGAGATTCACAAGGGAGAAAGGAAAATATGTCAACAGCCTGTCTCTCAGTACTTCAGCTCTGCACTTGAGAACAGAATTACAATTCAGTCTGAACTCACTACTTTGGAATCAGGTCTGATGAGTCCTAAACACTCATTCAGGTAGCTGTGCTTGAATCCAGATGTCTGTGGACAATGTGTCTGATGTATAGAGTCAGAGATTTGAGGCTCAAGCATTTCTCAAGTATTTCCTGGTCAAGCATCTGGGCAGTGCCCAGAGTGGGGCAGTGAACATTTTGATAGACCATGTAGAATCATATGGTTTCCATAAATTTTTAATTTTTTTTATATAAACAACCTGTAGTAACTACTGCCCAATTTTATTTAAAAAAAAAGGAAAAAAAAACAAACCACAACAAAACACACCAAATCCCCCAAACTTTGTCCATTAGATTAATTATTGTTTCCATGGTGTCTACTGAGAATAAATAAAATTTGCCATATATGGCTACATTTTAAGATAAACAACTTCTACAAAACAAAGCAATTCTATTTGATTTGCCATAGGTTTTGTATTGTGTTTAATTTCAGAGATACATGACTTCAGTTTAAGCACCTTACTTTAGTTTTTAAATGTGGAGTGTCACAAATGCAGCTGTATGGATTCCAAGGCTCACTCCAGCCTCCAGATGACAAAAGGATGGAAATCTGGGAACTTCTAAACTTGTCTCTTGCATGAATGCTTTTTTTGTGTACACAGGAGATGCGTGAAGATACTAATTTCTTACTCCAGTAAAAATGTTCATAAGAAAGGAGAGAAAATATAATTGTTATTGTAGGTAATCTTCAAACAAAGTCTAAGAAGAAAACGTCTGTTACACAAACAGTACCTGGGAGAAAGTCTTTGAAAGAAAAAGGATGCATAATGAAAGTGGTTTCCTGTGGTGGTTAGCAATGGATTGGGAAGGCAGAAAACACTGTGCCAGAATTTCTTATTGCAAAGGTCTGCTATGGCCTGATAAAGAAACGTTGAGAATAAAAAAGATATGGATGTGGGCACTGAAGAAAAGCTATTAACGTAACATCATTGCAAGCATTATGCTGTCTTGTGGAATGGAGATGTTGGTCCATATACTTTTTATTCCTGTTTGCTTTACATTTAGTGCCCTTTCGCAACTTATTCACATAGACAGACTGTAAACAGTCATGGTTTTTTTTGTTAATATTTGGTAAGACAGCACCTTGTCACTCTTGAAAGTCTAACTGGTATCTCTTTCATGTGTGGAGGCTGATGAGTGAGGAACATCCAGGACAGGCCTGCCAACTGTGAGTTGTGGTACAGCACATGGGTCCACAGAGATGCACGTATTTCCTGTTGTACTGCTGCATGCCTTGAAAGAAATTGGTTTGGCAGAGAAAGAAGGATAAATTCAACAGCAGGGTGATAGTTTGCCAAGCATATTCCTTTTGCTTGATGAGTTTATTTCTTTTAATTCAAATTATCAGTAGTTAACTCAGCACATTCTGCGGTATAGCCTCTGATGAAATACGTACCTGTGTCAATGCCTCTGGTACACTGACCATCAGTTTTGAGATGGGCCTGGTAAGCAGCTATGGAAGGCATAATACTGTTTCTTTAAATGATCCTAAATATCTAGGTAATGTGAATGGTTGTTACTCTTTAAAGGCCGGCAATGTTTTCACTTTAAATACTTTTACATAAAGTTTATGGTACTCTAAATTTATATTTATAATCTGTGACCAGTGCAAAAGAAAACGCTTGGGTTTTGTGATCAACAGGCATTTCATTTCAACGTGTCCAGGCTTTTCCATCTGGACATATTTTCAGTGCTTAAAAAGAGCTTTGAGATCTACTCAGTTTCTCTGTAGGTGTGACGTACAAGAATATCTTCATCACAACTAGAGTATTTTAGTAAATATGCAGTTCAGAGCTTGTTTTACATAAGAATAGAACTTGTCATTCACCTGTTGGTTTTGAAATTTTTGTGCTCCCTGCACACTTCACTTGGTAGTAAATTCTTTTCAGTAGATCCAAAACTCCTGGACTTACCGAGCTTATTTGACTTCTCAGCCCTCGAAACAACTCTTCTAGGAAACAGTCTACTTCAGCCAATAAGAAGCTGTGAAAGTGATAAGTGCAGCAGGGGCAGGCTTTTGAGGTCTGTTGCCTTTGGTGATAACAGCCACAGTTTCATTTCTGTAGGGAGAGTGACCTGGGGATTTTTCAGGGTTGTTTTCTGTTGGTTTTGACCTTTTCCAGATACAAAAAGAAAAAATGAAGATGTGTAAGACAATACCTATTTTCATTCTGATGTTTACAGGTGAGTGAACATTTCTTTATATTTTTCCCAACCAATACTTTCTCTTCAATAATCGTAGTTACTTTTTGAAGATATTCCTAAGTGTATTTTCAATATTAATTCATATGAATTGATCTATGCATGATGTTTTGTCCGTGCATTTTTATATTATACCACATAAATAATTACTTTAGTTACATCTCTATCAGTAGTTTAGTCCTAATTGGTAAATTAATGCTTGAAAAGCACACAATTATTTTGCCATACAAGTATCTGTAGCACTCCTAATAACAAAACTTTAAGAATAATTAGGTTGCATTTTAAAGAAATCCCCTGAAGGTACAGAAAGACAATAAAAGGTCAATAAAAGGTAAGACTTTTTGCAACATTAGTCATCTGATTCATTAATGAATGATAAAAATAAATGTTTATATCTCTAATGGTCACTATTCTAACAATCAGAAGTAGAGCTAGAAAAATAACATACAGCTCATCCCTTTTTTTTGTCTGCACTGCTGGTTATGGCTACAGTGGCAGTGTCTCAGTGGTGCTGCAAACAAAATGAAAAAATTGAATTATTTCAGGCCATTTACCAATAAGCAGGGGTTTTCCTAATTGCCCCACAAAGAATTTGTAAATTTACAGAGTAGAAGTGAGAAGAGATGGTATCTCCCCCTGCAAATTTCATGAACTTCCCAACTGCACCATTTGCATAGTTAGGACTGTCGGGACCCCAGTCCCTTGTATCAGTTCTGTCTGAAGGAAACTTATGTTTAATACTCAGAATTTGTGGCTGAATGTTATATATCAGAGACCCCTTACATAATTTGAGTCTAATATTAGACAATAATGAAAGGGTTTTGTATTTGTCAGTTAGAAATTGTGACTGTATCAGTTTCACAGGTTGGTGCGAAGAGATAAGGCAGTTTCCTCTTTACACCTCTGTCCCTCTAAAGGCAGCAACAGAGGCAGAATTTAAGAAAGTGTAAGGAGGTGGAGCAGGTTGGCTAATGGACCTTCTTATCATGAATGTACATGTGCTCTGAGGAGCACAAGCCTGGCTGAGAATTTATGCCATCCCTCCTCAGAGGAGTTCTTGGATATCTGTGTATCGTCAGCCCCCCTCTGTTGAGCCGTGTTTGGCTTGACAGCGTCCTATGAAAGCTTTGAAGTGACAGAGCAAGTTTTTTCCTGAGTAATTTAAACGTACTGCTAAGAAGTGCAGTGTGTTCTCAGAGAGAGGCAGCATCTGCCCATAAGTACATTTTTATTGCAACTTCGTGGTGCATCTCTTCATGTTTGCTCTCTTGCAGAGAAACTGTGGATGTTATGTCCGGAGATGATGATATAATTCTAGAAAAAACTTTGTAGGTAAAGAAATCTCAGGGAAGACCAGAATGAAGTAAGATGTTTGATGACGTTAATTTTTTTTAACTTGTGTGTCCAAGAATCTCATGGAGCACAACTTTGTCCCCCTGTGATGTTGTAGAGCCCATGTGGAATCTCTTGGAACTATCCTGGCTAAACCTGCTTCCATAGAAGAGGTTTTGTTTTGTTTCTCGTGTCACAACTGAGACTGTAATAAAGGACCTGCTTAATGCTCCAATAACTTAACAAAGGGTATAGTTTACCTCTCTTCCTGTTATTAACAAAAAGTTCAAGGAAAGTATCTTTCACCCCTCCCCAAATCTTTTTCATTAATTTGCATTTGAAGTTGAGAACTAATGTGAAAGAAAGGGTGTTTTCATTCGTTAATTAAAGCAAGCTAATGAGTGGCATCATCTCAATTATGTAGCTGCTCTCCATTTGGATTTCATTTTCTTACTCCAGAGCAAGGAAACAATATCTAAGAAGAATACCAAAGTTTTTTCTTAAAACGCTGAGTAAATGACTATGGTTTGGGGTTTTTTTCAAAATTTTTTCTAAGAAATCTTAACAATCTCAATGGAAATATTCACACAGAAAAGGGATGGAGAGAAACATTCCTAATGTAAAACAACAAGCAAGATTGTCTAAATTATGAGCATTTGAATCTTATAACTGAAGTTATCAAACAACCTTAAAAATGCATGGTATAGCATACTACTCTGGCATATATTTATTTATTTATTTTTAATTTTAGGATATCTTTGTAACGATGATGGTGCATTCACGGAGTCGGAGATGGTGCCCACAAAAGGTTTATCACCTCCTTTACAAGGTTATACTGAAGCTTCCACACGCCACTCTGAAGAGGAAAGAACACCTAACAACAATTCTCCTCCAGGTCTGTTTTTAATTTGTTGCTTTATCTAAATCCTGGATCAGCTCTTCCCTCAGTGTGCACACCCCAATCTTGTGAATACATTGTTTCATTTTTCCTATTGTTGTGTTTTCCACGCAATGACTCTCCTTAAAAGAATTGCGAGCACAAGTCAAATCAGAAGCAATGTAACACTGTGATTGTTTTAAACAGGTTTCCACCTGTTTCTACACAGGTGGGAGCTGAAGCACGAAGACTATTTCAGGACATCTTAAGTAACACAGCCTAAATAATTGTCTGCTGAGAGGCAGAAAATATATCATTTAGGGTAAAATGTCAGGTGCTTCTCATGATAGGTTGGTATTCTGGGCTGAAAGAGGACAACAAATGAGGAAGATATCAGCAGAGAAAGGTCCCTCAGACCTGCAAAGTGTCCCGATTCTTTCTGTGACACCTCTCTGTGCAGAATCACCAGTGCCTACCTCTGCGTGTGCCTCAAGTGATACCCTGCCCGTGCTGATCTTTCTGGAGGCTTTCTCAAAGTGACTGCTTTCTCAAGCCCCTCCTTTGCTCTTAAGATTACATCTATGAGCTGCACAAAACTTTCTAGGCACAGCTTCAGAACACTATGGCTTTCTTAATTCCTACATTTGCGTGGCATTATGTGGTGGTGGTCTCCAAACCAGCTGCTAGGGCAGTGTTAATAGCTGAAGTGTCTGGGATTTCACCTGCCTTCCCTGTTTCTTCCTCTTGTGTTCTCTCACAAAGGCAAAAAGGAGGAGGAAACTTGACAGCAACAGTCTCACCTGCTTACTTCCTTCCTTCCTCGTTCAGCATGGCAGGATCTGGAGAAAGCTGCTATTCTGGCATGGATTTAGTTTTGCTAATTATAAATATATATAAATGCCCAGCTCTCTCTATATATGAGAGCACTCTGGTTCACAAAGCCTTACCTGCCAAACAGACATGGCGGGTATGAAGGAGGGTGAACAGAGCATGCAGTATATACAGAGTAGTTCATAGCTTTCATCTATGATTTTGTGAGAGAAAATGGGTTACTTTCCTTCCAATACCTGACTGGAAATTCAGTGCCATGTAATCACCAATGAAAAAAATGGTAGGAAAACCAGCTTTAGCTTCATTACACGTAGCTGTACAGTTTTGCCAAGTTTCTAATTTTTATTATTTTCCTTTTAACAGGAAGACACCTGTCAAGTATAGTAGGTAAGTTGACAACTTTTATATAAGTACTGCTGCTTAAATATGGCTTTTCTTTTACTGCAGTTGGTTGTAGAATACAAAAGCTATGCATGGGCTTGCCTACATTTGCCTGAAAAACTCTGTTTTCATAGCATAGTATTTAAGACACTCCTTAATTGCAAGTCATCGTATTTCTCTGATGATTCAAGTAATGAGAATATTGCTTTACTAAACTAAACCATAGTAATTTACTTTCTCATTACTGCAGTTAGTATTTGGAGCTTTTTATTTTAATGACATCTGTAACACCAATGTTAATGTTGTGATCAGCAGTAATTGTTGCTCACTGGAGATTAATATAGCACACATTTGCGCTGCTAAAATAAAATTTACTGTAATGATGTGTGACATGCTTGGCTTATTTCTGTACAAACACAGACTTGAATGAGATTTTTTTTTGTCAGAAAAATCAAGACCTATTTTTTATTATCACATATAACTATATTTTATGCTGCGTAATTATCCACCACAAATGTAGGTATTAATTTTTTCCTTTTCTAATGGTTTAGAGTCACGGTTGCCTTTCTTTTTGCTCTTCTAGTGGCAGGAATCAGCATTTCCCTTGTGTTCCTTTTTATTATTATAATTACTGTTTTCTGGTATGCACAGAGAAAGTCAAAGGTAAGTCCAGGTCTTTTCTTTGGTGATTTGTTACTGTGTGCATCTTTATCTGTATGTATTTTAGAACATGAAACTTCAGTTTTCCACTTTTCACTCAGTTTTCTGACTGAACTGTATTTTCTTTTCCACTGGGATTTTTTTTTTGCCAGCTCATAATCAAGGTTTAATTTACCTCAGCTGACCTTCCTTCCTGGGTAGGAACTGCTCACATGTTTGTAGGAATGGTTTCTGGTTTGCAGTTTTATTCTCACTACTGCAGTTTTTGTCATAAAAGGTCCTTCATCAATGATGGCAATTGAAGTGTTCAAGTGAGCTTTATATCTGAGTTACTTTGGATGCTATAATTATGTATCATCATCTATGGTATAATAACTTATCACAGCCAGTCCTATCTGTGATAAGTTAGTGTTGCTAAAAAATAAAATATTAGGTAATTTCTAGTAAGAATAAATGCAGAAACACTACAGATTCAGATACCCAAAAATAATCTATTAATGAAACAACTTAATATGAGGAAAAATACAAGGAGAACTAATGTTATACTGACATCACTGGTTTTGTGTTTGTGTTGCTCAAGTTCATACTACAGTGCTAATAATATATTTGTATTTTTTGCACAGGAAAGTTCGGCTCAAATTAATTCTGTCCTCTCCACTGACCCTGGAGTGTCCTTAAAAAACATTTCAATGAATGAGAACGATACTGAGTGGCCTTTTGAAAGAGCATTACACTGACAGCAGGAGAGCTTGCCCTTTGGACTGTGCACCTATATGGCAGAGCTGTGTACCATAAGACTTTGAGCCAGTCATTTTCCCCTTTACAGTGAGCATTTCAAATCACTCCCCAATAATTTAGAATTTGAGTTAACAAGAAAATCCTGTTACCCAAAGAATCTCAGTCAATGCTATTAAGAAATGGCATGCAATGCCTGTAGTGTAACAAGAGAAAGGTCAAACTTAATAATTGGTATTTATGGCCTTTGCTGTATATTTATCTGTTATATAATATAGTGAGGTGGTTTTCCATTTTATTTAATGTTTTATCTCTTTTTTCTTTTTTAATACTTTTCTTGTTTTCTTTTTGTTATGTCCTTTTCAGTAGAAAATAACAAAGAAAAATCCTCATGATTGTAACTATTTCAACAGCACTCTCAAAACAGCTGTATCTTCAAAAAAGTTACATTCTTGATATTATGAAGATCCTAATTAAAGAAAATGCCACACTTAGGCTATGTCTATTCTAATAAATTAAACCTGCACAGGAACACCACTACTGTTGAGACTAGCTGGAATAGCCACTATTTATACTTGTGTACATGTGAACTACCTTTTGGAAATGGCTCCTTGATGGCTCTAGTTTCCAAAATCTGGCTTGGGCCACAACTAGCTTACCAGCATAAACAGTACTATTCCAGTACCTTGGAGTCTCCTAGGCATTGTTTATTTTTTTAGTAGTCAAGATATTGTTAGTTATTATTAAGAGCTCATTTTAAATTACATAATTGATATACCCACTCACTCATGATCAGCGATTAATCAAAGGTTATCATAGAATCAAAGAATCAGAATTAACTGGGTTGGAAGAGACCTCCAAGATCATCAAGTCCAACCCTCTGTGATTACTAGATCATGGCACTCAGTGCCACATCCAGTCTCATCTTAAAAACCTCCAGGGACGGTGAATCCACTACCTCTCTGGGCAGGCCATTCCAATGCCTGATCACTCTGTAAAGAACTTCTTTCTAACAGCTGAGAACATGCAGTGTGTAAGTCCCACAGCAATGAAGCTGTCCTGAGAGCAGTAAATTTGCAGAAAATCACGTGTTCTGTTTGTATGTAAGTCTTCTGAAACCATTATTATTTGTCCCAGTAACAGTAAAGAATGCTATGTCAGCTTTTAATTTCTGGTACCAATTGACATTCTCTACAGATAAAGGGAATTCCTTGTCAGGGTCTGCACTTTATGAAAACCAAAAAGAGATTTTCAGATGACTTCTGTGAAACAAAATGCAAAGGAGTATTTTCCATCTGCTCCATAGATAATGATACCTTTTTAATTTCTGTTTGTTTATTCTGAGTTTAAGGATGTGCTAATTGTATGAATTTTATGTGCAGCAATATTATTTAGGGTGGGAGAGTTGTGCTAGATCTGCTTCCTATATGGTGTTTTTTTGGGTTTGTTTTGTTTTGGTTTTTAATATGCATCTTTTGTTTTTCTTGCATTCAGTAGAAATTCAGTGAATGCTTACATGCTTTTCTAAATACTAGACTAAGTGCCCTGCGCAACAAACAGTGTTAGTTGAATGCAGAGGAAGCAAAATTAACATTTGTGAGCAATAATTCATATAAACTCTGTTTAGAATTCTTTTAAACTGATGCTTGCAAGCCTCTGTGTAAATGATTGTGCTTTTGAAAAAGGTTTTCAGGGTGTTTGTATTTTTGGGGGGACTTTTACAGAATTCGTATGGTAGAAATAATATTTAATATTTGTTATTTGGTGTTCGTATTTTGTTATTGTGCTGCTTAAGATGTTTCTGATTGCTGAAGTAATCAAAAACTTCCCTCTACCTTGGGAGGGCAGTCCCAGAAGAATGGATGCTGATTACTTAGCAGTGAAACTACCTGTGAGCTTGCAATTATCTGTGTCAGTGTAGTCTGTGGAAGACGTGGGCTGAAACATGTGCTCACAAAGTGGCTTGTGTGGCTCACTGCACTGTAATTCCATGTGTGCCGAGCAGGAGAGCAGCTCCCAGGCATTACAGACCGATGGGGGAGATGGCAGTAGCAGCTTTCTGGGAAGCAGAGGGGAAACGGTGATGAAAAAGTGTGTTCATACAATAAGGCAACAGAAAACTTAAAAGAACCATGTCCTGTGGCTCTGATTTGGATATGAGAGGGGGCGGAGGAGGGAAATGGAAAGGGAGAAGTGTGTGTGGAAATCAGGAAAGCCCTGATCTGCAGAAGCTGTGGGTGTGGAAGTCAGAGCAACAGTACTTGTTACCTGTCGTTTGATGGCTCTTACATTCACTGGAAAGGTAAGCACATTTTTAGTTAGTTTATTCACACATTTTTTCCACTGTAGGAAAGGTGAAAAGGAATTGCCTCAATTTGAAGGAAAGAAGTTTTAGATCAGATAGAAATAAATCTTTTGGAGTACAAGAAGAGAAAAGCAAACTACCCGAAGTGGTGTCAGAACCTTGCTCAGTGGAGATTACTTTTAAAAACAGATTACCCAAAATACCCTTATTACCTCTACAAAGTGAAGAAGATTGCACTGAATAGTCTATGTGGATCCCTTTGAGCTCTGAATTTCCACTCTCTAACAAATGCCACAGCTAGATAGTTGTATTTGTACAGTAGCTAGTTTCATTTGTGAATAACTTGCAAAAGTTAAAATACTGAGAGTCCACCAAGCCCGGTACACTGCAGCCAGCAACAACAGTAACACATGCCTGTGGAAAAAAAAATGAGCATAGGCCAGATGTAGGGTAATCCTTCTCCCTTTGCATTCAAACCTTTTCAAATTTACTGCCTTTTCAGCAGTGCAGACTTGACCTGTACAGTACTCTGAATATATGAGTTCTGTATCTCAATATCTCTTTTATTCTCTCTGTTTTAAAATGTGCTGTCTAACAGGGTTATTCATTGTTCTCTTTATTTTTTTGCTGTATACAAAACTAGTGGGCAGTTACTTACCCTTTCCCCTGTCATCCATGGTGTTATAGGCCACTAGCACACCTTTGTCTTCCAAAGTAGCAGTGTACTTACTGATTTAGCACTTTAAAAATGTGAAAACACATCTGCTTTTAATAACTGGAGGCAGAAAATCAAAAGCATACTTTACTTTCTGGGGTAATAATTTCAATTTTTACAGTTTCTACAAAATGTTTTAAAGTTAGTGTCTGCGCTAACAGTGTGGAACACAAGTTAAAAGCAAAAAGCATGTGTCTTCGGGTCATGTGTGTTTGGCCAAAGAACATTGGCATTATTTTATATAGTCACTCATATTAATTATGTGTCATCCCTGCATTTATACACATTAGCTATCTTGGTCAAACCGAAAGACTTAATCTTGCTTACCATAAAGATGGACATAAATTGAAGGGTTCACTCACAAGTTGCATTAACCAATGTTAATGGAGAGAAACAGAAAAAAATAAATTTTCAATATGATTAAAGTCAAAAGCCTGGCAGTAAAAATTCTGGAATTTTTAACCCTTTAAACCTTTCTTATGCAAAGTCATCCTTCAGGCCTTTAAAATTTTATTCATACCCACTTGTTTTCCATTCCTCTTCTGCTTGTATATGCTAGAAACAAACCCAGCAGCAGCCAACATATTTTCCTGTCTATAGAGGTTTAACCTATAAAAGAAACCAGAAATAATATTGTAAATGGTAAAAACAGTACAGGGTGAGTAAGGACTGAAGGGCTAAAGGGTATTATTAGCTATATGTGTCTTTATTTAGGCAGTAGGTGCAGTCACCACTGCCAGGCCATTTGACACCACCTCAAACAAGAAAGTGCAAGCACCTTGCAGTGAATTGTCAGGAATTGGTAGGACTGTTTCTGTTCTTCAGCAGTCCTTGAAAAGAAGCAAAGCATTCAGTAGACACACAGACAAACATATGAAATACTTTTCTATCTCATAAACATTCCTGCTAATGAGCTTCAAACAGGTTGGAAGCAATGGTGTTGGAGACAAACTGGATGCTTTTTGTTGATTGCATGTTGCCGTCGGTCGGAGCGGGAGGACGACACGGTGATCAGGGATACCAGCCCCCTTATTACAACAGTGCTTCTACTTATATACACTTCTGGGTGTCACACATGTACATGCACTATTGGTCTGGCATAAACA
>JAYRBT010000139.1:15401044-15420592 GCA_036023395.1 Myiotriccus ornatus
CACCCTGTGCCACAGTCCTTACTCTCCGTGGTTAACCCTGTGCCAGGTGTAAAGTTCCGTCTTCAGTATCCTAGCTTTCAGAGAGCCCAGAGCCAGCTGGGCTCCCCCACAGCTTAGCCACTTCCTCTGCCACTTCCCTTAGGATCCACGGATGCAGAGGACACCAGTAAAGGTACAAGAGTATATGAGCAGTAGGGGCTGGGCTGTAACCAAAGTCTGGAAAATCCTGGATTCTGAGAAAGATCATCAGGGAAGACAGGGTGAATGCCTACAAAAGTGTGTGTCTTGGCAAGGCATGTATGTGTCTGGGGAATGCTTTGTTGTTTTCTCTTGATGGTGTTGCAGAGCAGTTTGGGACAATGAATCTTGCTGCTTATTCAGTAAAAGATTCCCCACGAGGTTACAGTCACAATACACTGTTAGTATCAGGAAGGTTTGAACACAAACACACGCATATGGAATCATGGAATGGTTGATTTTGAAAGGGAGGCTGAGCTTGTGCAAACATTTTGGTTTTTCCTTACTAAAGGCAGCGAAGTCAACTCTGTGAAACAAAGCTAAGACCAGCTTCCTCTTTTCTCTTCAGAACATAGAATAATCGCTGCTGTTAGCAGAGACAAAAAACATGCAGAGGAATCAAATCTGATATTTTGCTGCTGTTCTCCCATACAACTTCTTCGTAAATAAAACTCTAGATATAGATCTCATTTGTGTTAACACAGGAATTGGTTTTGCAGTTTCATCCAGTTAGGCATATTCTTTTAAGGACTATAATTTCGCAGTGTCATGTTATTCTGACTTTGCAAAGTACCTTCTGACAGTGAGAAGTTGGTCTCAGACTCTGAGAACAATTAAGCACAGACATATTGCCTGCAAGTTACATCAAATGAGAAGTGCTCTCTGAATAATAGAAGAGGAAAATAGTCTACCATTCTTCACCATAGATTTGCAGTTTCAGCAGCAGATGGCTCAGATACAGCAGGGTCTGGATATATGAATAGGGACATTGTTATTCATCCACCAGCCTCATTACACCTAGGCAGTCTGTCTGTGCCCTCTTACAGGCACCCTATTGTAACCCCAGAATACATTTTGATCAAGATGTATAATCCTGGCATTAAATAAGTACATTTTAAAATGGGATTATTGTGAGGATAATTAACATGGAATCCCAAATTGTAATCCTACTGCAATCAGAAAAAGACAGAGTTCATCAACACTGCATTTGGAATCTTAGCACCTTGAGATATTCTAGTGACTCAGAAGGCTGGATTTGCTTTCATAACTGCATATTGAATTCCAAGACCAATGATAGGCCCTGATGATAGAAAGATAGTCTGTAATCATCAGAAAGATTTTCATTAAAATAATGACATTGCATAAAAATTCTTTAAGAGCAAAAAAAGGAAGTATCAGCTTTTTTGAAGTGCATGAATTCAGTACTAGACAGAAGAGGTTATAGATTCCTAGAGTTGTAGAATATCCTAAGTTGGAAGTGACCCATCAGGACCATCAAGTCCAACTCATGGCCGTGCACGGGATACCCAAGAGCCACACCATATGCCTGAGAGTGTTGTCCAAATGCTTCTTGAACCCACACAGTGCTCTGGGTGAAAAACCTTTTCCTGATATCTATCTGATCTGATATTCTGATGTCTAACTTTAATTTAGGAACTGAGATGGAAACAGGGAGCATACACAACTGGAATTAGGGCATAGCATCTTTAAGGTTTTCAAAGAAAATTAAAAATATATTCTCTTCAGGATTTTCGTTTGTCATACAGTCAGGGAAGATGTAAAGCTGGGGAGGAAGGGGAAACTACCTTCAAAAGGTACCTAAGTGCCAGGTATTTATAGATTTTATTAAATCCTTTAAATTTCTATTTAAAACATATTTGTAAGGCTTTGTTTAAGAAGCTGAGTCAATTTCTGTGATTTGTAGTGGCTGAAATTTTTAAGAGTTTGCTTTCAGACATGCTCTGTTCTGGAAAAATCCAGCCAATTAAGAAAAAAAAAATCACATCAGAGAGTTCATCTGTAATCATCAAGGAATACACTTTATATCTTCTCCTACTAAGGCACTTCATTCTCTGCCCATTGGTGCAAGTGGGAGGAAAACATTAGGAACTTACTCTTGCTTTTTTTTTACTCAAGAAACGGGGTAACAGGTCTTCCTCTGCCCCTCTGAGGGATGCAGTGAACATGGGTGTGAGATTGTGTGATGTATGACTAAGGCACTAAGGCACGAGCAGTCCTAGCTCCTCGTAAGGTACCATCTGATGGCAGGATCTCTCCCCACGAGAACTATGGGGTTTTGGGTTACAGGATGGGTGCTGGTAAAACATCCTGGAAGTTGTAGTTCTTAAATACTCTTATCACACATGTGAAGTTAAATGATTGTATAGGATTGGCTGAAAAGGTCACATGGTGTGACGTGTTACCATTGGAAACTGCTATTTAAGCTTTTGTCTCTTTCAATAAAGCATGCTTTCTGTTACACACCACACTGGTGTCTCTCTGGTCCCTAGGACCCTTTATTTATTATATTAATACTACTGCTACAGAGAACATACCTACTTTCCACAGAATCTTCAGTTTCCTGTCTGTAAGATGTATTAGGTATGTTTTAATGACAACTCCAGAGTAACGGAGGCTGGCGCTAAGTATTTTGCAGCTGTATAGATTATGCGAAATTCAGAGAAACCACAAGTCTGAATGTCAGGTTAGGGGTAGATGTGGTTGGGCCAAGTATTACCCAAAGAAAGTGGATATAGCAGCAGGCCTTTGAATATTAGGGTTAGGTTGGCTTTTGCCGGGGGGGGGGGGAGGGTGTGGGAATTGGACTCAGAGCTAAAAGTGTCACTGTTGTGTGCACTCACTTCTGCTCAGAATGAGATGTCAGTGGAAAATACAGTCTTCTGGAATTCCCTTAAGCTTTTTCACCACACAGAATCCTGGAACTCTCAGAGGAACCCTCTCCTCTGTGAAGACACAGAACAATGCAATTTTTATGTAGTCACACAACGTGCATGACCAAAATGCCTTCTACATGTAAATAATACAGATACAGCTGTCCCCTTTGCTAAGATGTAAGAAATCAAAAGTACCGTTCTGAAATACTACAGCAAAAAGCTGTGTTTTCAAATTGGAGTGAGAGCTGGGAATTTGTGAAGAATAAATGAAATGGAGAGATTAAGCAAGAGTATAAGACTTTACTGACAATGTCAGATGCATGGGGGGCAGGAATGATACAAGGACAGAGATCAGGGCTAGAAATAGTTTCCATAAATGGAAGTAATAGATCTAAGAATTCCAGATGATTATAAAAGCTAAAACATCAAAAAGAGTATAAAAAGACCAATAGCTGGAAAAACAGATGGGGAATTAAGATCTGAAGCCTGAAAGCAGCCAAGATAATAAGTAACCAATAATGATGAAGACTGAGAAACAGAGATCTCTGAAGTAAGAGAAGACAACCAGAGGTGGCAGCTTGGAAAGCTGAAGGCATCAGATACAAGACATTGGAAAGGAAATGCTGAGATTTAGAGAGTGAAATCAAGTAACTCAGTGTATAACCTTGGAAAACTAAAGACAAATATAAACCAAATAAATATTGGTTTGAAGTGTCAAAATGTTAGAGAGGATCAGCAGGTCTCAGAAGAAGGGCTTATGTGTGACTTGAGTACTGTAACCAAGGAGCGCCCTTATAATGGGAAAAACTGCAGTTTGAAGTAATCCTGAACTCAGAGTGTTTTGGTCCAAATATTGATGATGTAAGCATTCTCCTTAAAAAAAAACCCCAAAAGTAGTGTTTTGTATCTTCGGCAGCTTTGCAAACATAATTGTTAGGCACGGGCTTCAATTATTTTTTTCAGTTATTTTTTTCCTAATGATAGAAGCCTTCTCTATGTTGAATCCTACACAATAGACCTGCTGTTGGTTGTGTGGACACATCTATGGTTTTCAATAACTAAATGCAATGCAAGTTAATGATGCACACTATATCCCTAAGTGAAAGGTTAGTAATAATCTTCCGTTTCTTCTCTTCTGTATTTGGGGTTTTGATGGGAGAGGTTTTTTTTTATTGTTGGTGGGGTTTTGTGGTGTTTTTTTTTCCTTTTTTCATTAGGAGTCAGTTTCTGCTTTATCATTCATTTCTATGTTAACCTAGAAAAAATCCTTTCCAATGAAAAAATTTGAACTCTAAAACAGGCCCAAATTTTTGGAAGCAGTGTACTAAACTATTCCAATATGCATGGTGCTTGAAATGACTGATACAGTTCTCTAAAAATAAAAAATTATCTTTTAATAAAAACTTGGTTTTCACCTTTCAGAAATTTTGTAATAGAAGTACCCAAAGAAAAATGTGCTTGACTACTATGATTATGTGCATTTTCATCAGCAACTGAAGCACCGTGGTCTCTTCAGATGATAGTTAGGAAGATGAGCATGTCACTTCAGAAAACCAAAGTGAAACTGATAGACAGCTGGAAATTCCAGGAAAATCTAATTTTATATTGTACAGCATTTATGGGGTGTGTGATGGCAATGGTGAGAATTAGATTAAGGTGACATGCTGTTAAGAGGAATAATTCAGAAGAACCTGACTAGATGTTTGGGCAGAACCTTTTTTTTTTTTGTTTATAGTAATTCTTCCGATCAACCTGTTGTGAACTTCACTGAAAATTTCCAGAGGCTTTCAATGATTAAGAAGTATGAATTTTTCTCTTGCAACAGGATACAAAAACTATTCTTTTTTATAAATAAATAAATAATTCCTTGATTTTTCAAAGAAAATAGTCTTCTTCTTACCCCTGCCCTCTTGTGACTAGAATATAAAGCTCTTGTGTCTATTCTACCTCATTGGTGATACCTAATTAATAGGGTGAAACTGAAAAATGGGGTTAAGTGGAAAATAAAATTTAACGTAGCTAAAACCAGTGAGCTTTAGTTGGTCATTTTTGGTTGTTATTTTTGGGGTTCTTTTTTCTTCTGGTTTTTGTTTTCAAAATTGAAACTAGTGAAATGAGGCAGAGTAAGATGAAG
Organism: Myiotriccus ornatus; assembly: GCA_036023395.1. Classification (NCBI taxonomy): domain Eukaryota; kingdom Metazoa; phylum Chordata; class Aves; order Passeriformes; family Tyrannidae; genus Myiotriccus; species Myiotriccus ornatus. The sequence continues at coordinate 15,406,091 of JAYRBT010000139.1, forward strand.
TGGCTTGGCAAAATCAGCCAAGACACAACCCTGGTCTCCTGGAACACAGTTTATTCATGTCTGGCCACTCCTTACAATGATGGTAACTACAGCACCTGCCCCAAGAGTAAGAGGGCGGAGCTATATTTCAAGGCTTCATCAATCTAAAGTAGCTTGACTATATTTCAGGAAAGCCCCTCAGGCACCAGGTACTGTGAGTTCAGGCTGAGTTTGGTTTCCATTCCTCTCTTACTTAATAAACCTAAACAGGGGTTTTTCACTTCATGGATAGTGGTGTTATCAACTAGACTATTCTGCAGAAAAATAAGACTATATTAGGACTGCCACTGGTGCTGGGCATGGCATTATATATTTATTATTTTTAAGAACTATTCTCACTCCACAAGGCTTCTGTCTTCAGGAAATTAAACAGTCTGTGTCCCTTATAGTAGAAGCCACCTAGTATTTCTTAGCATTCTCTGTCCTTTTTCATTATCCTTCATCCTGCATCCGGTCTTGGTAACTTAATTAAATATGAAGTAATATCTACGAGGTCATTACATCTCCCTTAGCAAAACCAGATTAGATAGAGTAGTAATTGGCAAAAACATCTACATGTCTAAGGTATTTAAATGGCTGTCAAAAATGGGGGTGTTGAGACATGCAACTGTTCAACTAGCCAACTACATCTTAGACTGGCTTTGAAAATACTTGATCTTGGTGTGAAGCCACACATAGATATGTTCTAATCTTTAGATGTGCTTGCATTCTTTTGGGGGGGTTCTTCATACACGTGTGGTCAGATGCCAGTTTCTGCTTCAGTAAAATGAAAGAGGTTTTCTCAATGCTTCCATTCTTGTTCTAGTCACCTATTGGAATAGTTTCTAATTGTTGTTTCCCTCTTGGTTTAAGAAGGTATGATGAGTACAGCAGTTTATTCATAATTGCTCTCCATTGTCTGTATTTGTCCACTAATACCCTCTTTGTAGATGGTATTTCTCTTATTTTACAAAGAACACTTGGCCTCCTACTGAGGACCCTGACTCCCTTTAGGGGGATACTTTGAGATACAAATAGAAAACATTAATAAAACTTGTTAATGGTGGTTTTATGTGTAAGAATCTTGCCCTCAAAAATAATCCACCTATATGTGCTGTGAGACAGCGGCTCCTGCTCTCCAATGCTGCTTCATAGCCTTATCAGTAAGCATAAAGAATACCTCTATGAAACATGGATCTATTTTGGCACATAGATTCAGTCAGTGTAGAGAAAAGGAAATTTTGACGAAAAAAACATTTAATCTTGCATGAAACAGATGCTTTGTAAATATCACAGCAGGTTTCGTTTTCGACTGAACTTTTTCTCTTGTGGTCTGTAAAAAGAAGGTGAAAAGTGTCATAAACCAACTACATAAAAAGAAGTTTTAAAAATACAGAAAGTAATATGTAAATACGTTGGATTTGTTCCATCTTAACCAATTTTTAATTTAATTTTATTACTTTAGGTTGTTTCACTTTCTGATGTGAAAAATGTCTGTCTTTTTTCTGCTACTCCCAACATTTTAACACTACTCTGAGACTTGTTGGTCGTACTTTAGGATAATGAAAACATTTGCAGACATGCAAAAACATGCTCTATACATGCTCTAGAGGATGACTACTTTAGAACATGCCGTGAGGATAAGACAATGATATATAATTGCAGCTAATTATTTTGCTTGTCAAGTTTTAGTGTCTCATTTTAGGCCTATTGTTACAGTTTTGATAGATTTCATTTGAAGATTACATGCTGGTGCAACAGCTTTTTGATCAAAAATTATCTTGGTTGGAATGGAATTTAGGGCTTAAACAGGCTAAAGAAGAACTCAAATTCTAAGGCAAGTTCATAAAATCAAGCAAATCTGCAGCTATTACGCATGAGGAGTCTGAAAATGATAAAGACCATAAAAATCGCTCATGAAAATCTTCAAGCAAAGCTTAATTTTTTTCCCTTTGGAGAATTGGAATTTTTTCATTTTAATGAAATCCTTGTCTATGGCACTGGTCTTTCTCATTTCCCCCATGAAACAACAAAGTTACCCTTTTTTTTAAATCCAGCTGTAACCTACTCTGCAAATACAAACAAATGCACATGCCTGTTTAACTCCTAGCAAGGTTTAAAAAACCCTCATCTTTGAGCTGTTGCTGCACTGGAATCTGAGGTGAATGCAAAAAGGAAAACTACATCCAAGGAGGCTGGTTGCAGCTGTGCTGGAATTGTCCAGCAATACAGGGAGAACAATCATTTGTTGATAGAAAATGTGAAGCCACTTCTTTTGTTCAATATTTGGTTCAAGCTAAACTCCTCTAACAGTTGTACTAAATTAAGTTTTTATACACACACAAAAATTCAAATATAAGTGTGGAGCAATTTGGGTTTGTGTTCTATGTGACCTCAGTAATTAGCAGGTGGACAACATCTGACTTTTGTATATTTAAAAAATATCTAGCAATGTTTAGTCTATCCATGTAGAGTCTTAAGAAAAAAATTCCCTCACTTCGAAAAAGTTTTTCTGCATGAAATTTTGATGCTTGTGTATAAGTGTTGTTTTGGGGTTAGGCAGAGTAATTTGGCTTAGAGATGCCAATTTAAACATGAAATGTTTAGAAAAAAATGTGCATTTCTAATCTAACATGATTTTCAGAGAAGCATCTGTAGTTTGTTTTATTGTGGTACTTAGATACGTATTCAACTTCTTTCTCCAGCAAGTCCAGTCTTTCTTTCATAACTAAAACTGGCATATGAGTTTACATGAGTTTAAAATATACACGCTTGTCTGGACAAGAAGCATTTACAGATTAATTTGGACTGGAGATAACTGGATCTGAAAAGATGATCATGGAAATGTCTAGGTTAAGCCCCTGACCATGGAGAGGATACATATTTTCGTTTGGTGCAGAAAGCTGAATGTTTTTGAATGTTTGGTAAATATTTGGGACCTCTACTGTAGTTTGCAAAACTGTTTGTAGAAACTCTCCACAACAGACACACCCAGAAGATCACCAACCCTCTCCATTGGACCCAGAGCCAGGAATCACATGCTTTTCCTGCCTGTGCCCTAGTTCAGTTTCTGTTTAGTTTTAAACTTCCTTTTTTTTACTTGTAAATCTCCCCAAACCTTTGTACTTTATGTCTTCACTCATCAATAGTTTATGACATACCTGTTTTACAAAAAAATCCAGAAAATGAAGTTGTTTTTGAGTGGTTTCTTGGTATGTAGAACTTGTGGTTACACAACTAAAACCCAAGTGCTTTGTTTTGCACGAGAGGAAATGTATGAAGCAGTAAGTGTGGGACTGACTGCAGGGATGCTATTGGAACCCATCATTCTGCTTTAGCATAAACTCCCTTTCTACTCCCTTCACTCTAGGACTGGATGGCAGAATCCAAGGGGCTTGTGTATTTGAAGCATATTGTGGGAAGGGTGACTGTCAGAGGGATTGTACCCGACACACAGGGAGGGTCAGGGGAGAAAGTGAGGGTTGTTTGAGACAACATGGACATACACTCCTGTATCCTGCATTTGACACTGGCAAGGTTGCACCTGGAATCCTGTGTTCAGTTTTAGGCCCCTCTCTACAAGAGAGACATTGAGGTGGTGGAGTGTGTCCAGAGAAGGGCAGTAGAGTTGGTGAAGGGTCTGGAGCACAAGTCTGATGAGGAGCAGCTGAGGGAGCTGGGGTTGTTTAGCCTTGAGAAAAAGAGACTCAGAAGACCCCTTATTGCTCTCTACAACCACCTAAAAGGAGGTTGTAGCAAGGCAGGGTTTGGTGTCTTCTCCCAGGTAACAGGTGATAGGACAGAGGAAATGGCCTCAGGCTGCGCCAGGATAGGTTTAGATTGGATATTAGGAAAAATTTCTTCACTGAAAGGTTGGTTAAGCAGTGGAATAGGCTGCCCAAGGAAGTGGTGGAGTTGCAATCCATGGAAGTGTCCAAAAAATGTGTGGATGTGGCACATGGCAACATAGTTTAGTGGTAAATGTTTCAGTGCTGGGTTAACAGTTGGACTTGTTGATCTGAGAGGTCTTTCCCAACCTTAATGATTCTACAATTCCTGCACTTGCCCCTCTTCATAGAGGCAGCTCAGTCAGGGCTTTCAGTAGCTTTTCTGACATGAACTCCCAAACTCCCAGGGCTCCCCCTGCCCCAGCATATATGCAGCATTAATCACTAAATGTGTCTCTTACAGAAGAGCCATGGAGATCCCTAGCAGGCCTCTTCTGTGTTGTAAAAGCAAGTACAAAAGCCAGGTGCGCTCACCCTCGAGGGTGTCACTTACTCGAGGGAGTCAGTGCCCTGACTCATGAGGCTCTGCCAGGATGGATGCTGCTGGTCTTGCTGAGGGTGGGTGAGGGCTATGTGGCCAAATGCAGAAAGCTCAGAGCATGGTCTGGCTGTGGGGAAGGGGTGAAGGCACCATGGAGCCTGGAAGGCTGCCGGGAAAGGGAATGGGGCAGCTTCAGACCAGCATAGTGATGTCCCTGATGGCACAGTGTAGTGGGGCAGGAGTGGTGTAGGGGGGAATGAGAAGTCTGAAAGTCTTTCATGGAAAAATACCATGGTCTTTCCAGCTAGCTCAGTGGCCTCCCTTCATTAACTTGCATCACTTGTTTCATCCCATGTTATTTTGAAGATGAACTGACATAACTGGACTTTAGTTCAGTAAATCTCAAACTTATCTCAGACTAGTGGAACAAAATATTTTCTATACAAAACAGAATTTTGTGTGCTAACATGAATATGGAAAGCTGGGGGAGGAAAATATGAATTCTGATACTTAATCTCCTTGAAATCCTGGAAGTATAGCTATGGTGTATTTCAAATAACTGCCTTACTGAGGAAATATGCCTTCTATTATTCAGACTCTTGCTACCTGATTTGAATTTATGACTGTCTAAATGTGCTGTGTGATTGAATTACAAGGCATGTGTGCATATTAAACCTGGTGACTGTGGGAAGCAAGTAACAGTGATATACAACTTAAAGAATGATCAAAACCAGGAGCTGATGTGACCAGTGGGTTGTAATAAATATAAGTATTTTGAGTGCTTGTCATCTGTCCATGTGATCCTAATGCTGGCAGCCTGTGGAAAGTGATGCGTGGGAAACTAGTGCAAAGTGCTGATTTATTTTATGCTAATGGGGAAAAGTCCATATTGTTCAAATTAAATCCTAAAGCAGAAACAAATCATCCAGCCAAAGCCCATCCTATGGAGTTTCACTGAAACAGTTAGTGGTCTCTTTCATGACCTCAAAGTAAAAATTAAACAATGTTAGGGGCTGCTGTTTTCAAGTGCTTCTGGCTGCTGAAAGCAGCTGAGATTCTCCTACAGATGGCTATTTAAGTTAAAAGCCAAATGGGGAGATCACAGCGGTTATTATGCAATGGCTTCTAACTGCATCAGAGTGAATAATGTGGGAGAAGTGAGCCAGGACTCTGCCTCAGCCTCTGCTTTTTCCCACCAGAGGCTGAGTACCAGCAGTTTTTCTCAATTAAAAAAAAAAAAAAAGAGAGAGAGAGGGGGGAATTTCTTGCTGCTGCTTCACTTGAACAAAATAAAGGAGATTTTGAACAAAATAAAGGAGATTTTGAACAAAATAAAAGAGATTATGCAAAGATAGACTAAAGTGGGAGTGGGAGGAAAGAAAAAATATTTCAAAGGGAAAAACAGCCTACTTCAGGGCTCTCCGACTGGATCTGTAGTACAATGTTTCTCCTACTTTTGCCGTCAACTGCCTCCCCAGAGGTTCACTGCAAGCTTGTTTGTCTCCCAGGCTTTTTTCTATGTAGCTTGATGCCTAGGAAAGTGTAATAGGACTTAAGCATTTTTATTTAAAAAGAACTGAGGGGCCAAGTGATTTATCATGGAGATTTAGAATTTCCTGGGGAAAAACAGAGGGGCTGAAGGCTTATGAATTAATTGTTGTGTTGTTTTTGGGTGGGTTTTTTTTTGTTTGTTTCTTTGTTTGGGTTCTTTTTTGCTAGTGGGAACTTATTTATGTAAGAAATAGAAAACCATACAGTAAGTATAACCCCAGTTTCACTAAAATTCTTATGAAATTGTCCTGTGAGGTACTTTTATCATCACTCCTGAAAGTATTTGGATTTTCATTTTTCCAGAAGCTTCTGACTATCCATTGGAATGACTTGGAGCAATGAGATCATGTTGAAAGATACTGAGCAGAGAACTGGTCTTGGATTTCAAGTCCAAAAATGCCTCTGGAGAATGGTCAAGAACAAAACAAGCATTTTTACCCTCAGGTCTTTTTCTTAGGGAGCGTGGAAGACAATGGCAAAATGTCTCTGAGTCATGGTCATTGTTGAAGTAGATATTCAGCTTTTGTCTCTACTAGATGGAGTATGATTATGTTATGCTTTTTAGTGGCTTGTCATTAGCACCTTGGGACTAGTAATTTGTAAATTACTAGAATTTATTCCGTAGTGCTCCAGTGAAAAGGTTTATTTGTGAAAAGTTAAAAATGAGGATTTCTTTCTACACTGCTATTTAGCCTTCTTAAAAATGAGGAATGAGGAGCCCACAACTAATAAATCCAGAACAGAGATGCTCCTAATATTGTGTGAAGAGTGACTAGGGGACAGTTCTCAGTAATCTTTGAGTGGCCCCTTCGGTGAGTCCTGAGGACTGGTAGATTTATGAAGAAAACATCCTTCACGAACATGTTAGCCTTCTCCAATATATAATCTGGCTTGGTGGAGGAAATAAGAGCATTTATCTCGAGTTTAGCAAAGCTACCAACATTGTCTCCTGTAACATCCTCTTGGATGAGCTGATGAAGTACAGACTAAGGGCACACTGAGGGAGATTGAAAACCAGATGAGCCACTGACCCCAGAGGGTTGTGATCAGCAGCACAGAGTCCAGCTGGAGACCAGTTATTAGTGAGGTCCCCCAGGGATCACTACTGGGTCTGTGTCAGTGCAGAATAGGAAATGTGACACGTTCTGCCACCTGATGGCACCTGACAGCTGTGTGTACATACACAATGTTGGTGAAACCAAATCGATGCCCGGGGGCACAGCCAAACTACCCCAGGATTTAACAGTACAGGATATTTCAAGTAAAGGTCACTAGGGTCATAGGGGGAAGCAAAATTTGTGTGGCAGAAAGTCTCAAGCTGATTGTAAACTGAAAGAATAGAATAAATTGATGCCAGCCAACTGTGAGAGCTGGTGAAAAAGACAAGAGGCTATGGAGCTGACCCTTGATGCTAACAGTTGCAATTGCCTGGCAGAAAACGTCCCCTATTGCTGCAATAGAAAGACCAGGAACAACTGCTGGTGTCAGCAGGGGGTTGAGGAGAAGCCAAGCCTAGCTGCAGTTCCAGCAGAATCTATTTACTCAAAGCTCAGATGAAATACCAACCAAACAAGGGAGTTCAGTGCAACAGTACGCACCAGAACTGGCAGGTTTGTACCACTTATTGTAGAAAAGGAGGTGTTTGAGATCATGACTGCTCCACAGCCTTGGGGGCAAATAAAGCAGGACAGAAACCAGCATCATGAAATAGATACTTTGTAGTCGTTGGAACCAATGGGATCATTCTTTGTTGTCAGGACAATTAAAGGTGCAATCTCAGCTTGCCTACTTTTCCTCTTGACTGTAATGGGCTTTCCAGCCACCTTCTCTCTGGTACATTTTGATAAAGAATTACAGCACCTTGACACTACCATTTCATTGCATAATTCTAGAAAGTGTCTTAATTTGGGAAAATATATGCTCATTTATATTAAAATAATGTCCCATGTGACACAGTGTTCACACAGAAATATAGTGAAGTATTTGCACAGACTCTGCAAAAAGCAGTCTCGTAGGTGGACAGTTTTGACCAAATGCTGTATACATTTTGGGTTGGGAATTACTCTCTACACTGTGAAACACAGATGGGCACACCCACCCTGTCCCCTTCTTTTCCTTTCAACAGGTGTACTCCAGTAGTTGTTCAATATGTTAATAAAAATAGAGAGACGTTAAATTAACCTTTCTGCAACTTATTGATTGAGAGGACTTGAGCATATTAAATGAGTGTAAATATTAATGCTACCTTTTAATGCAATTCAGAATTGAAATTCAGATAAATTATAGAAAAAAAGATGTCAGTAATAAATTGATATCAGCTATGCCTATATCACCTCCAGTTATTTCTAAATTAGAGTGAAGTGTTTGCATGTATACAAGCAGTGTATTGACCGTGAGATGAATTGTATAGTTAGAGATTAACAGCTGCCAATGCTTTGAGGATGCTGGAATATACATACTATCTGCTGGGATAGTAGTGTTATAACACTGATTCTCTTTACTGTCTTTTCAAGGCCTGCCAAGGTTCTTGCAAAATATTTGAGTCTGTTCTCACCCCAGCATAGTTTTGTTTGCCTGGTTGGAACAATGCTGGCTGGTTTGGTTGTCTGGTGATCCACGACCTGCCTGCACAGAGGGGTTGGTGTGGCAGAACAGTTTGGAAGTGGCAGGTAGGGCAGATCATCACAGGTCCATAACACTGCTTTCTGAAGACACTTGATTTTGGCAGCACTGCTGCTGTAAAGTTTTGACACTTTCTGGATGTATTTGTGTTTGAGTGTAGTTTGAGTGCTCAGTATATGAAAGTATGAAGTCCTTTATCTCTCACAATATTCTCTGAAGAGACTCCTGTTGATGCCAGTGAGGTTTGAGTTAGGTCCTCACATGGTCTTCTCCTGCACAAGCCCTAAGCATTCACTGAAGAGACAGGTATGTGCTTACATGAGTATGTTCTGCCAGCTTTTTGATAGATGTCTTTGTAAGTACTATCAAGTTTACACATAGATAAAATATATAGAAATATAACGGCAGAAAGCAAATCCACTACATATTACACATCATCTGTGAAGATGATCCAGTTGGTCTGTAGAACTTAAATTTAGGCATGGGAGGACATATTTAGCAATGCACATGAAATGCATTTAATCACCCTAAAGAAGGAAGCCACTGTAGAATGAAATTTAAAAAACACACACAAGGGGGCAGTGTTGGCTGCCAGAATTGCTGTCAGCTTTTGTTAATCCAGGAGACTTCATGCAACTTGATTTGGAAAGGCTGGGTATTACATTAGCATATTCTGTGTTTTGGAAAGTTAAGTATAGAGATACACACCTGACAGGCCTCATATATATGAATTATTTTCCTCTTCAGGACACACTTGGTGGGGTTTGTGTCTTTGTGCATGGCAGTATCTGAAAGATTTTTGTGAAATATGGCATATCTCATAGTTTCATTCATGCAGTTCAACACATTTTTAACACAGTTCATGTAGGCCATAAATAGCTTCCATAAGCACATTATTTGAAGGAGCATTTAATTACATACGAGGAACAAGACAGATTGGAATAATATACTCCTAAGTAAAAGGAAAATCCATTATTTTTTCCAGCTCAAATATGATTTTTTGCTAAACCCCAATTATCTATGAAACAGCTGAAAGAAAATAATAATAAGAAAACATTTTCAGGTCAGTGTTCCCCCAACTCGTGTTTCCTTCTGAGACCAAACTGTAACATGTATCATGATCACACTTAACAGTGTCAATGTCTTGTATCATTATATTCCCAAAGCAAGTAACTTTTAGCTTAGTAAGATAGCTTTAAAAATTCCAGCCTTATATGTAAGCCAGAAGGGTACAAACAAATATATAATATAAATATGCGTATGTTTATTAAGATAAGTATCTTTGTATATAAGCTTATGATTAAATGTGAATGCCAGAGTTTAAGAGAACAGAAAATAAAAATTCAAGAAAATAAATTTCTTCATTAGAGAAAACTGCAGCTAAGCAGCATAATGCCTTATTTAGCAAACACTGTTGTAACTACTTTTGTAACTCCTACTGAAAAAATAAACCAGAAAAAGAAAAACAAAATTGGAGTAAACATCTTGTTCTGTGGCTTAATCACCTGATAATTAGTTGTTGACTTCCTCCTCCCTAGAGATATCACACGTTTTGTATTTCTTAGTCTTCAAATAAGAGGTGAATGTCTCCTCTGAAATACGTTGTACTTAGATGTTTGTCAGAAGCTCTCTTGCATGTCTCTACCGAAAAACAGAGAGTGATATTTACAATAGAAAGAGATATTTCCAGGGAAAGGTCCAACATGAAAATGAAACTTCAAGCATTTCATTGTGCATTAGATACCACACCTTCAACTACCATCCATACAAATAAATTGCTTTTCAAAATAAGTCTCAGAACTTTTCCTCGGAGCAAACACTTGCAACCAGAATACCAGGATATTGCAAAAAAGGCACCCCTTCAACACAGCCCCTTTTCACTGAATGAGGGGGTAATTACAGCAACTCAAACCCTTGGGACAAATCACCCAACAAGGCAAAGGAGCTACAGCACTGCTTCTCTCTCTCCCTTTTGGTAGACAGTATCTTCTGTGATCAGAGATACTGTCCCACTTTGAATGAGACAAGGGTCTTTTGCTGAGGATGAGTTATGAGAAAAGACCCAAGCTCCTTCCTCTAAGCAATTATAAATCCAAAATTAAGAGGCTCCGATTGAAGGAAAAACAACTTATGGAAAAGGAAAACTAATAGCCCTTTATTAAAAGGTATATGTGTATTAACAGAAACACGAAAAAAGCCAAGTAAAACAACCAAACAATACTCCTCTACCCAGAAATAATCCCCTTCAAAACAAACGGATAAAACGGGCAAAAGGAAAAAAAGTAAATAGTTCAATGTTGCGCCCTTTGGTGCAATTCCAACCACAGTCACCAGGTGGCGCTGCTGGATCACTGGAGATGCAGAAGTTGTTCTATTGAAACAGAGCAGGATCTTGAAGGAGTTAACTCAGGATGTAGGATCTGAGCAAAAAAACTAAAAGAATTAAAAACTCAAGGTTAGTGAAAAATGACATCTGGCCAAAGAATGGGGACACACTGACATAGAAGGAACATAAAGCAAAATACAGGAAAACAGAAATCATTAAAATGCTAACATATATATATAAATAGGCATAAACAAGGACACGGGAAGAGAAAAAGGAAGAAAGAGGGCCAGGGTAAAGAAGACCCTGCCAAATACACATTAGAGTCAGCCAAATCAAGGAAAGGTAAAAGAAGTCACTGATGAAGAGGAGTAGAAGACCCCTGCCCAGAGGCCAAAGAAACAGGATCTCCCCCTTCGCATCTCCCCGAAAAGAAGACTCCGCCTAGACTCCACCCAGGCTCCGCCTGCCATGAATATTATAATGATATGTTGCAATAATATGAATATGCATGTAGAAATGATGTAATCTCTTACAAAAACTGTATAAATACTTGACTTTACATTGATAACTTTGGGCTAGTTTTGTCCAGCGTGAGTTTACTAACCCCCAACGTTGATTAAAATAAATACCTTTTGCTGCTTAAAGACTCAAAACTGTCTCTGAGCAGTTTACAATGCGCCTTTTTGGGCATCACTATAGCAGCCACCAGGTGGCGCTGCTGGATCACTGGTTGCCGCCACGGCGAGGGGGAGGGAGGGGCGGGGGGAATTGCCCCCCGGGGTATGTCCGAGAAAAGAAAGGAAAAAACCAAACCAGAAAAAACTTGGTTTCCCTTCCTTTCCCACACACCGGGAAAAGGGGTGTGGGAGGGAACAACAAAACAGAAATTCTTAGCCCATACGGGCACACAGACGGGCCATTTCCGCGCGGCGCTTCAGACACCAAACAACTGAAGTTACAGCCAGGAAAAAAGCCTTTAGCCTCCAGCATTCCTGCGTAGCTGGTGAGCAACCCTTGGCCCTCCAAACCCGCACGGACCTTTCTGTGCTGGCACCTTTGGTCTGGAAAGAATTTTCGTTCTTAGTCCATCTGGGCACCCAGATGGACCATTTCAGTGCGGGCCTTCGGACACCAAACGACTGAAGTTCCAGGCAGGAAAAAAAGCCCCTAGCCTCCATCTCTCCTGTGCAGTTGGTGAGCAACCCTTGGCCCTCCATGCTCACAGGGAACTTCCTGCGCTGGCAAATTTGGTCTGGGAGGAATCTTCGTTCTTAGCCCATCTGGGCACCCAGACGGGCCATTTCAGCGTGGCGCTTGGGACACCAAATGACTGAAGTTCCAGGTAGGAAAAAAGCCCTTTGCATCCAGTTCTCCTGTGCAGTTGGTGAGCCACCCTTGGCCCTCCATGCCTGTAAGGATCTTCCTGCGCTGGCACCTTTGGTCTGGGAGGAATCTTCGTTCTTAACCCATCTGGGCACCCAGGTGGGCTATTTCAGCGCAGGGATTCCGACACCAAATGATTGAAGTTCCAGCCAGGAAAAAAGCCCTTAGCCTCCATCTCTCCTGCGCAGTGAGTGAGCCACCCTTGGCCCTCCAAGCCCGCACGGATCTTCCTGCACCTGCACTTATGGTCTGGGAGGAATCTTCGTTCATAGCCCATCTGGGCAACCAGACGAGGCCATTTCAGCGCGGGGTTTCAGACACCAAACAACTGAAGTTCAAACCAGGAAAAAAAGCCTTTCACCTTTAGTTCTCCTGCGCAGTGGGTGAGATATTTTTAGCCCTGCATGCCCACAGGGATTTTCCTGCGCTGGCACCTTTGGTCTGGGAGGAATCTTTGTTCTTAGCCCATCTGGGCACCCAGACGGGCCATTTCAGCGCGGGGCTTCGGACACCAAACGACTGAAGTTCCAGGCAGGAAAAACCCCTTAGCCTCCAGTTCTCCTGTGCATTTGGTGAGGTACCCTTGGCCTTCCATGCCCACAAGGAGATTTCTGCAATGGCACCTTTGCTCTGGGAGGAATCCTCGTTCATAGCCCATCTGGCAACCCAGACGGGCCATTTCGTGGTAGGGCTTCGGACACCAAATGACTGAAGATCCAGCCAAGAAAAAAGCCCCTAGCCTTCAGTTCTGATTAGCAGTTGGTGAGCCACCCTTGGCTCTCCAAGCCCGCACGGACCTTCCTGCGCTGGCACCATTGGTCTGGGAGGAATTTTCGTTCTTAGCCCATCTGGGCACCCAGACGGGCCATTTCAGCGCGGGGCTTCCAACACCAATCGATTGAAATTCCAGGCAGGAAAAAAGCACTTAGCCTACAGTTCTCCTGCGCATTTGGTGAGCCACCCGTTGGCCATCCATGCCCACAAGGAGCTTTCTGCGCTAGCACCTTTGGTCTGGGAGGAATCTTTGTTCAGCGCGGGGCTTCGGACACCAAATGACTGAAGTTCAAGCCAGGAAAAAAGCCCTTAGCCTCCAGCTCTCCTGCGCAGTAAGTGAGCCACCCATGGCCCTCCGTGCCTATAGGGATCTTCATGCGCTGGCAGCTTTGGTCTGGGAGGAGTCTTCATTCTTAGCCCATCTGGGCACCCAGACAGGCCATTTCAGCGTGAGGCTTCGGACACCAAAAGACTGAATTTCCAGGCAGGAAAAAAAGCCCTTAGCCTCCAGCTCTCCTGTGCAGTTGGTGAGCCACCCTTGGCCCTCCATGCCCACCAGGAGATTTCTGCGCTGGCACCTTTGTTCTGGGAGGAATCCTCCTTCATAGCCCATCTGGCAACCCAGACGGGCCATTTCATGGTAGGGCTTCAGACACCAAACGACTGAAGATCCAGCCAAGAAAAAAGCCCTTAGCCTCCAGTTCTCTTGCGCAATTGGTGAGCCACCCTTGGCTCTCCAAGCCCGCACGGACCTTCCTGCGCTAACACCTATGGTCTGGGAGGAACCCTCGTTCATAGCCCATTGGGGCACCCAGACGGGCCATTTCGGTGCGGGGCTTCCGACACCAAACGACTGAAGCTCAAGCAAAGAAAAATCCCCTTAGCCTCCAGCTCTCCTGCGCAGTTGGTGAGACACCCTTGGCCCTCCGTGCCCGCACGGACCTTCCTGCGCTGGCACCTTTGGTCTGGGAGGAATTTTCGTTCATAGCCCATCTGGGCACCCAGATGGGTCATTTCAGTGCGGGGCTTCCGAGACCAAATGACTGAAGTTCCAGCCAGGAAAAAAGCCTTTAGCCTCCAGTTCTCCTGCGCAGTTGGTGAGACACCCTTGGCACGCCGTGCCCACACAGACTTTCTTACGCTGGAAGCTTTGGTCTGGGAGGAATCTTCGTTCTTAGCCCATCTGGACACAGAGACGGACCATTTCAGCGTGGGGCTTCGGACACCGAACGACTGAAGTTCCAGGCAGGAAAAAAAGCCTTTAGCCTCCATCTCTCCTGTGCAGTTGGTGAGCCACCCTTAGCCCTCCATGCTCACAGGGATCTTCCTGCGCTGGCACCTTTGGTCTGGGAGGAATCTTCATTCTTAGCCCATCTGGGCACCGAGATGGGCCATTTCAGCGTGGGGCTTTAAACACCAAATGACTGAAGTTCAAACCAGGAAAATCACGTATAAAGGGAAGCACTAGTTTCCTTATCATTGAAAATCTCCTGGCTCCCCTAGCAAAATGTATTGTGCAGTCTGGCTGCATCATGTTGTCCACTTGTCTCATTCACTTA
>JAYRBT010000139.1:15420692-15497865 GCA_036023395.1 Myiotriccus ornatus
CCATCTGGGCACCCAGACGGGCCATTTCAGCGCGGGGCTTCAAACACCAAACGACTGAAGTTCCAGGCAGGAAAAAAAGCCCTTAGCCTCCAGCTCTCCTGCGCAGTTGTTGAGTCACCCTTGGCCCCCCGTGCGTGCATGGACCTTCCTGTGCTGGCACCTTTGGTCTGGGAGGAATCTTCGTTCTTAGCTCATCTGAGCACCCTGACGGGCATTTCAGCGCGCAGCTTCGGACACAAAACGAGTGAAGATCCAGCCAAGAAAAAAGCCCTTAGCCTTCAGTTCTCCTGCGCAATTGGTGAGCCACCCCTTGCCCCCCATGCCTGCACGGAGCTTCCTGTGCTGGCACCTTTGGTCTGGGAGGAATCTTCATTCTTAGCCCATCTGGACACAGAGACGGGCCATTTCAGTGCGGGGAATCCAACACCAAACGACTGAAGTTCCAGGCAGGAAAAAAAGCCCTTAGCCTCCAGCTCTCCTGCGCAGTTGGTGAGCCACCCTTGGCCGTGCATGCCCACAGTGATCTTCCCTCGTTGGCAGTTTTTGGACTGGGAGGAATCTTTTTTCCTAGCCCATCTTGGCACCCAGACGGGCCATTTCAGCGTGGGGCTTCCGACACCAAACGACTGAATTTCCAGGCAGGAAAAAAGCTTTTGGCCTCCAGCTCTCCTGCGCAGTTCGTGAGAAACCCTTGAGCCTCCAAACCCGCATGGACCTTCCTGCGCTGGCAACTTTGGTCTGGGAGGAATCTTCGTTCTTAGTCCATCTGGGCACCCAGACAGGCCATTTCAGCGCGGGGCTTTGGACACCAAACAAACGATATTTCAACCCGGAAAAAAAGCCACTACCCTCCATCTCTGCTGGATAATTGGTGAGCCACTCTTGGCACTCTATGCACACATGGAGCTTCCTGTGCTGGCACTTTTTGTCTAGGAGGCATCTTCATTTTCAGTGCATTTGGGGACTCAGACGGGCCATGTAAGCGCAGGGGTTCTGACACCAAACAAATGAAGTTCCAGCCAGGAGAAAAAGTCCTTACCCTCCATCTCTCCTGTGCAGTTCTTGAGCCACTCTTGGCTCTCCATGCACACATAGAGTTTCCTGGGCTGGCACCTTTAGTCTGGGAGGAATCTTCATTCCTATTCCACGGTGGAATTTAGACTGACAATCCCAGGGAAGATGTTCGGACACCAAACAAATGAAGTTCCACCGAGGAAAGAAGCCCTTCCCCTCCATCTCTCCTGTGCAGTTGGTGAGCCACTTTTGCAGTGCATGCACACATAGAGCTTCCAGTGCTAGCACCTTTTGTCTGGGAGGAATCTTCTTTTCCTAGTTTTGGTGCTCAGACTAAAAATTGCACTTCATTGGTTCTGATACCAAACAAATGCATTTTCACCCAGGAAAGAAAGCCCTTACCCTCCATCTCTCCTGTGCAATTGGTGAGTCACTCTTGGCACTTCATGCACACAGAGATCTTCCTCTTAAATCCCAAAATTCGGTATGACAGAACTTCTCAGAGACTTTTGATCTTTTGAGCAGCAAAGGTATTTATTGCCATCTCTAGAACCAAGAAAGCTATTGCTAGAAAAACTTGCTTAAAAGGTTCACACAAAATCAGCACTTTTATACAATTTTCTTACATGATTAAATGCATATTCAAATGATTACAACATCTATCTATGCATATTTATAACAGGTGGAGTATAGGTGGAGCTCAGGTGGGGTTTTGGGGTGGTAATTCTCTTGGTCCCTTAATTTTGGGGGTAGTTCCATCCTTCCTCCCATGAGTTTATGGGCTTAAATCATCTTCCTCAGTTTGACCTTTCTTCCTTTTCGTTGTTCTGGACCCGCTCACTGAAGCTTGGAGAAAGCCTTGGCTCCCGGTCTGTTTCTTCTATTCAAATGTTTACCTTATCCTACTGCAACTTAATTTATTACCTCTAGGTCTATTACATGTTCTTTTACCATTCTCTTTAAGTTTTTGATCCATTAAAAAGAACAGAGCAAGTACAGATCATTTTTGATTTCGGTAACTTGTCAGCAGGCTCAAATCTCTTAGTTAACTCTTTTGGGCCTGACTTTCCTGTTTCACTCTGCTGGCACCTTTTGTCTGGGAGGAATCTTCATTCTTAGTCCATTTTGGGGGCTCAGACTGAAAATTCCAGGGAAGGTGTTCTGACACCAAACAAATTCATTTCCACCCAGGAAAGAAAGCTGTTACCCTCCATCTCTCCTGCGCAACGGGGGAGCCACTCTTGGCACTCCATGCACACACAGAGCTGTGCTGGCACCTTTTGTCTGGGAGCAATCTTCATTCTTACTCCATTTTAAAGCTCAGACTGACAATTGCCCAGAATAGGTTCTGACACCAAACAAATCCATTTCCACCCAGGAAAGAAAGCCTTTACCTTCCATCCCTCCTGTGAGATATCTTTTTATAAAGGGCTGTTATTCCTTCTTTTTCCACACTTTTTTTTTACCCTCAATTGATGCCTCTAATTTTGGATTTACAATTGCTTTGAGGGAGGGGTTTGGGTCTTCCTCATAACTCATCCTCAGCAAACCATCTGTGTATCATTTAAACTGAGACAGTATTAGAACTGGTTTCTGTATCCTCTAGAATTTTCACAGTACGTTAGAAACCCACATCCATGAACATCTTGGGTGCAATGCCTGTTGCAGAATGGGCCTGAATTAGACATGCAAATTATATCCCAATAGTGCAGAGATGAAAAAATTATTCTTTCAAGGAACAGTTATATTGCCCAACACACACAAAAAAAAAAGTCTCAAACAAGAAGTGCAAGACGAGGACAAAGAGATCCCATTGTACACCCAAAGAGACACAGTGTACCACAGGGCATGAAATCTTGTGGGATTCCTTGAAGGAAATCCTCCTCCCAGAGCAGGATGCTTCAGCAACCACTTTCGTGCCTTCTCTCCTGGTTTTCTTGTTTTACTTGTTTGATTGTCTGAAACCAACTTATGGGATCGTCCTGCCAGGCAGTGCTCAGGTCCACATTTTGCTGGTTGTCAGCAGCCGGTCCTAGCAAAGTCGTCCCTGAATCGGTTTTGGGAGGAGAGGAGGCAGATGTTCTACTCGTGACTCTCCTGCTGCTCTGAACACCCATTCTTGGTCATTAAGGAAAGGGCAAGGGGCAATAAACGGCGTAGCATTGGAAACAGACATTCATACCTAAAACTCATTCAGAAAGGAAACGCTAAGGCCATTCAGAGAGAAAATGCAAACTACAATTTCTCTACAAGAAGCTGAGAAAACAAGGAGTCTTGCAACACCTCATAACAAACATTAATTTATTGTTTATTTCCCCACATGAATGAATCAATCATCAACCATCTTGGAAACTCCATCACACACAGGGCAGAAAAAGGTTATATACAAGAGGGATGTACATCCCCAAAATAAGATGTACAGATTTATCATGGAAACCAAGAGGGAGAGGAGAGGACAAAACCAAAAACAAGGACATTGCAGTCAGACTTTGACTTTCAAGAGATCTCTATCTCCGTTTAAGTTGGGTTTTCAACTATTAAATAAATGGCATCTTAAAAATAGAATATTTGACAATTTCAACATATGTATTATTATTTCTTTTAAATAAATATTGCATGGAAATGATGCTTCTTTGCAACCATAGCTGCCTCTTTTCCTCTGCAACTCAACCATCATCTCTGGTTTTCCTTGGATTAATGGTTTGCTTCTTAATGGCAAACGCTATTTCCTCCACTCTTGTGTTTTGGTTTGTGTTTTTATTTACTCTTGTTTGGCTTTTGTTTGTTTTTTTTTAAAGGCCTGAATAGGCCCAGGTGAAAATGATTATCTTTCCTAACCCTTTGCAGGCCTCTGACCCGGCTCAAGGTTGAAATATGATGGCTTTTAAAAAAATTTCCTATTATTTAAACAGTCTTCTCTGTGTCCTGAAACAAAACATAGCTCCCTGCTGTGGAGCTTGGTACTGATGCTTCCACAGATTGCTTTTGAAGTGAAAGCCCCCAAATAGCACCCCCACAACCTGCCCATGACCTCATTTCCCTCAAAGCCGAGGGGAGTTTGCCCTAGGAATGGGAGCAGCCCTTGCACAACCGCTTCTGCACAGCAGCAGAGATGTGCTGCCTCTTCCCAGCTGTAAAGAAGCAATTGTCAGGGATTCATCTACCTTCTCTGGGCATCTTCTTACTGGCTTTGTTCACCCAAGACCCTTGCATGAGCTTTGCAAGGAGCAGGGCAACAGATAATCCCTATCTGGGCAGCTCAGGACAGGCGAGGACAGGACCTGGAGCACCACAGGTTGCACTGAGCTGGAAGTAGGACAGGGGCAGCCACACGCCTGCCTAGTGGGTCTTGGCAGGTGGTTCTCCAGCCTGGGGGAAAGTTGTGAGCCAGTGGCTCTCCGATGGGAACCTGGCCTGACAGCAGGGAGGGACATGGGTGCACACAAAATAAAAGTACCAGAAGACCCGTGTCCCTGCTACACCTTATGCTTACCCTTAACACTCTGCTACAGTTCTTGCAGGCTCCCACAGTGGTTTTCAGGTTTAATAAAGCTTTGTTTCTTCTTTCCTCCTCCTACTACTCATCAGGTGATCCTAGAAATACCTTTGTCTAAAAACAAAGTCAGAAGGCAGCATAGATCCACTAGTCTGGGATCAAGCTCCAAAGTGCATATTAGCCTTCAGGCTGGCTGCCCATCCCCATGTTTCCTGAGAACAAAATGGTTAATGCTGAGCCTCTCTCTGTCCCTGGCTCAATCCAAGCAGTTGCTGCTCCAGGAAGGAGGAGTGTAAATGAAATTTGATAGGTAAAATGGGAAGGGAGGGACAGGGACCTTCCTTCCATTTGTTAGGACAGCTCATCCCTGAAATGTACTAAGGTTTTTAACAAAGTGAACATGAAAGGACAGTGTCTTCAGGGTGTAGGAAGAGCCAACCATGATCCCAGCAGTCCTGTACTGCCAGGGGAGGTGGGAGGAGAGCTCCCTTGTGCTCAGGACCCGGGCAGAACCTCAGCACACTCCAGCCACCCCTCACAGAGCTGGAATGACTCCAGGCTTCCCCATGACAGGGGCCATTTCTACAAAACTACTTTTGGAAATGCAGACCTTTTGCTGATATTTATTTACTGCCCACTTTCATGAGCCTGCTCAAAACCACATGAGCAGCTATTTTACAAAGGGCATACTGCTGCATGTGTGCAGAAATGTTTGTCCACTGTGAAATTATGTGGAAAAGGGAGAATTTTTTTTTTGTAAATACAATTATTTTAGGATACCATCTCTTCACCACTCCAATGGGTCTGTCAGAGATAGGGTGAGGGATGTGAGAGGGCACCAGAGGGCTAAGGCACACTCATATATGAGCATGGCAGGACACTGCTGTCACACAACAAGAAATCTTTGGATAGAGAAGGGTGTCACCTGACTAAACATGCAAATGCCATGGATGCTGCCTTCACTGATACCGTGACAAGGAAAAATGCTTGCAAACACTAATTATTCCCTTTCATGTTCCCTTGACAGGTTTCTAAGTCACTGGGCCCATCATACAGTTTGGCTGAGAAAGAGCATGTGAGTTCTGTCCCACATAAAGGAGACCCACTTTGGTACCAAATCCTGCTCTTAGATATTCATCAAGACTCCCAAGGGTTGCAACTCAATATCGACATGTAAAATTTGTCTTGTGTTCCACATTCAGCCCCCCAGTCCCTCCTTAATGATAAGCGATTCCTCCACATGGAAGCTCTCAGACTCAGAACAATGTCCAAGCAAGACCCAGTGCAGCTTTGCACCCCCACCCACCAAAGTGACAAAGAAGCAATCCTCATTGTGACACCCCTCAGAAGAGAGGCAGAGCTGTTCCAACCACACCATGTCATTTTGCCATCCCAGCTGTTTGGCTTGCAACGCTGAAACCGAGCAAGACCTGTAGTAACATAGTTTGAGTGCCGTGGGCACGTATGTCCATGAAAGCACAGCAAAGAGGACCAAAGCAGCGATGACTTAAAAAGTAAAGTCGCAGCACTGAAGGCAGTGGGTTCCCCAATTCCATCAGCTGGCTGATGAAAGCAAGAGGGTGAGGTTGGAAAGCAGGCAAAGCAGATCCTTTTGCTGTTTTTACTGTAACTTATTGCTGTCTGGTGCTGATGAAGTTGCTACTTGCTCTTTGGGGAACAAAGACACCAAAGATTGCATCCATGCTTGCAAAAATGACCTCTCTGGCACGTTTTCTGGGCACACAACTGCTGCAGGCTGTGGGATGTTGCATAACCACCTCTGGAGGCAGATTTCCTTCTTGTCAGCATCATGTGCAACTGCTGGTTATTTGTAACAGAAATGTTTCAAGACCATCAATACATTGGGCCATTCACACAATTCATTGCACTTCATAATTTTAAAGGAAGGTGCCATTCTCCATCTCTTCTTTTTCAAGGCAGCAAAGTGCTACCCTAAAATAACACAGTTCAAAGGTTTTCCAGTGTAACCAGATAACTTCCAATTTTATTTAAAATATCTTCCTTTGCAGGTGCTTGTATTGAACAATAAAAAAGAAAAAATTAAACTGTTTCTGAGGCTTCAAAAGTGCAAAAAACTTCAAGGTATTTAACCACCTGGAGAAAAAGTTAAGGCATATTTGCTTCCAGTCTCAGCCACTGTAATCCCTGTCTGATGTAGTGTACCAGGTCAGTCAGGCTACTGGTCAGTGCCAGAGCACAGGTCGCTTTGCTGAGTTCAGAAAAAAACTCTGGGGAAAAAAGGAAGAGAGAAAGAAAACATTTTGTTGGTTTCATACAACAGGCACATCTGACAAGGCAAGGAGGGCAGTGAGAAGCAACAGCAGCAGCACATGGTGAGTTGGCCAGTCCAGTTAAACAGTGTTAATGCTGACAGCTCAGCAGGGTTAGAGGGCTGGAAAGTATAACAAGGGCACACAAGAGGAAAACACACTTGCACACACATGCACACACATACACACACTGACCTGCCTCCTCATGTGCTCTCTTTAAAGGACATTGAGGCTCCATGCTAGGTGGACAAAAGTTTGGGTGTTCACACCACAGTCCCTGCTTTGAGCTTTCCCCAGATTTTAAACAGGTCAAGTTTGAGTGTCATCCTGAGCAACACCCAGAAGCACACAGACCTGCCATGAGGCTGGTTGGTCCCTTTTCTACTTTCATCCTCAAACCTCGGAGACACCATGATTGCTCCACTGAACAGATTTAACAATTCCTGTGGCTTGCCGGGCTATACATCTGATTTGGACTGCTTATAGCTGAGCATGCCAGGTAGATCCCACAGTCCTCCTATCCCATCACTGACTTCAGGCATCATGCTCCTCCTCTGGCATAGGCACATCTGAGCCCGCCGTGAGGTGCTGGCCAGCTGCAAGCCCTGCTCTATGCTGGTAATCATCTGTGCAGGTGACGAAAAGTTATGGAAAATTCTCACACCTATTTTTTTACAGTCACCCTTCCAAGATATTCCTGTATGACCAGTCTTCCAGTGACATGGCTTGTCCCAGTCCCTCAGTCTCTCCAGCCTGGGAGACCCACCAGAAAGCACTTCAGCACTGCACAAGTGACTCGGACATCAGTTACAACTGCTTTCCACTAACTTAGGACTTCCCTGTTTAAAGAATCTTGATAGCAGAAGGCCAATGCTCTTTCTTCCTCTTCTTATGCCCTATGAATTGCATAAAAGAAGCAAGGATGTGGTCTTTTTTTCTGTTTTATGTTCTCACTCTCTGTACCTCCATGCCTGTACACTACACTGAATATCAATAAGTTCCAAATGTCTCCTGAACAATGACAACAACCACTAAGCCTACAGGAGTATTTACTGGTCTCCTGCACAGATCCACTCCCTTGAGAGTATTTACTACAGTCATGATTTCTTTACATCAGAACTGGCCACACAAAGCGGGTTTTGAATTTAGTCTTGATAGACGCAACACTGTGCTCAGATTGCCCGCCCACACATTTTCACTCCTCCGCCTTACTAGCAGCATCCTCCGCTGCTTCTATGTGACAGTCTTTTATCAGCCTTTTGATGACAGAATCCAAAACACTACACATGAACTGTTGCTGTGAACACAGATTTGCTCAGAGGACAGCCAACAACTGGTTACTTTATTTAAAGGTGACTTGCAAAGCCTTTTGAATTTCAGTAACCACCTCATTAGCGTGAGGATTTTTACAGCCTTATAATAATTCAGCTAGGCACTGCTTATTTTCTTTTGCAAGTCTCCCAACAGGTCATGGCAATGCATCTCTTCGCCCACAATGGCTCACAAAGCTTTGCGTTTTATGAAAAATGACACTGCAAAAGGCCACATGGGATGGCAGGTTACAGGCTGAATTACATCCACCCTGTGGCTTTCACATATTCACCACTGCTTGCACCACAGGACAGTACAACATTTTTAACAAAAAACCCTGTAAGATAAAAAAATAGCAGCAATTCTAGGAATTGCTACTGGCAAATACTGGGTACGTGCCCAGCAAGGACTCAAATTCAAGTGCTGCTCAGCTTCTGTTAGGCAGAGAAGCCAGCTTAACCATTTTCAAGACAAAACGACCTGGAAGTTTGACAAAAACCAAAACACAACGCTATAGGGCAAAAAGATGTTTTTAAACAAAGTGAACCAACTCAAAAAAGCTCAGTGCCCAAAGGGCAACTTCTTTTTATGCTGCTTCTGTTACCATGAAGCAAGTTGGCTAGTTTCCTGCACTTGATACCCTCATCCCTCAGCTCTTGGACATTTGAGGATCCCAAAACAACCTTTTAATTGGAACACTCACCAGTATATCACCACCAAGGATTTCTGCCAGTATGCTGTGGCTGACTATTTCAACATATTTAATGCTTTGATCTTTAGGTGCTTGCTGCACCGAGTGATAGGATTTAAGCAAGTACACATAACCACAACACATGAGACAGGAAAGACAGAGGGCAAAGAACTTACCCTTATTCTTTCTGGCCAGTATATCAGCCTTTTCCCAAATTTCATATGCATGGAGGATATAGGAAGTGATGTTGACATAGGAAGAGGTGACGCTTGAGATATGAGAGGAGACAGTGACTGTAGAGCCAACGCTGTTGCCAATGCCGTTGTGGCCAGTGCTGTTGCTATCATTTGATCCCAACTGAGAACTCACAAAATCAGTAGGAGAGGGTATCAGAGAAAGAGGAGAAGGCAAGCCTGTGCTTCTGCAGGAGAAAAGAAACAGCATCATGAATGTTCTGCTTCAGAGCTAAAAGTCTTTCCACAAGGCTGTCTTATGCCAGGAGCTATCTGGCGTCATACAGGCCTGCAGTATAGAGTGGACTGTTGAAAAGTGAGATGTGTTCAACTACACCGCAAGTAATTGTCCTTCAAGTGCAAGGCCAAGTTTTTGGAAGTGATTTGTGACTCTAAGGACTCCTCTCAACAAAACAAAATGTGAGACCAGGCATCAGAAAGGGCCACCCATGCACTTTCCAAAATCTACACCTACTTTTGAAAGTCTTCACCATATTATCCAAGTGTTTTTTCCTAATGTTCTCCATTTCAGGCATGCTGAAGCTCCCCTTCCATGGAGGCTGGAGCTTTCTGACACCTACTCAAAGTAGCCAGGTCAGCCTACACACACACTTATTTATAGACCTAGGGAAGCTAAATGTGGTCAGCCACCCGCCTTCCAGACACAAACTGGCTTCATCACATCACTTCACCCCCACCACTTCAACCAACTTAATTTTAGTCACTGGTATGACAGGGTTTCCACCACTGCTCTCAAGAGGCCATTTACTTCCCAATGAGTTGTACTATGCAAGGCGGCCAAAAAAATGTAACTGGAATCAGCACCACTGTTTAAGTCCAAACATCCCTCTCTCAGCCCCAGAGCTTAGACGGGACAGATGTTGAGCTTGGCAGCTTTCTGCCAAATGCAACTACCACAGCACACAGAAAAGCTCTTTCTTACTCATTATCATTAAAACACAGACACATGACAACACACAGATTTTTAAATCTTACCTTGCAACACCCAGAGAAGTTGCTTGTATTACTCTGAAATTACCCTGTAGCAAAGAATAAAAAACTTGTTAGTTTTGGGCTGTTCAGCTGACATCGGTAGCTACCGCAGCCATCAGCTGGCAGCTTAGTAATACCTGTGCCCTACCTTGAAGTGGTCATTCAGGAGTCTGGAATACCTCATTGCAGTGTCTTTTTTGTAACCAAACATTGACATGTGTAGAATGGACTGGCAGCGCATGCTGTGAACAGAAATACACCAAATTGTCAGTGTTTGTGCTCAGTAGCCATCAGCCTTGTGGGACGGAGGCTGGCACACCTCAGCTGTACTGAAAAGCCAAGAAAGCTTAAATTTCTCCTCCTGCTCATCTTATTAAAAAATAAAAAAAAAGACTTGTGAAAAAAAATCACAAGAGAAAGAAAGAAACAAGGAAGGGCCTTGTCTGCTCTTTTATATAAACAGGTGCCCAGCCTCTCAGAGGTGCTGAAGGCTGAGTAACCCCCCACCCAGAAGTGCCTCAGCCATGTTTAGCTACAGCTTCAGTTACACGGTTCAAACATGGGCAGCCAAACTGCATTCTTTCACCTTAGGTGAAAGCCCTTATGTGCTCTCAAGTTACAAGCAGATCAAATTTTAAAGCCTCTGCTTTCTACATGTGGTCCCTTATGATCTCCCAGCTTACTTTAGAGATGTTTCAGTTAATTCTAGCTTTTATATTGTGGCTTTTAACCTTGCATAATTCTAACTCCCATTCCTTCATCACTGATCGTAATGGGTCTTTCACTCTATCAAGTCTCAAAACAGAACATGAAGGAACAGAAAAAAACCAGCTACGCACCGTAATACAGCAAAGATTTTTCCATGTGGAGAGACTGAGGAGTCTGCAAACGGTTTCAATGTCATAATGAATCTAAGGAAACAAAATAAAGAGAACCTTGTCAGCCATCAGTGTACTCTGAAGTCCCACTGTTCATGAAAAAACAGTGCATGCCACCACCTCAAAAACCGATCCAAAAGTCTGGAAGCCTGCCCTGAGTTCTTAGTCCTGACACCAAGAATTTTTGCATGATCTTGAGCAGAGGACTGTGTCTCAAATTGTCTTTTTTTCCACACAGCAGGAACAGACGTGGCCTCTTACGTGACTTATTCTTACACAAATTAAGGGGCCAACAAGTAGATGCCCCATGTGAGCCACCTACAGGTCTGGGGCCCAGAGAAACCAGGAAAAGTTGCTTTCAATCAAGCTGCAAGACCTTTGGGGCACAAACCTTTCTTCTGCATGCCAAACTGTTGGTTTGCTTTCTTAAACTGAAATACTACTGAGCTCACATGCACATGCACCTGCAGATCTGGGTTAAGTAAAACCTCCTTCACCTCCTCGATTATCATGACCAGTGTCCTCTGGTGTACCTCAGCTGCCAGGCTTAAATGCTCAGGGGGATGTGGTGCTACCTTCTGATAAGCAATGCTGAAATATTTCAATGGATTTGCCCTGGGGTCTCTGGATGGTCTGTGTCTCAGGCTTGTACAAGCAACCCCAACTCTGCTCCATGGTGGGAATCCAGAGGTGTCACAGTTGCAAACAAGCAATGCAACTAATCCTTCCCCTCCAAACATGCTGCCAAACCATCATGCTTTGAAAGGCACTTACTTGATGAGAACTATGGTGTCGCTGAGTATGCTGTAGGCTGATTTTGGCTCGAGTGCATCTGATTCCAAGGCAATCCCATATTCAATGAACAACAGGGCAGCCTCTAGGTACTGAAAGGCCTTTCCAGTCTTGTCAGTCTGTTGGGAAGACAATTCTCATTTTCAGTCCAAGACCAAACCCGCTTCTCTCAAGTGTACTTGAATTCTTTTTTTCCTCCCTAGTCAGGCAGCTTTTGAAGAAAGAAAAAGATCTCAGTCTGGCCTCTGGGTGACAATTAGAGGGTTCTCAGTAGGACCCCTAATGTGGCCCCAGTCATCAACTTTGCATGCTCTGGCTGTTTGCATCTCTCAGTGGTTTCCTCAAGTAATTTATTATCTTCACTTTATTCGGATATTATTGTCTGGTCTTGGAGGCTTGCCTTCTGAGAGGCAGAGGGAGCCTTCCCCCTGCAGTATTCCCTCACTTCATTTTCCCAGGTAAATGGCAAGTAGCAAATGGACATTATCTCATAGAGCCGTAATTAGCAAAACAATATGTTCACCTGTGCCCACTGTAACACTGCAGAGAACAGAGAAAACCAGTTAGATTTGCCAAGGCAGCTTCGAAGTCTTGGGCACCAGGAACACAATAACGCTCAGGATCCTGACTTTTCCAACTTTTTAAACTCTTTGAGAACTAACTGTTCCATCTGTCTTCCAGGGACTCTCTTATTGTTCTGCAAAGCAAACAGGCCTGCTAGCCTCAGACAATGTCAGTTCTGAATCCTGTTCTTTAGAGGAGTTTACACCAAGGAGAAACGTCTGAACATCTGGCAAATAAAGACAGCCTCCCTACATATGACTTGAATATACCCCAATGTGGAGTATGGAAGTCATATTAGCCAGTGAATGTTATTCGCATGCACACAGGTCTGGATGCAAGAGCTGGTTAACAGTTCTAGCACGGGGCCAAGACTTACCATTGCATCAGCTTGGTGCTTCAGCCTCTGGGCCTGTTCGAAATAGTATTCCTTTGAATGCTGTCTGAATTGGGGACAGAGGGGAATAGTTACTAAATGAATGTTGTCTTCACAGGGAAAATTAATTAATTGATTTCTTAAAAAATTTATGTTGGAATAAAAATTATAATTTATATTTAGAATTGAAAAACCACCAGAGGTTAGTCTATGGGAGCAAATTTATCTTCTCATTCCCATGGAAAGATAGTAGTTATGTCATCTATCATTCTTCTAGTACAGTCCCATAAATACATTTTGATTGAAACATACCGTAAACTTGGCAGCACCACACACTCATCTGAGACCGAAAGACCTTGCATTCAAGTTATCTGCTTACAAGAGAGATGGTACCTAATTTCCAGAGTAGCTTCCCGCAAACCATGTACTGTTGTAAAGCCAGTACAGGGTAGGCCTCCCACATCTCTCTCTCTGTTTACTCTCAAAAGAAGAGTTCATGAAAAAGCAGAATGGTGGCTGGGTGGCTGCAGGGCCTGCCTTGCCTCACGCCTTCAGAAATACCGATGAGGGGTGTAAAACAAAATCTTACTTTTCAAACTTGAGTTGAGGTCGTCTTGGCTTGGAGGTACCATTTGGCAAAAAAGGCACTGGGAAAGGCTTTGTGTCGTCCTTTGCAGATCCCTGAAAAAAGAACAGAGATAAAGCTGGTTAGAAAGTAAGGCATAAACCAATTCCAAAGCCTGACTTTCCTAAGGTTCAAGAGAAAATGTTTATTTGTCACAGGCATAGTCTATTCTCCAGGCTCACCTTCACCTTCTTCCTCAGCAATCCTTCAAATAATGGAAATGGAAGCTTGGCTTCTCACCTGACTGCTCATAATACTTAACAGCATTCAAACTTTTCCCAAGCATGGAAAAATTCAGTAGCAGGTTTCCTATCACAGGGGCTAAGAGAACAGGAAGGCTCCTTTTTTCAGGGCCGCTAGCCAAGGCAGGAATGGGTAAGATCTATTCACACTTATTTCCAACTTAACCACACAACAATTGTTGATTCTCCATTAATGACTAGATTGCCAGGAAAAACCAAGCAGTTAGAAGCCTGCTAATACAGAAGTCTGGCTTAACACAGACACACAACATCATCTTAGACCACACACCCCAAGCCACTAGTCAACAGCCATGTAATTGAATTTTATGACCCAGAAATGCAAAGATCCACCTGTAAGGATCATGAACAATGGATACCTACTCTGATGCCCTTCGACAGTCCCGTATGATTTCCCTCCACTTTCCTGTGTTTGGCAGACAGAGGATCCTTGTGGTTGCTCTTGTTCCTAGCAGGGTTATCCATGGCAGGCAGATCATCAGTCTCGATTCTGGGTCTCTTTTGTACCATCTTGGTTGACTTTGGGGCAGGATGTGCAGTAGATGTGGGTGGCAGTGGTGGGAGCAACACGTCTTTCTTCTGGGTTTCAAATGACGTTTTTGGTGCTCTGAAGATGGGAAGCAAATTCATATGGTGCACATATATGTAGGGATTTTTTAAAAATTTATTTACATCACGTACCAATTCTTTTTAAATTCCTCTGGACGTGTGAGATGACTTGTTAATAAAAAGAATCCAACAAACATAAAATGAAATTTCAGGGATTTCATTGTGCATTAGATATCACAGCTTCACCTACCATCCATATACAAATAAGCTGCCTTTCAAAATAAGTCTCAGAACTTGTCCTCGGAGCAAACATTTGCAACCAGAATACCAAGATATTGCAAAAAAGGCATCCCTCCAACACAGCCCCTTTTCACTGAATGAGGAGGTAATTACAGTGACTCAAACCCCTGGGACAAATCACCCAACAAGGCAAAGGAGCTACAGCACTGCTTCTCTCTCTCCCTTTTGGTAGACAGTATCTTCTGTGGTCAGAGATACTCACCCTGACACTTGATCCTCTATGTGGTTTGACAGAATTAAACTGAATTCTTCCTCTAAGACTTGCCAGCTCAACTAGACAACACTTACAAAGTTGAGAGGATTCAACTACCAAAGACTTAAAATGCTCTGCTTTTAAATGGCAGAGATTATCACATTTCATAATACAGAGGCATATTAGATTTCTCATCATCTGAAGTTAGGATAACCAGGGAACTCTGGTAGCTCTAAGCAGCACCAAATAGCTCTGAACCTTGCTTCACCACTGCTCCTTTACATCACTGTTACTCAGCTTCTCAAAGTTTTCTAGAAAACACTGAGCAATGAATCCCGGCCCATTGACTGCAGCATCAGAAGAGGAAGAAATTAAGTTAAACCCAGTGAGAGGGCTCAGGTGTGATGCTGCACATCTTGCCCGATTCTGCTGTGTATGGGACAGTCCTCTCCCCTCTTTCACCACTCACTTTTCTCACAGGATAGTCCCTACTCACCGCACACACCCTCCCCAGCTTCTCTACCTTGGCACAACTGATTCTCCACAGAGCACAGAACTATCCCCTGACTTGATCCAGTGCACTCTCTCCCCAAAAATGCATCCTATTCTTTCCACTCCAAAAGCCAGAACACAACTATAATAGGTGCTCATTTTCACTGAAAAAAAGGGAGCAGTAAGTTGAACTAAAGCTCTTCCTCAGAATTAAAGCTCTTCCATTATTACCACAGTTCAAATATCCCTTCACCCAACTAAACGTTAGTCCCAATGCTTCCATGCTTTCAGAGTATGTCAGTGTTTTGTCTGCAGAAAAGCAGTTTACTCCTGTTGTCAGGACACAAGCCTCAGCACTACATACCAATCCAAGCCAACACCTCAAATTCAAGCCACAAACAAGCAGGAATTGAAGGCAGTAGCCCATGACTGATGCATGAGTCTCCCCTCTCAGGAACACTGCCCAGTTGGAGACACGCTCTCGGAAGCATTCACTCTAGCTAAGACCTGGCCAAAATACTGGCAGTGCCCTGGCATTCAAATTACAGGGCAAGCTTTGGCAGATCTACCAGAACACTGCAAATGCTGTGCTGGGATAAATGAGAAATTTCTGGTCACAAAGGCCACCTGAAATTCCAGACAGTCAGGACTCAAAAGGCATGCTGGTTATGTTTCTGTCGGGTCACATAGAATAAGAAAACAAAGACAAGAAGATGATTTTAGCAGAGAAGTGAAATGCTCCCTGTTTTCTTTAGTGGTTGCTTCCGGGATGTAAAGGCAAATCTACAGCAGATTAAGTTTCAAAAGGCACATTGTGTTAGGAGCAAGGTCATGAGCATAAGGACAGGAGATACAGTTCCTTGCTTTAACCTTGTAAAGAAAGACTTAGATTTATGCAACTTTCTGCCATCCCACCACCATATACTCACTTCAGTTTACTGGAGTCTTTGTTAGCTGAAGACTGCAATGATTTTGTTTCTTTTTCTGATTTCTTTTTCTTCCTATCAGTCTCCTCCTTTTCTTCCCTCTAACAGGAAGGGAAAAAAAAGGAAAAAAAAAGATTACTCAGGCTTTCAAAGCTCACATAACATACGTATACAGAACAATAACATACATATACAGAACAATACAGCTAAGTTTCATTGATTCTGGTTAAAAAACAACAACACACAACAACATCAAAAAACCAAACCAAAACAACAACAACAAAAAAACAAAAACAAAAAATAAAACAGACCCAAACCATAAAAAACCAACCAAACAAGACATTTGAATCACCAAAGTAGGAACCCCCAGTGCAGCAGATAAGGACTTCAGGCTCAGTGACAAGTAACCTAAAATATCATTTTATCTACTTTTCTTTGGATAGTTTAATTGTTTTGTAGTGGTAGGGATGTAACTGCTAAACCTGTTGCTGCTAATCATAAAAGTCAAAGGTAATCAAAGGTATGGTACTTGCGTGTGAGTTAGATCCCCCAAATGCGCAGGGGAGGTTGGTTTTTATTAATAAGAATCTGACATAGGTGAAATTTTTAACAGTCAGTTAAAATCTGGAGACCCCAGAACTGGATGCAGTACTCAAGGAGGGGGAGGTCTCACCAGAGCAGAGGAGCAGAATCACCTCCCTCAACCTTGCTGACCACACATTTTTCGAAGCAACCCAGGATGGGGCTGGCTTTTTGGGCTGCAAGTACACACTGCTGGGTCACGTCCAGCTTCTCATCCACCAAAACCCCTCAAGTCCTTCGCCGGACTACTCTCAGTGAGTTTTTCTCCATGTCCTGTACTCAAGTCTGGACACATCCAGGCTTCTGTCACTCAGTGGGTTGTGCTGTGACACAGAGTCTACCTCTGGTAGTGTGCTCAGGACAAGGCTCCTTGTCATGTCCTTATATTGTTTTTCAGGTTGATCTCCACACAGGCATGAAAGACAGCTGTACCTGGTTCAGCTGGCTGCCGTGAAGCCTGAGTCTCCAAGGACACTGATGACCACTGACAGGACCAACAGTGAGACTCTGAAGTGGATTTTCCTGAAGCTGGGCACTGAGACTGCAAGGGAAGACATGCCTAACGCCAAATAGCTCCTCTCCTGGGTTTTTTAGACAAAGAAGAAGTGACAAGCCTGTTTCCCTTTCTCCCTCTGCTCTGCAAGAGAGGGAACTGCTGGGGTCTCTCAAATTTCTTCACCATTTCCCTGTTCTTCTCAGTTCTCCCCCACAACCACAGGAAATTCAGAAAATAACAAAACTAAACGAAACCCACACAGGAACCATGGTTATTCACCCACCCATGCTGAGCCACCTGCTCTCTGAGGAGCAAAAAGGTAGACAGGCACTGAAATATCCACAGGGAATATCCATTCACTATAGGGCCTGCAGCCAACTCTTTGTGCAGCTAAAGCAGCTGGCTGGAGGTATATTCATAGTTCCCTTTGGGAGTCAGCTTTCCAAAAACATTTGTGAGCAACAATCACCTCAGTTAAATACAGGGCTGTAATTCAAGGGAAAGTGACTGTTACTGCTGAGGAACTCTGCAAAGCTCCTTATGTCTCTAAAGCATCAGCATCACTGCCACCTCCACATCAGCTCCAGGGAAACCCAAATAAGTTTTCCATCTACTTATCCAAGTGCCGAGATCTAAAGCAAGGTTTTGTGACAATTGTTACCATGAGTGAGCCTGGTCCAGTTAAAGTCTTCATTTCCAGAAAAGCAAAAGGCACAGGGCCGTTGCCATCACCTCTGGCAATAACACAATTCCTGCCTGCAGAATTCATCCCTCCTGGAAGCAGTCACAACTGTTTCGTGGCAAAAATGACTTCACACAGGAAAAGACTACAATACTCAGACTGAGGTTGTCTGGCTCAAGACAGCAGAAGGTACATCCATAGGCAAAACTGAAAACCACAGACCGGGGTGTCCTGCATCAGTTCTCTCTCTTGACAATCCACAAACTGCAGGACAGGTGATCTCCCAAAACAGACTAAATGCACAGTGCAGGTGACTGCACAGAGATGTGCTTCAGAAACTGAGCTGCTTTTAATGGGGTGGCATGGAGAGGGGGCACCGCTGCCCTGGGTTGAAAGCCAGAGAAACCCACTAACACTGCCAGAGGGCTGGTCAACCACATGCTGATATAACCTGCTACTGAAAGCTTCTCCAACAAAGGAGGCCCGAGGTTTTGTTGCCTGAGAAAACTAGAATTTAAAAAAACCACAGCAAAAAATACTTTAAAACACGCATGTTAGACAGCTGACAGGGTTTTCAGTTGCTCAGGAGGAGATTTGAGACCAATGAGAAACATCTGCAGACAGTTTTGATCTGCATTCTCCTTAGAAGTGTGTAAACAGCTTTATAGGACGAACATAATGGTTCGTTATAGCTATCATCATAGGTATGAAGTGGAAACTTCACAAGGGTTTTTGAAACACCACCTTGGTCCTGGTACAAATCCACCCCCACCTCCACCTCTCACCTTCCTCTTTTGAAGGGACTCCTCAGGAGCATCTGTGGTTTTCCTCTTCAAGTCCTGCTTCTTTGAACCAGGGAGGTCCTTGGTCTCTGTTCTCTTTTGGTGTCGGTCTTTCCTGGGGAGCTGAGGGATTTTTGCCAGGTGATGGAGATCTATTTTCACCACAAGGCGGTCATGGGTTGGGGGGTCCCTCGCTGGTGAGAGCAACTTCTCCCCAAGAGGCAAAGGCAGTTTTTCCTTGTGCAAATCCTGAGGCCTGTGGCTGCTGGTCCTGATGGGGGTTGTGCCATGGCCTTGAGGAAGAGGAATGAGAGCATCGCGTGTCTGGGCATCTTCCATGAGCTTGGGGTCCAAGAAGGATTTGGCATTGCCCTGGTGGGAGCCCTTGTGCTTTCTCTTCTCAGAGGGCTCATGAGGTGCTGCCTTCAGGTCTTTTCTGTCAGTGGATTCTGGCTCGACTATTTTTTTGACTTTCGGCTTGTCCTCGGAAGACTGGTCTCTGACCTCCAAAGCACCAGGGTCACTCTCCACCTTCAGGCCTCTCTTGGACCCCTCGTGCACCATGGGCTTGCTGGACCTCTTGATACCTACAGTCTGTCTGGGCTCCTCGGCATGCACAGGAGGCTTCTGGCAGTTGTGTTTTGTCGGAAGATGAGTGTCCCGAGGAGCCCTGGCCACTTGGCTCCTGTGATGAGGCTCAGCGTGCCTATGGGAGGAATTGCTGCTGAAGCCCTGCTCCTGCTTCTTGCCCTCCGCATGTCCATCCCCACAGGCAATTTCACTGAGACTCTCTGTTGGCACTGCTGGTGGGTTCACCTTGGTCAGCCAGTTGTCGAGCTGCCACTTATTAGAAGTTAGTGGCTCGGGCTGCAGACAAAAAGAAAATGGAAGGATTAAAGACTGATGCTGTTAGGAGATGCTTCCATCCTAGCACAGCTTACCAGAGCCCAGAGACTATTGCCTGTAGGCATTAAAGTGTGTACTTTCACATGAGAACTGACTATAAACAAACTGGCTACATACACTAAGTTGATCTAGAGCATCATGGATGGACAGCTTGCTGAATTAAAAAAAAAGGATAAAATGGTCAGTGGCAAGTAGCTAGGACTTCACTAGAGTGAGAAAGGTCTTACAACTTCATATTTTTAGGAAAATCAGGCAGAATTTGGTAAAAGAGGAGAAGTATAATATCTGTTTCCTTCCAAAGACACTCATATTGCAGTGGGCAAAGTCTGTAACTGAACTGGAAGGTAAAGAGTATTGGGGTGAGATGGAAAGATTGGCCTTCTCAAAGTTTGTTTTCAGCACATAAAATTCTCCTTGTTCATGCACTTCTAAGGTAAAAGATAAGAAAGCTAGAGCTGGTGCAGGGAAAGAGAAATAAATTACAAGTTTTCTGGGCCTTGTTAAGAGTACTTTAGAATTGCCAATATACTGGTTTACATCAGCTGTGGTCTGCATATATAACCATGCACTTCCCACTGGCCTAAGAATGTTTTGCAAGCTGGAGGAACTACCTGAAAGCATGGGACATGAGCACTTCTGCAGCACATTTCTAAAAAAATGCATGGTCTCAATTATGAAACATTAAGACACCAATTTCTGTTTGCCCGTTTTCCCCAGTAAAAGCCTCAAAGACACCAGTGCAGCACTATCCAAGCCAAATTCAACAGAAGCAAGACTAAGCACATTCCAGCCCTTCCTGGAGGTCTGATCCCTTCAGCTACAACCTGGGAGAAGCTGAATCTGTCACTCAGGCACAGAAGCTGCAGCAACAATGCAATATCTTGGCACCCAGAAATGCTGCAGGCACCCCCAGGCCTGCCGTGCTTCTCATCTGCAACTTGCTTTTGTCTCGTCAGTAAGTGCTAGACGATGCCAAAGGAGAAGGGGGAATACTTCAAGTTTAGGCATCTGAAAGTCTAATTACATTGTTACTAAGGGTTATTTAATAGGAAAACTCTAGAAGGGAAGCAAAGGGTAAGAAAAGTATGGTGATGCAGCAAAAATGTCAAGGGGGCACCCGAACAATAACAGTGTTTCTGTCCTGACTGCACTGAGACAGCAGAGAGGCAGAGGCAGGAGGCTGGGTTAAGCAGCCTCTAGGTTCTACTGGCATTCACCTCAGATGCTGGTGCTCTTGGAGGGTCGTTCACTTCACTGTCACTGGAGTGGCTCTCCGTCTCCGAGTCTGAGGAGCTCTCTGAGTTACTGGTGCTCCCTGACTCCGAGCTGCTGCAATGTGCTGATGCCACACTCTTGGGCTGAGATTGTAAGGAACTGCAAGGCCACCACAAGATAAAATTAGAAAGCAGCATGGGTGAAGGTTACTTACTTAGTATATTGCCATGTCAGTATTCAAAAATAAAACTGAAACACTGTGTTTTGGCACTGAGACAAGTAGGGAGAAGGCCAGAGGAATGTACTGCCATACTCAAAAAATTATGAACTGGAATAAAAAAATCACTGGAAATAATAAAACCTTCAACTCCAGCCCAGTCAAATATCTAAGCAGGATGCCTCTGCTACAATGTGAAATTTCATTTAGCCAAGCAAATTTTAAAAACCCACCAAAAGTGACCAGTGCTTTTTCTGTAAGTTCCCACCCTCAAAATGAAAAGTTTCCAAGGAAGGTGAACAAGACAAAAAACATATATTTCAGGATCATTTCTGGTTTTTCTATTCTCCCCCCGAAGTTTTCACTTCTACATCTGTTTTACTTGGTCAAGCTGCTGTAACCATTTCATTAACAGTCACACTAAGCACAGCATTTCTTGCAACACCCTTCCTTAATCACATGTTTTCCTCCACACTGACAATGAGAGTGAATGGAATTGAGGGAAAGCTCTCACTTTTATGCATTGCCTTTTTTTTTTTTTTTTTTGCAATTGGCTTACAAAATTAAAATGTTGCCTTTTTTTTTTTTTTACTTTATAAATGGTTTTCCACATCATCATCAACACACTTGTATGATTTGGAGGCAAGCTTCTTGCTGATCCAAGACTGGTATAAGTGAGAACACTCATATTTTAAGAGTTTGCAGACACACAGATTGTGACAAAAATCAGTGTGCTCTTCCACAAGTCTGACTTTGTAGGTGATTATCCCGTGCTTGAAGAATACAGATGTCAAGCCAAAAATCTATGTCAGTGCTCTCCTACAGGAAAAATTCTGAGCTTTTCCACCTTTCTTCCTCTAATGCTGGCATGCAGTTTTCAGCCTACCTTGAATACTGCTTCTGACCAACAATACATGACAGAAACTGCTTACAATCAGCTGCCTTATCAGGAGGATCTGAAACAGTCTCAGTGAGTATTACTAACCCTTTTCTGTTCTTTACCCACTTGGCTGTTTTGAGCTTCTTTGTGAACTAAAACTGGACTTGCACCTCCCCCATTGCTACTACCACTGAAAATCCTGTTAGCTCCAGCATGATCTACATACACACTGGTGGAGGGGAAGAGGAAAAAAGAAGGAGCAGTTGAGGAAATACAGTTCTGGTTCATAGGCAAAATCCAGCATGAAACAAAATTATTCACTTCTAATTGGAGTTTTCCAGAAAACCCCACACATGGAAGCCGACTTTCAATAGCAGCCAGAAACCAAAGCCTGTAGCTACAAGAGAAACCAGAAACCCTTACCCATCTACCCCATGTATAGAAAGCAGTTTTGTTTTTCTCCTTATGTGGTCTAGATAGTAGTTTGGGAACAAACTTGTACCTTGGAGGTGCAAGTGAAGATGGTGACTTTTCAACAACCTGTTTTGTTCACAAAAACAAAGAGGAGAGGGGGAGGAAAGGTTAGCTCACGGAACTCAGAACAACACAACAAGTGGTGATGATTTAAAGGGAAGTCTGTGTGCCTAGTGTATAAAACATCTAAAACCGACTTGGTCGTCACCACTCTCTTCACTATCACTGAGCTGCAGGTCGTCCTGGAGCATTCTGAAAGACAACCAGAAGATAAATATCAGCCAAGGCAGACACATTTGCAAGCAGAAGACACTGAAAAAGACTTGGTTTGTGTATGCCAAAACAAATCAACCTCCCACATAATTTCTGAACATTTGGCATGCTCGAACTACTAAAACCTGTCATTATCGGAATGAATGCTTAAAATTACTTTTTGTTTTTTCTTTTTTACTCTGTTTTTCAACTGACCTTAGGATATTTTGCAATGCAGGCCCATAGCAGTGGCTGCCATCTACAAACAACAAAGACCAAGTTCTGTAAGGGGAATGCTCCTCAGAAAAGGCTACCTAGCTGACTAGCACAGGGTGGAAGAAGTCTGATCCTTTTACAGGAAAAGACTCCCACGCTCTCAGCTTGCACTGGCTCACCAAGGGACAGAAGGCATCGTCTTTGCACCAGAAGCTGTGCATGTTCACGCTCTCTGCACTCAGGGGCTGCGAATATTTCTCCTGTTGCAGGGTTCTCGTTTTGCTGCTCAAGTCTCCTATCACACACACATGAGTAAATGCCAATGTCAAACCTACCTCCTATTTCTTGTCTGCACCATGAACTTTATGCTCCTGCACATCCTAGCAGTAACTGTACTGTTGAGCAGTTCGGATACCCAAAGCAGTTTACAAGTGAGGAGGTACGAGCTCTGTTTTACTACTGATGGAAAACAGAGCAGGCTGCCTGCAAATGCTTCCAAAAAATATCACTTAGTTCTCTGCCTGCAGGTGGTAACTACTGTTGCAATTTCAATATATTACCAAGGTCTTTATTAGGCTGGAACAGAAAGATTTTCAGGAAGGGACCCATAGTTCTCCCGTATTGTTATCCCCCTCTTTGGCAATCATGTAGGCATCCCAAAAGGATGTTGGAAAATAGTTAGTCAAAACTCTTGCTATTCAAAAGTATAGTTATTAAAATCTTGAAACTAGCTAGCCTCCAACTTCTCAACCCAGAGAATTACTCAGGTGTCCTTCTGAAAACTGGATAAAAAGCTAAAAAACTGAGGAAGGGATTTGAATCAATCAGGTCAAAACTTTGTTTATTTCAACCTCATTTCAAACTAAGAAGTTTTCCACAGAGAACCCTTATGGCTAAATAAGAAAAACAAGCCTCCAACTCCTCATGACAACGCATTTTACAGCAAGAAAACAAATGAAAATGATGCCCAGTGAACCACATCACCCTGGAAAAAGGTGAAAAAAGTTGATGCTCGCTTTGTTCAGGCATTTTGCCTGTCATTCCCCTGTGACTATGGTCTATTGCTTCATTT
This sequence comes from Myiotriccus ornatus, assembly GCA_036023395.1. Taxonomy (NCBI): domain Eukaryota; kingdom Metazoa; phylum Chordata; class Aves; order Passeriformes; family Tyrannidae; genus Myiotriccus; species Myiotriccus ornatus. The sequence goes on from JAYRBT010000139.1 coordinate 15,444,448, forward strand.
CCTCACACACCTTCTCAGTGGAAATCACCTCTTTTCTTTTAGAGTAAACACTGAAGGGAAGCACTGTGAGACACCACCTTGGAAAACAAGATCCCTGAGTTTCCTACCAAAGGCAAAGAGCTTGCAGCCTACAGAAATCCTGCACTAGAGTGGGCTAGAGCCGAAGCTCACTGCCAGATGATGCACAAAAAGGAAAAAAAAGAAGAACAGCAACAATACAGACACTCTTCACACTTCTGGGCAGTTTGGCCAAATGTCTACTGGCATCTCAATGAACTCTTTGTATTTTCTTTTACAACTTCTTAAGCGTCACTAAAATGTTTTGAAAGTGGTTTTGGTTGGGTTTGTTTTGTTTTGTTCTGCTTTAAGAATCATGGACTTGAGGTAAGAGGATAACCATAGAGTCATAGAATGGTTTGGGTTGGAAGGGACCTTAAAGATCAGCTAGTTCAAACCCCCTGCCATGAACAGGGATGTGCAAAAAAGCCACCAAGGCCTTCTTTTAAATCTGATTTAACCTTTTATAATAAAAAACTCTTTCCACCGGAGCTGCTGGTAAATAAAATGCATCAGCATAAAAAAAAAATTGCAACTCCTTCAGCTTAATTTAGGATCAAGGAGCAACAATAAAACTTCAGAAGAGTCATACTTTTCCAAGGATAGAGAAAGCTGCTTTCCCCAAAACAAGGTTTCAACAAATTGTTAATAGCCTAGTTTAAAAAAAATAAAATCTGCCTTAATAATGCTTTAATTAGCTCACAAAACAATAGATGGCAAGTTTTCATTTGCAGGACCCATTCATTTGCAGCTTATATACATATCATTAATCTCCCTGTAAAGCTATTTAAAAAGAGCTCTTTTAGAGAGAGAAGCAGCACTAAAATTAATATCACTTGCCAAACAACCCCACTGAAAGCACAGGCTGATCCCCCTCTGCTAGCTGGGTTAAAGATGCATCACCAAGAATGAGCTGGCGTCTCCCTTTTTAAAAGAAGGGCTGTTTTAATTCCAGTGCAGCCAGGTGCAAACTTCAGAGCTGCATCCAAGAATGAAAGCCATCTGGGAAACCTTTACACGGTCTGAAAAGCTGAATGCTTAATTTGGGCAGACAGATGCCTTGAGATTTCAACTTCTAATTAACCAGCACAAATGCTGTTTGTTTTCAGCCAGCTACACTTTGCAACACAAGCTACTCCAGGCAGCTGAATTTCCAGACAGTCATGTGCACTTTGAACAGCAAAGAAAGCCCAGCCCTGTTGTGCCAAAGAAAACAAACACAAAAAAGAAGGGATGCATCAGTTCAAGGGAAAGATGCAGAAGAAGTCCTTGGCCAAATCTCACTTGATTTCATTTTGAACATAAACCCAAGCCACCCTGTTCTTCTTGCTTCCACTGCCTTTGTCAGCTGTGGGTATGTGTGTCCCTGGCAGATGAGCGCTGGCTCTGAAGTGCCTGGCAAGGACCCTGAGCAGAGAGGGGATCTTGGCTAAGGAGAGAGCCACATACCATGCCGAATTTACAACTCTGGCCCCTTGGGCTAAAAAAGGGGTCTTTTCCAATTCTTGTCTGTAGGAAAAGTTTATTCTCTCTCTCCTGCCTGACTAAAGCACTAAAGAGATTTTTACAAGCAGCTCAAGAGTTGAAATAACGGTAGGGTAGCTGAGGAGGAAGACAGAGCCTGTAGCACTTGAAACTAGTAGTTTCAGTTGTGCAAAGAGAATTTCCAGAAGTCATTCAGGAGGAGCAAGTTAGACTGAAATAAAGAGGAGCAAAATAAGGAACGGATTAAGGCAGTAGCTGACTGCTTAACAAGACACTGTCTCATACTCCCAGTGAGCAGGGGCTTCTCTGCATCATGCTGGAACAGTAGGAAAAGAGATATTCAACAAATCTTATGGAGCTTGAACGCAAAATTCTGCCATCTCAACCAAGACAGAGACATGCTCTTCTCTCTTACTTGTGACTAGCCTGGTTTTGTTTTGGTTTTAATTAAATGATTCACAATAAGGAAAAGGAAAACAAGTGGAATAAGCTTTGTAGTCTGTAGTTTGCAGCCTTCTATGGAACAACATACTATGGAGTAACATGAGATCTTTAAGTCTCACATAAAGATGATATGCCTGAATTGACAGGCATTTAATGGTTCAGCAATAGACCCCTGAGCCTTCCAGACATGGAAAGATTTCCATTTGTCACTCAGTGCTCAGAACACATCAATGCTGCCATCTGGCCAGGTTAATCCTGAAAGACTAATGCAAGAACACACAAAACTGCTTTCAAGCAACTTCTGTAATTAACCTAATTAACAGATAACCACTTTCACCTACAAGGACAGTACCAAGTTATTTTATCAAGCAACTTAAAATTTTCTACTGGAGCAATAATTTATTAGTTGGCACCTTCCTGCCTTGTAAAACTTTCATAGTGATTATGCTTAATTTTTTTTTATATATATATACACATACATGCACACATACATAATTAAAATACACTATAGAAATTTCATCTTCACCCCACTCTGCAGCTATGTTATTAGATTATAAATGGAGGGGTTTAGATAACCCATGTGAAATTTTTTGCGTGGTTTTTAAAATAAAAATAAAATTAAGACAACACTTTTTAGAAAACTTTTCCTTGGGCAACTGCAGAAAATTATATCTCACAATTACTTTAAAATTTCACCCTAGTTTTTACATTTGTTGTAGCTGTAGCTTTACTAGCCCTCCCAGGTTTCATAACAATATCCAAAATCGATCAGATTCAGTTTGTATCCCTTATAATTTATTGTTGGATGCATTATTAGTAGGCTGAAGAACACAAAAAGTGTGATGTTAATCAGCCACAGATTAAAAGAACTAAAAAATTTTAACCTGGTACATTAGTAGTTTTTGGAGGTTTTTTGTTTGTTTGTTTGGGATTTTTTATTTTTGTTTTGGTCATCATAATCAGAACATTGTTTAGTAGACTTGGCATTGTTAGGTTAAGGGTTGGACTTGATGATCTTAAAGGTCTTTTCCAATCTAAACCACCCTATGATTCCATCACAAAACAAGAATGCTTCTGTTGGTGAAAATTCCCGGTATTGAAGTTTTCTAAGAAAAATGACTGATAAAACCCTTAATCTTCAGAATCATCAAGTTACCCAAATTTTAGGTCACTCCATGTTCTTTTAACTAACTGCACAGTAGAGATAGGAACAGAATTTGGTTACTTACGATGGTCTTGGCTGAGAACTCGGCAATGTTCCTGAAGCTGTGCCATACTGCTCTGTAAATAAAAAGTGAAAGGTTTTATTTGCCTCCCTTGTAGCCCATTTTACCCTATGGTCTCTGAGCACCAGATTAGACTAGTCACTTTCTTCTAGGACATAATTATTTGCCATTGAGATTATTCCCCACTCCAAATAGGGTTTGTCCTCTGCTGAACTGTAGCCCTAATTTTTAGGTAATGAATGTATACTATCTCTTAAGCCATTTCTAAATTCACCACTGTTCAACAAAGCAGACTAAATCACGCCTGTTAATCAATGTGAACATTTGATGTTCTCTACAACATATGACACACAACACACAAAACTATCTGTCAATACACATATAACTGTGTTTTTTCTTTGGATTTCTACTTACTCTGATCCTGTGCTACAAATCCCTCAGGCTGCAATCCCTAGAAAGAAAGGATGAAGTGCAAATTGAGAATAAAATAAATCAGCTGTCTTTTAATAGCAGTGTACCCATGATCTGTTTTCCATGTGTTACTTACTGTAATAAATACTTTGACTAGCTTGTCAAAGCTTGACTTTGAAGTGTCGAATAGTCTAAGCTGGCCTGCTGTAGCTTAGCATGGACAGAAATGAAACATGCCACTGCCACCAAAAATGTGTTGCTAGCACATTACAGGCATGTGCATTTTTTAAGAAATATTTTAAAAATTTTATAAGAGCTGCCAAACACTTTTGTTTAAACAGCAAATATTTCTGTTTACAATACAGATAAAACATATTTTGTGCTTCAGCAAAGATACTTGTGTCTGAAAAGCAATTACATTTGAAGACCACAATTGCAACAAATGTGTAAGTTGCTGAAGCATTTTTTATTCATCTTTATTGTCCTTTTAACTTATCTGACTTCTGAAGGTAATACCTCCTAACAGCCTTTATCCATGAAAGGGGGCCAAAATAAGATGAAAACACGTGCAAGAGCCAGAAAGCTCTCTTCTAGTTTATCAAAAGTCCTGGCAAAAAGAGGATGTTTTACCTTTGCTGGGAATGGAAATTTGGAAGGCTCTGCTTTAGTAGGCGTATTAAGAGCTGTCAGGGGAGGTGGCCATGAGCGGGTCATTTCCTGGAAAGAGATTGAGAAGAGCAGCTATAAGGACTTTTGCTGGTAGACACAGAAGAAGCTTCATACTTCAGAATTCATATGGATCTACCTCTTGATGTATTTGTACATGCTTCTCCATGGTTGCCACAAAACTAATGATATGCATTCCTAACAGGCAAGAGCACAGGTTGTCTGGTGAAACACAAAGGGATGCCGGACTTCCAGCTGGAGTCCTCATGCTGCAATTCCAACCAGCACACAGCAAGCATCTGTGCACAGCTCCCCTTCAGCTAAAACACTGCCCCAACAACAGCTTCTTGAGAGCAATCAAGGCATCAAGATTTTGCAACCTGAAGCAACAGCAAGGGAAGTGAATTGCAGATACCAAACACCTCCACTAGGACTTCAGGGTCTCAGAATAGCATCTGACATCAAGCAATTGTCTCCGCAGGATCAGTACCACTGACTTGGGAATTATTTTCACACCATGCACAGGGAAGGGGTGACACAAACTCAGAGCCAGGCACTGGGAGCCTGTGGGCTGCTCACAGAGCCAGTTCTGACACCAGGTTACAGTTTTGCATCTGACCTGGCTTGGCTTTGCATGAGTGGACTGGAATTCCAGGGAAGGAGCAGGAGCCCAGCAGCAGTGCCACACACAGAAAAGTGGAAGGATTCGGATGTGTGGTCCTACTCAGGGCCGTGGTGCTGGTGCTGGCAGCACGGACACGAGGCAGCATGTCCAGTGCCTTGGGAGGAAGGGCACTCAGGAAAAGCAAGCCCTGACTTAAGAAGCAGCTCTGTCAGTCTCACATGCCTTGTCAGTCTGGCTCTTGAACTGCACTAGCCTGTATTACACTCACACACTAAGAGAAAGGTTGATCTTAGAACTCCAGCTGTATTGAGGTTGACTTTTACGTTTACTTCTCCTTAGCACACTAAAACACACTTTTAGTGATGGCAACATGTATCAAGTGAGTACAAGCAGAGTAGTATTTTTTTCTCCCACTTGTTACCTTAATGCATACAAAATATCAGCAGAGATCAATTATTTAAGAGCACCTACCCTCAGAATTTCTTCAATGGACTGCACATCAATGGAGTTGGTTTGCTGAAATAAGAAAGAGGGAAGCAGTGTGAGTTTGTTTGTGTTTTTTACCAACTGACATGTGAGAAGCATGTACTTGGCAAACAATTGCTTAACAACAGTCTATAAATTTCATGCAAGTCCATTAATAATAAAATGCCAGTAAGGATTAAAAGCCCCATCAGGAGGGCAGTTAATAATGCACTTCTAAGAAGCCTCTCGTTTTCTAGTCCTGAATAGAAGATATGGTCTAATAAAGATGAAAAAGAAGTGAAACAGAGCTCATTAAGCAATAGTGCTCATTCAGCTGACAGGATACCCCTTGTTTCATGATGTGCATTATTCTACGCATCCATGTGTACTCAACAGAAAAAGAAGCCAGTATAAAGTCCTAAGCTTGAAGAAGGCAAAGTAGAGGTGGTTTTAAGTGGAGGAATCATGCACCAGGCCATAGAATTCCAGCTCTTGGACTCACGGGAACATCAACTGCCATTAAAAAAATAGAAAAGCAATACCATTTCAACTTGTGTAGTTTGGAACAAAACCTTCAACACACTGCTGGGTAGAGGCAACATGGCAATTTCTGGAGAAGCCTGCAGATGGCACAGATCTGGATCAAGGACTGTACCTCCCCCAACCATTTCCCTGGAGCCCAGGCAGTGACCACACACATCTGCCTGGCAGAGGCCCCTGTTCCCCATCACAAGCGTGGTGATGCCCTCTGAAGGGAGGCCTGCTTCCTGTGGTGCCCTGGCACTCAAGCAAGGCCACCAGAATGGGACCAGGAAACAGCGCAGGAGCGCCTGCAGTTGCCTTCAATCAGACTCACCAGCGAAGCTCTGGGGCAGAGTACAAATCAACAGCAATGTCAGTTATTGAACAAACAGAAGACACTGCAGCTTGTGCAAACACATAAATCTGCTTTTAACATATCAGCAAACCCACTTACTGGCTTCTGGCAGGACACCCACCCGGCACACACGCAACACCTCTCATCAGCAGCGTTGCTACTGCTGGGCAAGTCAGGGGCTGGGACAGGCACAACAAACACCTCCTGCTCCCCAGGCATGTGGGCAGGAGGGCAATGGCATTTGCAAAGCTACCAGTGGTAAAATAAGAAGGGGGTGTCAAGTTGCTCTTGGTGTTGAATAATGCTGAAACCAGTCTGACTCATCAATCCCAAAGTTAAACATTCTGATAATGAGATGTAGACCCGATAAAGTACCTGATAATGGAACAAAAAAGTGATACTACTAACAACTTATCTAAAGCTGCTGACTGGCCTGAAGACATCTGACTGACAGTGAAACACATTATACTAAAAAAGCCCAATCCCAAAAAGTTAACAGCAGGGTCTTCTAACATATCCCTTCTTGGAGCATATGTGTGGAGATTCCTCCCTTTCCTGGGGATCCCCCTCAAGGTTACTCCCTGAGGCTTAATGAGAGATTTGCCCATGGCCATTAGTATAGGTGAGTAACATCAATCTCTACATAATAATTGGTTTTGCTAGCTTTAATACAATCACTTTAATATAATTGCTTTAATATTGCTTCATGGTGCGCTGTACTGTAGTAGTTGTTATAGCTTCTATACTGTGTAGCAAATAATTCTGGTTAAGCTATTTTTGTCTAGCTATTAATATAATAAATTATTTATATTTATATAAATATATCTGGTTTACCACCCTTAATCCTGCAGGACAAAGTTGTATAAGGGTTCAATTACACCTATATAATCCTTCAGGCATAAACCACTGACAAAGGCTGGGGCTAGGATTGGATTCCAGCTGCATCCAGGTTCCTCTTTGGGAAGGAGCTTGCTAAAAGGCAAAGGCCTGCAAGACTTTATTCAGCTTAAAGAAAGAGGGCAGTGAGCTACAGGGCCCAATGAGAAGGATCTTTCCCAGAACAAGGTAAAGAGCAAAACAAACACTTCGATATAGGCAAAAAGTGTCATTCTTAGCCTTCCCACAGAAAGGCCACTCATCTGTTTCCCACATGCTGCACTATTTACATTGGAGGGAGAAGAGGAGATAAGGAATGTCTTTTCACTGCAATCTCATTTGTCTGAGTCTACATAAAGCTCTCATCAAGGCAGTGCTCATTTGACAAAGATTTGACTTTTCTTCAGAAAATCAAGCATGGAGAGCTGCTTCTGACCTTACTCACCCAAACAAGCAGAAGGTGAGGCACAGACAGATGAGTCACACAAATGAAAGCAAGGCTTGCAGATATTTCCCTGAGCAGGCAGGAGGAGGGGAGGGGGAGAGCAAACAACAGGAAACTACCACATGGCAAAAGATCAGGATGCTTTATGTCTCATGGTACCAAAAAGGCACCTCTTTTTTTCTTTTTAGCAAGTTTGGGTGGCTCAACTTAATTTACTTCTTAATTCAGGAAGTGGTGAACAGCAGACACAGAAACTTGACTCCCTGCATAGAAAAGCAGCACTCAACTAGCAGTTTGCTTCAGAGCTCCTGAGATATCCCATGAGAGCAACACAGTAAAAACCCTTCCCACAAAACAGATAAGAAATCAAGATCCTACCTAGACAAGGTATTTGAAAACTCTCTCTATAATGGATTGATTGCAAGAAATAAAAATCAGTTGACTTCACGTGTTTCAGAAACTTCAGTTTTATGAGGTGATAAGTGATGACAAAAATGGAACTCAATTAACCCAAGAATCAGAGAATGTCTGCACCAGGCAATTTGGACCTTTTTTGTGGCATGAACTTTAAAGGAAAGCAAACACACGACACTGAACAAGTACCACACAAGTCTGCACTGGCAGCATAAATGCCTCGATTTTTGTTGGGTTTTTTTAAGGCACCATTATCAAATACATGGTGAAACTATTGCTCTAGAGATTTACAGTCACAGACCATCTGGGACATGCACAGTGCCAAAACCACACCAGAGCTGGTAAGAAGAGACTTCTGACTGCATGGAGGAACACTCCACCAGGGAACACTCCTGTTCTCAGGTAGGACTGCGACTGTCATTTCCACCTCAAGCCTGCAGTTCGAAGCTGTCCCAGTGCCCCAAACCTGTGGGGCACCTCAGCTGCAGTGAATGAGGACTCCCTGTCATTTACAAAGCTACTCATCCAGTGACTGAAGGACCTGGGCTTTTCTGCAAGATGAGTAATTTTTTGCCCTTTTTTTGTTTTGTTTGTTTGTTTTTTCCCTTCAAGTCATATCTCAGCTCTGTTTCTGCTTGTTAAACCACTAAACCACTATTAAACCACAATTACCACCCAGTAGCAAGGGATGTCCTCGTCAGTTTTAAGGGAAGAGTTTAGGGAAAACGAGAAATACACTGCTGCTCCAAGAAGAGTTAAAAAAGTCATAAAGCCAAAGAAATCACTGAAATGAGATCAGCTCTACTGAGGACTGTGGGTGTAGGAGACCAAATGTTACACGGGGCTACAAGTGTGTGTGTATATATATGCATATACACTATATATAACCCCACTACCAATTTTACAGCCTTTACTGGGAACACTGTAATATGCTTCCCACAGACAACTCCATTTAAGCCTGGTGCATATTTGTTGTCTGATGCTGACATCTGTACAATCTCCAGCTTCGATTTCCTCATGCCACATTCAGACTCATTTTCAGTTTGGGAATGACACAGGCACCTCTAAATGTCACTCACAAAAAGTTGTGATGGTTGAAGTCAAACAAACACAATCACAGGACATCCAAAACTGTTGGGTCACTGAATTTTAAAGTCTGGCTTTTTAAAGCCAGTGTTCCCATCAAAACTAACGCTGTGCTCCCATAATGGCTACTCCCCCTGCAGCAATAGTACTAATTTAATTACTAATAATATTAATAATTCTAATTTAAAAGTAAAAAGGGAAACAGCCACTCAAGGATTCAACTACTACTTTGATCATGAACTGAAAAGGACTTCAGGACTGGGGCCAATACAATTTCAAGCATCTATACAAATGTAAGAAGCCCTAGAAGTTCCTGGAGGAATTAGTCTGTGTTTAGTACAACAGGCTTGCAAAAATGCACAGGTGCACAAACCCGGAAAAGAAGAGAGGGAGCTCTTAATTTATAAAACAATGTAAAATCTGAGCAGGCACTCAATTCCAGCTTCATAGCAACTCTGTGATGAAACTCTCAGAAATACTTTTAAGTCCTCTCTTCACCAGCAATTCCAAAAAACGACACACTTTCATAAGCACATAGCTCTGCTCATGCCCCAAGACTTGCTCAGTTCTGTTGCAGAGAAGAATGAGGAAATCAGGATATTAAGAATCACCCAGAACCAGACTAAACTGCTCAAGGAACCACCAGGCACACAAATGAGATGCCCCACCGGCCATGCATGGGCCTTAGATACTACAATGAATGAGCAGTGCCTTATTTTTTTTCTTTTTGTAATGAAGATGGGTTTGAAGAACTTCTAAGGTTGCTTCTTTTTAAAAAGACATTCCATTAAAAATTACACATCCTTATCCCACTCTGCCATATGTGCCAAGTGGAGCTGAAGTACTGTACAGCTCTCATGTGTGGGGGGCTGAAACTTTCTCTCTAGTCTTTAAATAGCTTGCCTTGTCAGGAAGCTGTGGCAGAGTAGTTTCAAGTACGATGTCAAAGAAATCGCCTCCCAGAGAGAGTTGGCCGTGCATTATTTCAGAAGTCACCATATAACACTGCTGAGATGTATGGGCTCAAACAAGGCCAGTGGCAGTAACAGCATGTAGAGTGTGCAAAGATAAGGACAGGAGGTCTGGAAGGAGATATTAACTGGAATAGATATGGGCTGCCTCCCAGGCAAGCACTAAGATGTTGCAGACCTTTCTGTTCCTTCTCATCTCAGTGATTTCCACCCAACTGCTTATTTCTGTTATCTGCATGCCTCTGCTGTCACAGCCCATTTGGAGCTGCCCCTCTGACATCCTGTGCACAAACAAGCCCCTTGCTTCTCCGTCTCCTTCATCTTGGGTAAAGCTGGTGCCTGCAGATAACCAGGTGTAGGAAGGCAACAGCTACAGCATGCATGCGTTTCCTATGCCTCCTCGGATCTCCTAATCAAAACATGAAATGTGTGTGTGTAGCTCAAGTATGCCAGCTACTGCTCTTTGCCTCATCTCAGACTGAGTTATTAGCACCAAGAGAACCCAAGGGGGTAGTGCAGCAAGGATGAGAAAAGCCAATTATGAGTTTCATGCCCTTCACTCTGTTGTCATTTTGTTTTCTAATGAGAGCTTTGCCACTGCAATAATCAGTAGAGAAGGTCACCTGCTCTCATGTTAATAAATAAATAAATTACATTTACAGCTGCTTTCCATTTAATACTACAGTTTAATATATCTGAATAGAAATATCAGTTTTAAATTTATTTTTTCATGTCAACCTCACAGTCATTGTCACTTGAATGCAATGAAGATCACAAAATGGCATATGCGTGAAGGGATAGTTTAGAAACAACAAGCAGTACAAAAATCAGACTGAAAGCTACCATCCCTGTCCTCACTTCACCCATGTGCGCTTAACCAGTCAGAGTAAATCTCGCATATTAGATGCATTCTCGTCCTCGCACACAAGTCATGCTAGTGATAGCACGCCAACTTATTCTGCAACCTTGCACCTGCATTTGTGTGTAGTTAAAAATCCATCTTCTCCATATTATAGAGATGTGAAATGCACACACACACAGAGCACATTTCCAAAATGAACCAGCCAACAAAAGAGACGACCTATTTTAACCAAGCCTCTACACTAATCTTGATGATGGATACAATAATGTTCTGCCACGTACTGAAAAAAGCTTCCAAAATTTCAAGTTCAAACCATCTTGTTAATCAGCATAAACAGATAAATTCATAAAGGTCTTCACATGCTTTCTTGAGGAACACCAGACACCAAGCAGATTCTCTGCCAAGGGTGTTTTAATGTTCCATATCACAAACCAGAAATGTTACAATTCTTTGCATTTTATAAATCTGAAATGCCTCTTATAGTGTATCCTATACTTCAAAAGAATAATTTTAAAACTTTATGAAATTAGCATTTCAGATTATGAAAAAGACACAAAGAAAACCTCCCATGCAATCAATGTATGCTTCGCTACCAGCAAATTATCTTTTCCCTAAAAAGCACATGGAGGTGTGATTCTGTCATGATGCTGTACTTTCCCACATGCACTAACCTAGTCCAAGGCATTGGGTTCCCTAAACTATGGATCAGAGGTATTTTAATTGCTTATTGCTAAACAGATTGGAAATAACTGAAAGCAATGACTTGGTTTTGAAGCGCATGCTGATGGAACTTAGTAACCTCAACAGCTCTCTGGGGCATAAAACCACATTTTCATTTTCAACCCACAGGTTCTATCAGCATCCACCCCTTTTAACACAACGCAACTTTTCTTAGCTCTGGCACCAACACCCACTTAGGTGAACCTGGTTTCACCTCCCAAAGAAGAAGCCAAACGGCAGCTGCCTGCCACCATGACAACTTTCCCTGTATGAAGGTGGGGTCCCTGGCTTGTGGGAGCAACACGAACTCAAAAGCAAATACCGCACCAACGTCACTGGTGGAGGATCGAGATGAGGAAGAGCCCTCACACACAGAGCAGAGATTTTTAAGCCAGCTGGCTCCTCCGTGCAGCGCTGCAGGGCTACGGAGCCCAGGGTGCTGGGAACGGAACAGAACAAGCCCCAGGCGCTCCGCAGTGCGCTCCGCCCACCGCAGCTACGAGCGGCAGCACCTCGGCTGCACAGCACGCAGGCTGTGGGGAAGGAACAACCAGAGCTTGGGACAGCACAAGGAGTTTGTCTACCTCGTTCCTGCACCATCTGCAATGCTGCGAGGATCCCGGAGAGGAACCGGAGAACCCTCCTCAAAGGGCACGTGGTTAACCCAAAACACACATACTTGAAAGTCAAAATGATTCAGATATGTCACCTGCATTTGTAAACAAGTGTGGTTTTGCAAGAACATATGAAGGGAAGACACTGCTATTGCAGCTCCTGCAATAAAAAAGACCCCTGCAAACCACTGGAGAACTGACTACACAGGGGCAACAGGGACAGTGATGAAGGGCAAACATAAGCAGCAAAATTGCATCAAGTAAGAGAGATGCAAGCAGTCAATACAAGATTTTCTTCTAATTTCTTTCAGGTCCAGAAGTTGTAGGGATTGGATTTTTTGTTTGTTTTATATTTAAACTTCAAGCAAAAAAATTAGTATTCCTGAAAGGAAAAATATGGAGTCTGAGAAGCGTAAGACTTTGCACTGTTGCCTATGAGCTTTGATTTAAGTCAATAATGAATCAGATTAAAGAATGTGCAAACACTTCAAAACAAGCTGTATTTTAAGGATGAAACCATCCCTTCCCTGACTTCACACTTCTCTTGCATACAAGTGTAGAAATGCTTGCATATATTTAGGTTTTCCTTGGTGCTATTTTTGTATTAAGCTCAAAACCATTTATTTCAGAAATATACAGTACAAAGGGACTTTACTTATGAAATCTTTCTAGATGTCATTTGTTTAAAATCTCAAATTGTACAGAGCTCAATATGTCTTTAATGACTAGCTTCATAAATTATAGCTACAGATTTTAATGGCCATTTTTCATTACTACTGTAAAATAACGTACAGGTACTATTTGGCAGCAGAGTCACTCTAACAGCAGCTTGAGCTGTTCCAGGAAATTGAAGAAGCTACTGTCAGAGAACCCAACAAACTTTTCCCTTCAGGGAAGGCAATTTTCTCAGCAGGATTCATTTTCAGAGGAGGTTAAAAATTACCACTAAACACATCATTTTTAGCACAGAAGAAGAAAACTTACCTCATTTCAACAATAACATTACAACCACAACAAAAAACACGGACAAAAAGAGAAAATTAAACACAAACAAAACTGAAATGGAAAACTGAAATTTTATAAAAACCTTCTATCAGATTATCTTTGTGGAGAATAGTAACAAGGTAGCACACACTGCAGCAGCTGTACAATACACATTTGGGGATGCACTTGTTCAGATTTTGTGCTAGCTTCACATAGCCAGCTGGGTAGGGTTAGCTATGAAGGATGAGCAGAAACAATCAACACATCTTGTGTCTCCCCTCTCACCGACTTAGTTCTTCAACCTAATGGAGTGAGACTGGAATAATTCCAGCAAATCAAAGCAAAGCTAAAGTAGAAATTGCTTGAAATTGCTTACAGCACCAAGTTTCACTTCTGTATTTCATGAAAAACAAAGCCCATTTATGCATTTTGCTTTATGCAAAGCATAAAAACAATGCCGAGGCACCACAGAAGTGTATGGAAGGACTCTGCTTCATCTAGTAAGACAAAATGTTAGAAGTTACACTATAAATGCATTTGCTTTTACTTTTGTGTTTATGCTGCTTGCTTCAAGTCACAAGACCGCACTGTAGACTACAAATCCAATCCACCAGTCTCAAAGTCCACGAGAGCCCTCTAAAATAATTTCTCTGGGTGCTATTTCAGGTCCTCTGTGGGCACCAGGGTTTAACCAGCAGCTTGCATGTTCCCTGTGGACAGTTTCACAAGCACACTTAACCCATTTGAGTCCACTCCTCTCTTTTCCAAGGCAATGCCAAAGTTACTCCTCCAAAAAAATTCCACACCACCAGCTTCTGCCCCAACATCAACCCAGCAGCCCAGCTCATGAGAGAAGACAACAGCTCCAGCCTGTAACCACCCTTGTCACAGGTTTGAAAACAAATCAAACCATTCCCAAGAATTTTTTTCAGCTGACACTGAATGATCCTGGCAATTTAAGCATTTTACATCAAAATACTCAGCAAACAATGGTTGTACTGTCCTGTTCCTGTGTGGGTGCCTGGAGGAAATAAAACATTCTTTAAAGATTTTACACGCTTCTCTGACTCTGAGGTGGATTATTTTGCTCAATCTAAAAATAAATGCAGGGGCCTCCTTGTGTTCAAACAGCCTAAGAAAAAACAAATCACTATTTTGTCTTTCTTTGACTGAAGTAGCAAAGGGGTTTGTGCTCTGGGGGAATAGACTGTTGATATGTTTTAATGAAGGACTCTTTACAAATCTTGAGCTGCTGAAAGAAAGTTGTGCATCTCTTGTTAGCCTTCATCTAATAATAATATAATTGAAATCAGAACAAACTAAACATGAAAATTAAGTGCAGCATCACCTGCATACAGCCATGCAGACCAGGACTCCAGCCAAGGCTGATTATTTCACTAGAAAATTGTTCTATATAAAGAACCTCGACACAAAAGTACCTCCTCATTGCAATTACCATCTCGATAGTGGCTCTCAAAAATCTAATTTAGACCTCTTGATTCCACAAAACGTTCTTACCTACTTTTCCCCTAAAGTGTCTCCAGTAAATAATTTTTAATACTGCTTAATGTGAATCTCTAAATATTGTGCAAATAAAAGGCTGAGGATTGTCCTCAAACACAAGGTGTCTTTCAATTTAACTGTTGAATTTAAGTATGAAAAGCATTTGAGTAAGAGCAGAAAGCCATGATTTCAGGTATTTTCTCATTTCCAATACCACCTCATTGCAACTTGAGTAGCCTGACTCCTAGCCTACTCCAGAAGAAAAGCTGGTCCCTGCAGCTGATAAAATGAAAAGATAAGAAAACAATAACTACATTTGTTAAGACCATCAAGGAAGTTGCGGGTTTTGGTGATGAGAGGCATCCTGTGGTTCTGGGGATCACCTCAGATAATCAAGTGCTGCCATCTCTCAGCTATGTTTTCCCTTCCCAAACACCACTTTCCTCTTGAAAAACAAGTCGAGTTAGATTTATGATGGTGGTGGCAATTGGTGCATCTCCTCTTAATAACTCAGTAAACAAGACTTGGAGATGCAGGCTCTCACACTGCTTTAATACTTAACAGGACTGCTTTTCTGAACCAAGACCTTTTATTTGTAAGTCTGTTTTTCAGCCAGCTGGATCCTCCGTGCAGTGCCTCACAGCACTTCCCTGTATTACCACCACTGCAAATAAAAAATTTGGAAAATAAAGGAATTGAAGAGGTAGGCTGGAGCCTGGAGCAGTATCACCAGTCCCAGGCCAGCACCCAGCACAACTCTGTGCTGCTACCTGGGACAGACCATACAACTTCCAGGGGAGCCAGAAGACATCAGCCACTAGGAGCAGTGCATCAAAGCAGAAGGAAACTGGGAAGACTGTGAATAAAGGAATGCTTGTTAGTGGATCTAAGGATAGTATTCCCAAAGGAAAAAATAAAAAACCACAAAAAAAAAACCCCACAAAACCAAACCAAAACAACAAAAAAAAAAAAAAAAAAAACCACAAAAAAAAACCCCAACCAAAAAACAACACCAAAAAGTTCTAAAATCAGAAAGAGCCTAGGTGCTACTTCTAAACATTAATGCAAATTGAAAAAATATTTTTAAATGCTTCAATACCAAGGAACTTAACCTGTGGGGAAGAAAATAGCAGGATATCCTTTTGCTTGCAAAGGCAACTTTCGCCATTGTTTTACAACTGATCTAAAAGCAAAAAGACTACTTCTAGTTTCTATGTTTCATGCATGGGACAGCAAAGTGCCTTATTATTATCATCATGTATATACAGATAGAAGTTATCCTTCTGGAGACAAAATATTGGACAAGTCTCTTGGAAATCTCCCCTATCTTGCCAAAGACAATGGGAAGACAAAGGAAGTCCTATCCATCAGTTACCTGGTCACTCTTTTCATTACACAAAACTAACTGTTTAAACTTAGAACTTCTTTTTCAGCTTAAACTTTTGGCTGTAAAAGCAGTGTCCAAGGTTGACAAGGAGATGTTTGTTACAACTCATCTGAACACACAGACCCTTTCATCCTCTCCTCACAGCTTTGCAAACTCAGCAAAAAACCCACAGCACCCACAGCTTGTTTGCCAGGTGGGTACAGAGGCCAGGGCTGGCCACAGCCTTGCAGGACCTGCTTTGCTCACGTTCTGCCTAGATCAACCTGTCTACAACTAGTATTTAAAACCTATATAGAAGACACCTGCCTCTGTTATGATTCAAAATGTAACATTCCTTAAAAAACATTTTATCATCCACAAAACTCTGCATTAAAGACTGCAGTATTTCCCAAGTCCCAGAAATTCTTTATGGTCAGGCTTAGGCACTCCAGAGGTGTCACATACAATTTTCATCTGTAGCTAAGTGAAGCAGGAGGTGCTATGCTAACATACCTGTCTGGCATTAGAGAATTGATTCTTTTAAGCCAGGTGTAGTAGGAAGGCTATGGGCCACGAGCCTCCCAGGCTCAAAAGGCTGTCAGAAAACAAAGCAATGCTGAGAGGATGAGAGAGGGTCAGTTCACTGTTTCTTTCCTCATCTGTATAATCTGGAGGGAAGAAGCAGCTTTTTTGGTTATTTAACATACTGGGGAGATGGCTACAAGAAGCACCAACACACCAACCAGCATCTACCTAAGGAAAAGCTTTCTGCATCTTTTCCTGAAGAAGCTTTGGGGCAGCAAACTGGAGAAGACTATGCTCACTTCCAGATTTTCTGTATTACTGTTTCACTGCCTATACTTTTCTTCATACATAATTGCTCAAATGATGCCAGTATTCGTGCAAAAAGTTCTTGCCAACCAAAGGCAAAATACTCAAACCATTTAAAATACTCAGGGAAGTGAGCAGGCAGCTTTATAATTTGTAGCCACTTGACAGATTGGGCTCAACACGTTTGCATACTGCAATTTACAATCTCAGGCAGAGTCTCTACATCACAATAGTTTTGCATGCAATCCCCAAACTCCTGAAAGCTGGACAAGCATTTCCCTACATGTGCACCACAGAAGGCTCGGAGGAAATGTCTAAGGAAAGGGTAGGACATACCCAAGGGGTTACTGCTACCATAGCAAATGGAAACATAAATACCACACTGCTTCTCCTCTTGCTTTCACTATGGAAACAGGCGCAGTCTTACTGTGGTAACACGAACACTTTATTAGTACAGAGGGTCAGGAATGGAGCTGACCCTGCTCTGCAGTGCAGCACACCAAGGAGGCAAGGGAGGTCAGCCTGTCCCCTGCACTGGCAAAGCACAGATGGTGTTCCTTCAGCACATCCAGCCAAGGATTAACAAAGCAAAACTGCAAATAGACAAGCAATGTGACAGCCAAGAGCACCTTTAGTAAAACGCTTCCTTCAAGTGAAAACATTCAGGCTGAATATACCACACCTTTCACCTTTAGCGAACTGATGTTCAACCAGGTCTGAATTACAACTTGGTCTGCACGGCAATGAGCTGACAGGCTGATGAAAGAAACAAAAGTATTCCTTGTATAAGAAAAAGTAGCTTGGCGGGATTTGAATCTGACATGACTTTGTCTGCTGTTACATCAATTTTCCCTACATCTTCCCAAACCATTCTTCATAAGCCACTGGTATTCAAAATGCAATATGCACAAGGCATATTTTAAAAAAGTGTTTTTCTACCATGTTAAAATACAACCTTTAGAAGAAATATATACCACAGCGTTAATATGGAATCATTCCACACATTGTTTATTTTACAAAAGACTTGTAAAACATTTTCCGTCACTGTGCCAGTGGGCTCACTCTAGAGACACAGAAAAATACTTGTAAACACATACAGCAGCAGTTAGCCTGAAAAATCATGGGGAAGTGCCCACTGACTTTTCTCTTTGGGGGTGCTTTGTTTATTCAAATTCAATAGTGCATTAAATCAAACATTTGAATTTAGGCTCTGATTCAAGAGGCATAATTTCTCTCAAAATTATGCTAATACAGAAACTTAAATTTTTTGACATTTCCCAAAAAAGGAAAAAGTAAGTATTTCTATTTTGTCTTTATTCTTTCTAAATTTAAGCAGCAAAATAGAGATCTGAAAACTTCAAGTTGGTTTGTTGGGGGTTTTTTGGTTTTTTTAATGGACACATTTTTCTTTTAACTTAGTGAAACTTAACAAGCCAGGCAAGATAATATTTCTGACTTTGGCATAATCTAAGCTATATGGTAATGTATTGAATGGCAATAGCTACTATTTATCTTCAAAGGAAAGTGCACATTTGTACAAGTCACCCAAACTGGAGTTTCTGTAAGTAATAAGAGTGTAGGTGAAGTTTCATAACTGGTTAAAAATTAGTCCGCAAGCAAAGTACTATTGAGCTCTATTTCCTCAGCAGCCAAAGCAAACATCGCACTTGTTCCTTCCTCCTTTGATTCCAGAAAAGCTCCATCTGAAGAATGGGCAGAAAGTCCAAAGTGATTGAATTCAATATCCTGGAGAAGCAGGTGTCACAGAAGGCAGTAATGCCTTTTATTAGACGAAGGTAGCTGCGGGGAAGGGAGGGGGCAGAGGACACTTTTCAGCATAAAGGCCTTGTTGTGTCTGAAACAAACACAAAGTCATGTCGGCTGCAGTTTGTTTCCCATGAGGTTGGGTATATGCAAAGGCAGCTGAGCAGACGGCAGAGCCGAAATGTACTCAAACCTTTTGCTCAGAGCACGAAGGACTGCCAAGATCATGTCTCGCACTATTTGCTACACCTGACTGCATGCGAAAAGAGGGCCTCAATATCAAATGACATTTATGAACCATTTGACCAATGGAACAAATTGGCAAGAAAGTGTAGCACTGCTAATGCTGCTTAGAAGAGGAAACTGTGTGTTGAAAAGCAGGTTAGGAGTATCACCTTTTCAAACTGGGAATTAAAACATGCTGTTGCTTAAAACAATAAAGCACTATTTTATTGTTTAATTAATATATGCTCATCATTATGAAGGTGAAAACCGGCATTAAATCTTGGGAGGGAAAAGGATGTTAAAGGTAACTCAGACAGCAACTTTGTAAGCCATCAAAGAAAATAAAAAATGAGACCTGAAACTGCAGAGTATGGAATAACCACACAAGGAAACAAGAAAGAGAAGCATAACAGAGAAAACAGACTATGCTATGCCAAGGCAAGAACACCACTACTTGCTGAATTACATTTCAAAAACTAACATATTGGTATGTCAAGCTTTGACGAACTCTGGCAATCTTGTGCCCTACCAGGGAAGATCAGGAAGCCCTTCTGTGATAAGGACTGTACCAGCTCACACAAACAGCAAGGAAACTTTTCTCCCCTAAAGGCCCATTGAAAACCAGAGAGCTGACCAATACTTGAGTGTATCACCTTCTTGCAGCAAAACCGTACGGGGCACGAGTGCTGCCATCAGTGCCCAAGAAGCAGGAGCAGTACCACCAGACTTGTCATCACTGACATCACCATGCTGATGCAGACTACTCCTATGGAGCATCCCTAAGCTGCAAAATAGCACTGCCACTGACGTTCCCTGGTAGCCAGTAAAAACTCCCATGAAGTAAGAAATACAACACAAACCATGTGCTAACCATTTCCATTCACTCAAACATTGCAAAGAATCAGGTCGAAGACCAGAGGTGCTCAACACAGCATTAGGAGATTATTAATGCAAAGACCAACATAAGAAGACAAATCTGTGTTTCAATCCTGAAAGTACATCTCTTGAACAAGACACCACAGGTCTACTACCAGAATAATTCAGAGGCTCGAAATGGGCAGATTCACTCTCTGAGGAAACATCTCCAGTAGCATTCAGGACCACCAAAGGAAAGACCTCCAGGCTGCCACTTAGCTATGAAGTGCTGTTGAGCCAGAAAGGAGCACAACCATAGACAGGTGTTTTAAGACACCTTGTTTACAAGCTCTTTTATCCTTCAATAACTAGAGAAGTTAACTCCATTTACATGAGGCAGCCTGCAATTACAAGACTCACTGGAAACAACTCCCTCTTCCTACCAGCCCATCATTCAGCGACCCGCTTCCAGTCAGACGTGAATGCCAGAACCTGAAAAGGCCCTCACAGGGCTTGGTGCCTGCCTCAGTTTCACCTCCTCCCGCTGAAGCAAACTCCTGACACTGCCCTGGCACAGATGGCTCAGTGCCACTTCTGCCTGGTGCACTTACCTCCGTGAACATGTCTTACTGCCCTCCTACATGGCAGGGGAGATTTCCTGTTTTCATACATTCCCTTGTCAGCCCCAATCAGTGTCAATAGGTTATGGTGTCTTTTGTGCTGGCGGCATCAGCCCTGACAAGAAAGAACTTTCAATAATCTCTTCCCTTGCACCGAGCCATGAGAAGCTGCAAGTGCTCCCAGGCATAACTCCCTTGGCTCCTCTCCGAAAAATGCTCTCAAGCACTCCGTTGCTTAGCAATATTTGCCTTCCCCCTGTACAGTTCAAATTGGCAACATCTGTCCCTTTGGCACTTTCTACTTGTGCAAGAAGCGGTGTGGAGAGTTTCAATAACCTACAAACAGGTTGGTGGAGGATGTTTCATGTGAGCTTTTAGAGCTGCTTTGGCATTTTATTGCTGTTTTATTTCCAGCCTGGATAAAATGCATGGCTTCTTCCAAATGAGGGACACACAAGGGAAAAACCTCTTTTGCATTCAGTGGGATTCCCCCATTAAATCAAATACAACAAGTAGCTTTTTCTGTTTACATAACTACACCCGCATGGTTTAGGAAAAAAAAAACAAAAAAACAAACTGAACAAAACACAGCACTGCCATACAATTCTCTCCTGTCAGCTAGGATTGACTGTGATTTCTCCTAAGATATTGCATGCACATCAAGTGAAAGAAAACAAGAGGAGCCAGAATCTGTTTACATATCTAACAATGCAAAAGCTATGTGCAATCCTGACCTCATAACCTCTGTCAACCCCCAAACTTTCTGTTGTCTATGCAACCACTCCAAGGAGCAGTGTGACCAGGGTCATTGCCTCTGGATGTACCTGCAACCCAGCTGCTACAGAGACTGAGGGGAAAACCTGCTTTCACTTCTGAGATCCAAAAAGGACATGGAGAAGACTCAAGGAAAAGGATATGTCTTTGGGTACTTGGTATTACAACAATCAGCAGAGAATCCCACAGTCAACCTTTCTCTGGTTGCAGTTCGTTTCAGCTCACACCTACCACAATGCCCAAGGGTTCTGAGCACGGCCTAGGACTGCACAGCTTTGGATATTTACATACAAGTTGTTAGGGGTTTTTACTGAAAATGAGATAGCTCAGTTTCAGCCCTTCTAGTGAAGTTGAGGTTTAATTTTTTTTATTTTTAACTTTTCTTAACCGAAACAGTTAGAAAAAGTAACAATTCTCATTCATGTTTGATCTGCTTTAATAGTCATACACCATAACAAATTAATGCTTGTGGACATCTTCAATCACATAAGGCACTTCTGATTATAAAAAGGGTAGAAGAGGAGACAAGTAACACCTTGTTGCCTGTCTTGGTAAGGAAAAAAAAAATAAATCAAAAAAAGGAATACAAAGGGGAGAGGGGGAAAAAGCACAATCTCCCTTCTACTTAGTAAATGAGAAATAGACATAAGGTTGGTAGAAAGATGACAACAGATTAATACTAAATACTGTGTATTCTTTATGTAAGGCTAAGAGCGCTATATATATATATATATGTCTTTAAAGATTTTAATTTTAAAAGGATACTGGATTGAATGAAACAATATACTTCTACCCTACAGGGTTCACCTGTCTGACAACTCCTGCCTGTAGAAAAGCTCAGTTGCCATGGAAAGAAGTCAGTGAAAAATTACTTACTAGAATGGACTTTTTATATTTGTCATCCAAACTTCTTCGTAGGTATTTAGTCATTACATATACTATATAACAGCCATGTTTTAAATGGTGACCATTCATAAATGTTTACTGTGGGGAACAGAGCTCAAATGACAGCAATCCCAGTTTGAACACAAAGATCTTTGTGTGTACCCTGTGCATCAAGGACAATACAGTGTTACCAAAAAGACTTAACCCATCCCAGCCTCTTCATTGTTGCTTCTTATTGTTGTTTTTGTATTTTAAATTGGTTGCTTCCCTATTTGCTTCCCAGTTCACATGCAGGAGAGTCCAGGGAGGCCTCATTACATGAGGTAAAAAGAGCTATGCCCAAACATTTACAAAATTGCCAGGAAAACAAAGCCAAACCTTCAGTGAGCATCAAGGGCTGTACATTCCTCCAGACACTCTGCCCTTAATAATACTTGAGGATTTACAAACATCTTTTTCAAAGGAGCCTCACTGCTTCTTGGCCCTGCTGTCAAGACAATTCCCTTTCACACATCACAGACTGTGTCAGTGGAGGAAATACAAGGGTCTCTGTTGGTGCTGCAGGTCTCCTAAAGACATGGAAAGAGAGAATAGCTTTAAAAGCATCTTTGTTTAGGTGCTAGGGGAAGAGGTAAAACCTGGCACATGAAGAAAAGGGATACATGTAAGCTTCTTTATGTGTGCTATATTTTTAAGATTCACAATAAATTTGGAAAGATGCCTTAAAGAAACGGGGATGACATTTGAAAGTGAAGGGTTTGATTTGGGAAAGAGAAAAGAGCTGTTCATTTTCTTTATGCAAATGTGACTTGAGTCACTGAATGGTTATCCGCTGTGGATTAATTCACTCTAGAGTGGAACTGCGTGTCTATTTGGGCTGGAAGGCTTAACATTTCAGTGTTCCCATGAGCAGAAGCTGTCCATAATGTATTCACAGCTGCAAGCCTCACAAATTCAGTTAGCCAACATATATGTGGTTGAGGAAATGGCTTTCTTAAGTCATGTCAAGGGAGATCACGAGAAGAGCCATATTTAGCATGTGGCTGTTCAGTAAATTGGGGCCAAGCAGTCTAAATAAAATGTGTAAAGCCATGCTCCCAGTTGTTGGGAGGAAGAAGGAAGAACAGCAGAATTTCTGCTAGTCTAGACCTATTCACCATCAGGGTCATTGCAGAGCAGGAGCCTCCCTGCAGCTTCTGTTTCACCAAAAACTAAACAGGACAACCTTTCAGCCAAAGGACCCCTAATCAGCCTTCCTAAGATCCTTTCTTTGGGTGAAACTTTCACCTGTGTGGAGCAGCCCCCACAGGATGCTTCCTAAAAGCAAACCAGCCCAGCCCTCCTCTCCAATCACCACCCCTGAACTGTACATCCACCACACAGGACATACAGCCAGGGCTGCAACCTCACGGTTTCTTCCTCCTCCCTCTCTAGGCTTCAGCACTGGAGGACTGTATTATCAAACAGATGTCAATCATTGAGACAAAACAGAAGTAAGCAAATGTGACAATGAAAAGACTGAAATAAGCAGAAAATGAAGTAATAAATTTTTCACAAGGGCTTACAGAGCCATTATCCAAAATGCCTGTGCACAGAAAACTGTCAGAGGCCACAGCCTAAAGATCCCTAGATCAAAGGAGTATCATTCAGCATATCCACAAAAAGGTTCATCTATCTGCTTCAAAATGAACTAGGCATATAATTTAAAAACAGGGTCCTGGTTTGTGCAAAAACTTTTTCTGTATTATCTTCAATTCCCTTCTTATTGTGTTCTTACTTTGCCACAGATCTAACAGAAGGAACATCAGTAGTGCTACTCATCCACTGGCAGCTGTAGGATTTTCATGGGCATTTGGCCTCCGACTCATGTGCTCAATGGAAAGTGAGAAAGAAGTTTCATTCAGCACACAGCATCATAGCTAACATCACCCTAATGAAGTTCATGTTAAATCAGAGATACATGAGATGACAGGAGAAGTATGGGGTTGCAAAAAGAGACACATACAATAATGCAGATGAGACAATAAGATAATGCAGAAGATGATGCCCTGCACTGGTTCACTTCTCCCCCCAGGAGGAAATACCTAGTCAGGCAAATAAGGAAATGCAGACCTCGGTGAACTTCCTGTTTTGAGGTGTGGTGTGCAATGCCAAACCTATTTGGAAGCAAATAAAATCTCTCAGCATAAAAAAAATTTAACAACTTCTCAACTATGTAGTTTTGATCGTTTCCTCTCATTTTGCGCAAGATATTGCCTACAGCCATTTGTAGCTGATCCATACCCTTGTCCATGAGAAGCAGACTTCAGCCACACTCTTCTTTTTCACTACAAAGGCTGCAAAATACAATTTGAAAACTATCTCCATAGCTCTCCTCGCCCAGCTGCTTTAGGTCAGCACTGTGGGATCCCATATCCCATAGGGCATAACAATAATCTCGGTGCTGAAGGATGAGCATAGTAAAATGCCAAAACATACAAGGGAACCAAGTGCCCTTGAGCTCACAGGAGTCTGAGCCACAAGGCAGGCAGGGTCAGTGTGCTGGTCCATTGGCACAGCTCAAACTGGGCTTCAAAGAGCACAGGAAAAAGAGCTGTGTTTGCTGGACAGCATATGTATATCAACACTGCTCCTCCCCTCCCTCTACTTTAGCAGTCAAGGCTTCTGCCTTCATCACACAGGACAAATCAGAGAGGTGGTCTTGGGGTCAGCAAAAGCAGATGGAGTACTGTATCAGGGATTGTTAATATTTTTTGGTCTGTGTTTGGCCCAGCCACCTGCTAAAGTTTTGTTCTTTGCCTGCCAAGTTCACTGATAAATGGGAGCTTCGTCCTTGGAGAGACAGTTTCTTGTATAAACTGTTTTAATTGATGTTCTGTGATTGGCTAGTTGTCTGTAGAGGACATTTGAAGGAGAAACTGAAGAGGAGAGGATGAAGTAAAGCCCCCAGACCCAAATAGATAAGACCCCTTGAGTGAAACAGCGCAAGTGCGAGGGGAATCCAAAGTTCTTGTGCATGTGCTGAAGGGGTACACTCACATAATGGGGGAGGGACCGAGGGCCTCTGGCTGGGCGGTGCTGGCCACACCGGCCCACATAGATGTCACCGGCTAATTGGATCAAAAATGCAGGTGGCTCGTGCTCAGGGCTCTCAAGCTTCACATGAAGGACAACGTTGCCTTCTGCAGGGACGCCCACTATCTTTGTGAGCCTGCTGACCCTCCAAGGATGAAGCCTCTGCTATGGGGAATTCTGGTTATCTTGGGGTCGGTAAGACAACCTCGTAAAACACACCTGCGTGAGTGGGGGTTTCACTGAGGGCTTACTTCTTTCCTGTCTCTCGGGTTCCCGTTTACTTGGTCACTTTTGTAATAAATATTGGGTTTATTGTTAAACTCTCAGCAGTGTCTTGGTTTTCAATCATGGCATCCTTTCGAACTCACCCTGTTACAAGTACAATAAGGAATCTTGCTGTATCAAACTAAGTATAAAGAAAAGAAGCACATCTTAACTTTCAGATTAAGAAGGCATTATAATTCCAGACATCCCTTTCCCTTCATGTTTCCTAATAGTCTCCTAAACAATACACCTGCTTCTAGTAAAACTATTGGTATTCCCAGCAGGGCCCAAACATAGGAATGTAGGTGACAGATGCTTTCTGAAATCTTCAGAAAAGCCTTCCCAACCACTCTGTCCAATGTTCTTTCCTTTTTCTCTCAAGTGAAAGCTATAGCAGACTAATGGAACCCAGCTCAGCTGTGCCAGTCTCTGCCACTCACTGCACATGATCTCTAATCAACTCAAGATTAAAAAAAAAAAAAAGCAAGCCTCTTCTCCAAGGTTTTCTTCCCTCTGTGAAGGACATTTAAATAGTACAACAGCAAGAGTGTTGTGTTCTGAACTGCACCTGTTGGTCTGCAAACCCTGTCCTCAGCCTTGCTGTACCAACTGCAATGGCTCAACCCAGAAAAGAGCAATTCATACTTTCCTGTTGATCTACAAGTGAAATCTTACAAACTTACTGAGAAGAATTATGTGGTGTTCACAGTTCCACGTGACTGCAGAACTCGCTGAACAGTCTGCTGTCCCACTATTCAGTGAGGATTTGGGACCTCTACCCACCAGCACTCAGACTGAGTACTGACACTCTTCATGTACTAACTGCATCATCACTTGACCTTCCCACTGCATCATTTCCCTCTTCTTTTTCAACAAGCCTTATATGAAAACAAAAATCATAATCACAGAAGCATCTCTCAAACCATAAAACCTGCTGCAGCCTCACTGAGAAAACCACCAAAGAATCATGGAAAGCATTGCCTTTCCACTATCCAAACAGGATGATATCTCACTCAAGTCATCAAAAGCCAACCTCAGAATGCACCTTCTAAACAGGGTTGTGCATGTACAGATGTCATTGCTTCTGGCATTTGCTGCTATTTGATGACCTGTTCTCCCAGAGATAAACTTATCCTGTCGGCAACAGAGACCTCCAACAACTGTACTTACATCTACGGGCTCTGAAGGGATCTCCAATTTGGATAGTTCAGCTTTGGCTTTTGCCTTCAAATCTGAGATATCTTCATTGGGTTCTTTCTTGGGCTCAGAAGGGGTTTCCAGTTTGGATAATTCAGCTTTGACTTTTGCCTTCAAATCCAAGAGATCTTCATTAGGTCCTTCATGGTATTCCTCCATGAGAGGTTTGAGCTCCAGGGATTCAAATGGTGCCTGATCTTGGCCATCCATGGGTCTGACATAGGCAGTTGGTTTCTGCTGCACTGCACTGGCTTTTGATGTCAAAGATGGGGGGAAAGTCTGAGAGGAAGGCTGAGTGGTGCTGGTCAAGCTAATGGCTGAGCTGTCCTGACTTTCCTTCTCCTGTGATCCTGTCACTAGGTCCTGAAATGATTTAGTTTGACTGTAGGTCGGCCCACGACTTTTGCTGCTATTCTGTGACCTGGAATTGATATGCTGGCTGGAATGTAGAGGTGATAGGGGTGCCACTGGAGAAGACAACAAACATGGCAGTAATGGGGAAAGTGGCAAAGGGAAGGCCTGCAGTTCATGAGCATGACCTTCACCATCCCCAGGCTTGTCATTCTGACTGTGCTGAAAACCTGCATGACTTTCCTGGTCACCACGATTGCGTCCTTGACCTTGGCTCCCACTGTTTGATAAGCTGCGACTCTTGGTGTGCAAACCTGAAGCCGGTTGTGTTCCTGATTGCGCCTTTTGGTAGTGAATGGAGTGGCTTGGAGGACGAGGTGCTACAACCATAGGTCCCACGGGTGGATAGCTAGGCAGGTGCTGGAATGAAGATGGTAATGTATGGCTGGTCTTTCCAGGAAAGTATGGGCAATCAGGTTGTCCTGGTGGGATCAGAGGAACAACACTTTTTGGAATTCCTATGAGATTCTGACAGGATTTGTTGCTCATGAACTCCTTGACCTCCTCATAATTGCCCAGCATGTTCTGAATTCGGCTTGACAACTCATCTTCTTTATTAGTCTGCAACAGAAGAACAAATAGGTGGAAATTTCAAAAATAGTCCAGGAGATCCAGCTCAAAAAGAGACAATTCTTCCGGATCTTAACTTAATCACCACACATCACCACGAGTGAAGTTCAGCAAGCTCATCTTGATCCTGTACATCTCTCCAAAGCAAATGGGACTCCTGTAGCCTCTATCAGTTATTTCAAGCCAAGCTTGCAGGTGCACCTGCAGCCTTCAGGAACACCAACATCAGATCCATATTTTATAAGCACATCTGAAGACAGGCAGCCAAGCTACTCCTGAGCCCTCTCCCTCAAAGGAGGCCAACGCAAAGTCCATAGTGCTCTTGCACAGCCAACAGAGATTTAAGCACATACTCTGAGGAACCAAAGCTAACCAGATGGGAAAATGCGTGTACAATGCTCGAGTCTGCTACACCCCATGCAGAAGCCACAGCTCTCCTCTTCCCTCCCAACCCTTCTTCCTCCTCTCCTTCTACCCATATCCCCCTACTATTACCTTGTAGGGTTCTGCAAAGAGGGGAGTCTTCTTTGAGAATTGGTCTTTTTTCTTTAGAACCTCCTGACTCCGTCTCTCTCTCTCTCGAATACGCAGCAAGTTTCTGTCCTCGTTGCACAAGCTTTAGGAAGAAGAGAAAGAAAGGATAACAAACACTGTACACTAGTATTATCAACAACTGTCTGCTTTGTTCAAACAACGGTATATGTCCAGAATGAAAGTAATTTTGTAATTCACAGAGTGGTTACAGCTGAGAAATCAGTTATGTCAAGTATTTGTTACATAGTAATGTAACACACAAGGTACAGCATTCATCCTTCTCAGTGATTTCTTCTCTTGATACCATCCTTCAAGAAGAGTGGGAAGAGAAAAACCCATTTAATCATGAAACAAATTGAGAAGCAGTCAACAGGGGTCATAAGCACATGACCTGGCAAATAGATCCACTTGCAATGACTGATGTGAAAAACTACCATTCTTGTTTTCCTTCAGACTTTTACCCCAACTCGTCACCCAAGAGTAAAAGAGAATCCACTATTTTGAAGGTGTGGCCAAAGATTGAGCTTTGCCTACTAGGCAAAAAACAAGGCGATACAACTTGGCAATGTACAGGCTCAAAAACTCATTCTCTATTTTACATGGACATCTGGAAACCTGCATTCCTGAAAAACCATGTAGTTGCATTTAAAGCAATTGTGTAAACTTATTTAGAAAGAAGGTATCAGAAATTCAGAAAACACAAGGTTAAACCCCCTGTTCCTCCTCAGCCACATCTGCATGCACTCAATTCCACCAGCACCACATCAAAACACCCATAAAGCCATGTCACACGCACAGCAGAATGACTTCATGGAAAACCAGATCCTTTCAACTACATCTCATCTGTAAAGTACTACTGCAAACTACAGGAATCGCTTGTTCTAACCTTTATAGACACTGGGGAAGGAAAAGCACACAGGCATCTCCCTTGTCTCTTATGTCTACTCCACTGCACAGTCTACTGCATACACACAATTCCAATATTCTTCTTCATACACTCAATTTCTCAAGTGCCTGAGTTTGCAAGTGAACAGCCTTGTCTTCCCCACCAGTGACATTTCCCAAATACTACACCAATAATTAGCTCCTGAAAATTTGATCATCCCTAAAGGATAGGCAGAAGACTGGCTTTGCTGTAGCAGTTAATCAAGAGGTCTGACTTCTGCAGAGGGGATTTCCCGATCAGTGGGAGCTCTGGAAAATTATGCTGTCTGAGAGTAAATTTCTATATATGGAACAGCAGCAAGGATGTACTTGTACCACTAAGACTGAAAAACATATTCAGGGTGTTATATTATTCATATTTAACATAGTTTCCAACTTTGCTAATGCTGAACTGTTTCAAAATATAGCAAAACAGAAGTATCCAGTAAGATCTATGTACCCACTTCTGCAAACAATGCAAATAATTTAAAAAATTTACAATAAAACAAATTTTTAAAAAAAAACAAAAACAAACAAAACTAAACCAAACCAAACAAACACCAACCGACCAAAAAATCCCAAACAGGAATCACAGACCAATATATATAATCCTTCTGTTGCTTCTATTACATAGTTTGTATTTCCCCTCTGCATCTGATGTCATTTTGCATGTGAGCAATTTCCTATCTATAAGCAGTTAGTTGGTTAGTTGCCCTGTGTGTGCCAGGAAAACTTTGTGCAGTCAGGTGTGGGAGATGCCCACCACGGAAGACAAAAACTTAGGAGGAATTATAAGGCAAACTAGAAGCAGTCTTGGCTGCATCTAATACTGTAGGCTTGCAAAAGACTTTTTAAATGAATGCATTTTTTTAAGTCAAAGCCAGGCCACATATTGTGACCCTGAAAATTGCCTTCTACTTGAACACTGTCCTACGTCCATGTGGATTATGGATGTCCTTCTATTTCTAGGCTGGCAAGCATCCAAATTCAGAGTGATCAAGCTGTTTTGCTCAGGGGTTGTGTTCTGATCACATTCAAACAAAAGGAAAACGCTAAGCCACTTGAGTCTCTTGTAACGATATTATTAACAATGAGAAGTAGCCATGTTCCTACACGTACCTCAACTCTGAATGTAAAACAACTTGCATGCCTCTTGCTGCAAAAACAGCAGCTGTAATATCTCTAAAAGCCTTTTCTTTCCCTGAACCTTCCTTGACCCCAAGCTGTCTTCCTAGCAATAAATTCTTTCTAAAGAGTGTGTGAAGAGAGAGAGAAGGGAGGGACAGAGTGGAGGGGAAGGGACACCGCTTTTTTGCCATAATGCCAGTTCCTGCAGGTTTAAGTGAAGACAAAGGTGTCTGTTCCAGAGCAGGCTGGTGGACACAGGTGCTCACACACCTACAGGAGTACAGGGCACTGCTTGGCAAGGTTAGTCATCCCTTGGTACCACTCAGACCACCTCATGCCCTCATGGTGACTAGTGGCCCAGGCTGCTGGCCATGCGCAGCTAGCTGCCCCTGCAGCCAGGAGAGGGGTCATTCCCCTCCCCTTTCCTGCTCAAGTTTGTCATCCACCCTCTGCCTCCCTGTTTGAATTGGATCAATTTTTTTTTGTTCCATAGTTTCCTCCAGCTTCATTGAACAGAAGGAGCTGCAGTTCTAAAAGCAAAACGATAAGGGAAGAAACACTGAGTAGCTACTTACTTGATCATGGAGTTGAGATCAGCAGCCCTCCCTCCATTAATTTACAGACAAGACCTTAAACAACTTCAAATCAAGAGCTAAAACTCATTTCAATTCCATTTTATCATGTAGGTGCCATGCTCCCATGCATCCTGTCTCATCTCATGCTTGAGACTCAATCTTTTTAAAAGGTTGGTTGTATTGCACTAGATGGCATTCCGAATTCAGAGCAGAAGAGTCTGCTGTCTACTGAAATGTCCACTTCTTTATATAAGCCTGTCAATATCCTACTCTCAACACCTGTGGAAACACCATTCCTGCCCACCATTAACCCGGCCATTGAGGGCATTTGTCAACATGTTCTTCAAAGATTTTGAAATCCTGGGCTACGGTGTAACTCATAACACTGAACAGCTACCTTAAGGTCAGAGTTAGGAAGCCAGGCAGAAAGCCTTGGAGAACCACAGTCAGCTCAGGCCCTGCAGGGACCTGTGCCAAGAGGAGAGGAGGTCTCCATGACCAGCCAGGCGCCAGCAGAGGAAACCTGTGCAGAGACACTGCCTGCCTGGCTCCAGCGAGCTGTCCCTTGTGCAGGGACAGACAGAGCCTCAACCCCCCTACTGCCAATGCTGCAGGGCAAACCCCGGATCCTCTTCTTCAGGAACCTCTCCAGACTAGTAGCTTTGATATTTAGGCTTTCCTAGAATAGGATCTCCAAAAACCCCAAAACCAAAACAACCCCCAAACTCTTCCTTACTTATATGCAAAAATGCCTTGGAAAACTGGACCTGGAGGCTTAGCACCAACATACCAAGCACATGGGAGCCTGGGAGCTGGGGGACACATGCACAAATTGCCACCACACCAAAAAAAAACACCCCAAATCGTGCCTTGCTACAGACTGAAACAGTAAAATACTCCTAGGCTGTAATAAAGAAATTTGGTTCAGGAAGTTAAGCAAAGCAAGCACCCTGACCCACATCATCACCCACACTTGGGTCTGTAACAGAAGCCATGAAAATATCAGTGTGCTCTGAAGCCACTCAGTGACATACCAATCCTTACTACGGTGAGTTCCAAATGCTGCTATGTGACAATCAAGCCCATGACAATGTTTTCAAAAAATAGACTGGTGCAGGAAGAAATTTTGCCTCTCCTGTCCTGTGTGTTCTCCAAATGTAAACAAAATGAAAATAAAAATCTGCTTTAATTGCAAAGATCTAGTGCTGCCAAAAGGAGTTATCCAGGAGGAGGGAAGGGGGATGGAGAAAGGCTACAAAGCAAATACACAAACACACTCACTTCCTTCTCAACACACAGAACCTTTTCCTCTGAAACACAGAGAGAATATCTGAGTACAACTGCAGGAAATAACAAATTTATTGAAGCTGTTTTGTCATTAAAATTGATTCATTTTGTATCATGAGAAACTGCTGATCAACATTTCTCATGACAGAGATGTATTCTTGTTTAAGGCAAGACACATCGTCCCCAAAACCAGTTAAACAGAAATCACATGGATGCACCCATAACAGCCTCTCTGCAGCACCCCAGTTCTGCTGCTCTTAAAATCTCCATAGAAGAATGGCCACCAATTTATACAGCCTACATATCTGCAAAGATTAAATTTTCAGCCTATCTGCTTGAAAAGAAGCATGGATAATGGCATGGCACAGAAAGTTACTGAGCATCACAACTGTACTCCACTCTAACAGTGAGCCTGACAATGACTAAGACAAGTAGATGAAAGGACAGCATTCCAGTTAATACAAAACAGCATCAAAAATGCGTTGCCCCAACCTTTGCTTCCTTTCCATTATGGAAACATTGTCAAGTTGTGACTTGCTAAATTTTTTGTTTCACATCAAACACTATTTCGCAGAAGATACACAGATTGAACATACATAAATTATAAGAAAAAACATAGGGCAGAAGTGCAACAGATGGTACAGTTAGTCGATTATTTTCTGGATCATCATCAATCAGGCTTGGCAGATGCTTCCCAAAAATAAACATCTGTACACTGAAACAATAAGAATTGGAATTTGCTTGACAAGATTTTGCTTTCTCTAACTCCTTTAACTCATCAAGTCTATCCAGCCCTGATTATTGACTGTATGAGAGCATCATTAGACCCACTGAACAAGAGATCAAGGCCTCACAGCCCACCTGTTTATCCACAGTGGTTGTCAAAAACCTCCTGTCAAATATTTTTCATCACAAATAATGTTCCAAGAAAATGCAGCACTGCTGCAACCTTTCCTTCAAAGCATATGGAAAAATGATCCTGAATACACCTCTTCCTATGTTTTAAATACACAGACCTCTAGGTTACACAGAAAAATTGAAGTAGAAAAGACTAAGATGTTACAACAGGCAGAAGGGAATGACCAGTTTGCTTAAGTAGAAGCTAAGTTAGCTTTTGCAAGAAAAAAAAAAAAATAGGCAGCTCTACTTTTGTAACATTAATCATCTTCTCATTCGGCCTCTCCTATAGTAATCTTTGGGTTCAAATTCTTACTTATTTGTTTCCTACCACTGTTGCCAAGTTTAAAATTATATTAGTTACTGAGCCATTAAAAGGTTTTTGCTTCCTTTCAGCATCAATAGGCCTTTCATCTTCAAGCAGTTCCCAGAAGTAAGCCAAAACGTTTCCTGAGAAGAACTGAGCCCCTGCAGTGTGCAGCGACTTTGGCAGGAATTGGGAACTCTCAGATGTTCTTCAAACATGACAAATCTTTCACAGACTTCTGCCTAAAAACCCTAAACCTCTATGCACTTGAAAACACACCCCAAGATTTCTCAGCCACAAACCACTGAGGTCTCAAACGAGGAAAAAGAATTGTCTAAAGATGCAAATAACTGACAATAGCATGTTTACAAAATGCCTTTAAAGTAGGCAGTTCTATGCCTACTCAAAAAAGGCAAACAAATGAAAAGTTTACGACTTGGACTTTACTGAAATGTTTAAAATCTAACTTTTACTTAGCGGTAAGCCCCTGAGAGGTCAGAATACAGCAAACAGAGTCTGTTAGCAGAAAGATGCTCCCAGCAAAAAGCAGGAGCTCATGCTGATGTCCAGCCTCACTTAACAGCAACTTGGAAAATGTGGGAAAACATGACAGTTATGCAGCACTTAACTATGTTGTCGTAGCTGAAACACCTGAGCAAACCAAATGGTAGTCTCTTCACTTTTGGTGCTGCAGAAATGAAGTATAAAGAAACTCGGGCTTTCAGCCCCTCCCCATGTACCTTGACATTAATAGGATGTTGTCAGAAAAGGTATAAGTTAGACGAGAACCGGAAAGCTGTCATTCTCCATCTAAATGCAAATATTCTAGGAGGGCTTTTAAGGTGGTGTGATTGTGTGAAGTGTAATTACAGGGAAAGCAGACAAGGAGTTGAATTTAAGGCTTTGTTTGTTCTAGATGTGGCAGACAAAGGAGGAAATGTGAAAAATTTAAATCACCAGGTATGTGCAATGAAAAATCCTGACCACTTTGCCTTTTAGAGGCAAGGCGTTCTGTATACAGCTGTCTAATTCATCAGGCACATATCTCCAGTTTTCCCTGAGCCAAGTGAGTAGTCTGACTGCCTTTCAGCCCTGAAGGCATGCATGTGTGACTTTTTGGGTATGCGGGTAAAGACCTACAACTCTAGTGCAATTTCAATAATTGGGTACCCACAGAAAGATCCAAAGCTGCTGGCCCTTGTCTGCAGTACTGATGGTGCAGCTCTGGAAATGCAGTGCAGGACGGAACCTGAGTGCAGGACAAGTTCCCCAGGTTTGGAGAGCCCCCTCTCAGCTGCACACCAAGCAGCC
This sequence comes from Myiotriccus ornatus, assembly GCA_036023395.1. NCBI lineage: Eukaryota > Metazoa > Chordata > Aves > Passeriformes > Tyrannidae > Myiotriccus > Myiotriccus ornatus. The sequence goes on from JAYRBT010000139.1 coordinate 15,478,979, forward strand.
TTGATTGTATTGACTCAACCGAGACAAGTCCGAGCTTACATATGAGCAGTTTTTGCAGGCAAGAGGAGCCCATCCACATCTCACTTCATCAGCAAGGATCAAAATGTTGGCCTTGTCAAGACACAGATAGACACTTGCTTGAATGACTGGGTTTACTTTGCAGTGGTGACAGTGAAAAATAAGTTATTCTAAACTTCACTCTCTGTGTCAAAATGGGAGGCTTCAGTCTGCCACTAACAAAGATACACTCCTCTGTTGCACAGCTGAGCAAACATTTTCACACAGCCCCAAGCGCCTCCAGAGGTGCTCCCACAGAGTGCTCTCAGACCCAGGACCAATCTGGTCAAGCTCAGCTGGTACACACAGATCCCTTTGACATCGTGCTACATCCTGGCTTTGTCTGAGAACCCATTTGTATGGAAAAGAGGCATTCTCTGCTGAGCAGATCCTGCTCTGACAGAGTGGGGACTCTTGAGTCACCCACAATTCCCTCAAAAGTGACCTTTTCTCATTTTTATGGATTTAAAAGTCAGATGCAGTCACGCAGTGCCTCATGAACAAAATGCAACTTTGCATTATTCCTGGCTCTCCACAGGGCAGGCGCAGGCATGGTGGCAGCAGGGTAACTAGCCCTGTGCCAGCTGCTGCTGCAGTAAGTCTTCCAGCAGTGCATACCCTCCCGCTGCAGCACTGGGAGCTTGCTACAAGGTGTATTTTTTTTCCCCTTGATGAAAACACAGTTAAAGCATTTGGTGACTGCCATGAACTAAGCATGCAGGCGAGCAGCACAATGGCAATTTGGATAAGTCAGTGTTCAGACAGTAGGCAGGCAGCAAGAAAAATTAAGGTGAGTAGACCCATTAGAGACTCAGTTTGACACTTTCTGCTCTCCACCAAGATAAAAGCACCTGGAACAAGTCTCACTACTCGGGAACGGACTGCCTTGCAGCACTATCCCCTTCCACAGTGTTTCTTCCTCCTAATTATCTACACGTCACTCACAATGAAACGATCGTGCATTTCTCCTGGTTTCTTAAGTCAGCCTGAGACACATAAATAAATATTACTCAAGTATTGGTTTACAAACCCCAGCTCAGGAAGATTATGTGACTGAAGTAAAATCAGTGGAAGAGTGCCAAAACTCAAGTTTTGTTAAGCCCAGCTGGATCCTCCAACCTCTGCACTTCAGTGCACTGCTTCAGCTATTATCTCTATGCCAAATCTTATTGTTATGGCTCTTAAAATCAGTTATATGAGCACAGAAACAGGCTAACTACTACGTGGTGAGCAGCAAGCCTTTCAGAGTAGGGATACCCTTTCGCTGCATCTACATGTTTATCAACTCACCCACCACGAGCAAAACATTACTGTTTCTATTGCTGACAAGGCATATTTGAATAGTCAGGAGTGGTTATCAGCTGTTGCCCAATCAGTCTGAAGGCTTTCTTCAGTGAAGTGGTGCATGAAATCTCCCACTGTACCCATCTGCCTGTGAATTCCTCATCTCAATGGCAGAAATCCAGCACCTGGGATGAATTGTAGTAGGCTTGCCTGGGAAAATGGATAGGGTACGACCTACATTCTACCTTACATAAAACCTATCCTACCTGCTCATTTGCTTTTTCCTTGAAATACCTCTTTTTATTGTTATTGTTGTTGGGTACAATGAATTTACTGGTAGTAGGTTTAAAGACAGCAAGAAAACTGCATTCGCAGTATTAAGCTACAAAAAGAGCATGGTTAAAGATGAAGACAGGTTTCTATTTGTTTAAAATATACTTCAAAAGAACATCCTTAACTGGCAAACTTTGGAGATCTGAGAGTTTAGGTAAAAATGCTATTGCAAGCAAGTACTGCTTGAAAAAGAGCCAGATAATTAAGGGATCAAGAAAAAACAAACAAACAAACATTCTTATCTTTAACATTAATTTCCCAAACCTATTTTAATTCAGTTTTTTCCACACATTTACGTGTTCCTCCACACCAAGCGTCCAAACATTTTATTCCCGATCTAGCAGAGAAGTACTCACTAAAGCAGAATCCAGTGGTCCCCTTCAACTCAGTTACAGTTTCTACAGGATTCTCATAAAAAAGATCTCTCTCAGTAAAAAGGGTTAAGATAAAAAGTAGCTTATAGAAATGTTAAAAAAAAAAAAAAATCCAGGTGATATCAGCTGTTAAATTTTAGAAAAACACCACTGTTTAATTTTCCATGTGAAATCATTTTGCAAGTTAAATCAAGGATTCAAGTCTTATAATGCATTTTACTACCTCAGTTTTTGGGAGTACACTGAAATGCTTACTGCAAGTGCAAGAAGTCAAATCCCACAAATTTTCTGCTTTAGGACTACATTAAAATTGTTCAAGTGGATGTGCCTTTTGTTCATTGATTTTATAGAACTTCTTAAATGTTTTTTTAAAAACCCCAATATTATTTTTCTCCACTACATCAAAGAAGAATTTTAACAAAATATATAGATAGTAAAAGAAAAACTGAAATGTTTGATGAGCAGATGCTTTGTGAGTCTGCATTTTAGACATCTTCTCACACAATACTTCTCCTCTCATAGCTGAAATCCCTGTACATCCAGCCAGGTGAACATGTCACTGGTTTTCCACAGGAGCCTGCTATCAGCTGACCTTGTCCATGCTCTGCCAAGCAGCTCCGAAGTCCATCAGTCACATTGCCATGTCGTCCCCAGGTGCCACAACATACATCTATTGCCACATTCTCCTTTCACACGCAGCTCAATTTAGCATCATTTCTCCACCAAGAGCCCCTTCATTGTGTCACACAAGTGGAGCACCAGTTGCAGCATTACCTCCTCTTGCTTTGCCTGATACACACTAGTACATGCACATACATCACAACTTGGCTTTTGCCAATCCTCTTCTTGACGCAACAGAAACATCCATACCATTGTAAAGCATGTAAGCCAGTTCCCTTCAACCCTTCCAAAACCCCTTTGTTTTTTAAAGGTCTGATTTCACCCAGCTTGTTCTAATTCCTGTCAGACAGCTTGCAAGACTGCTGCAGAGCCCGGGAGCCTTTCACCTCAGATTTCCTGCATGGCTAGAAGGGTCCTCCTTTCTGCCCTCTGTGACCATCCCAGCTGTGGGCCACCATATACTCCTGAAGCCCTACAGCTCAATGCAAATACAGCCCGGTGTAAAGGAGACTAGTATCAGCCTTCAAATTTGCACCTTTCATGACTCCAAACCTGAAGCTGTTCAAATAATAAACTACACATCAAATGCTATCAGTGATTTAATTTGCTGTGATGCATAACAGAAGCAAAACTTACAAATATGAGAATTTGAAACTGTGTCAGAAATACAGATAAATGCAATTCTGCCTTCTGAGTCTTTAATCCCCTGCAACCTTTCAAGCACATGAGCAAATCTATGATTTTTCTTGTGAAACATATTCACCGTGTAAATCCTCCCCAAACAACTGACCCAATCAGTCCATGTGCTACGAAAAGGCCAGTACCATAACTAACCTCAGATTAAGAAAAATTAAAGAATATTAAAGAGCTAAACTCTTTCCTGCTTTCACAGGAATCAGCAGCAAGCCCATCACACACGAATTAAAAGGTTTCCTATTTGAGTTTTCCACTTACATAACAGTATGTACTGGGTAACAGGTTGGACAAGTCTTATTTGCTTGGCAAGGACTACATAGAAAAATAACGAGATTAGCAATGTTTGTTGAAAAGATCTGTTAATATGGTTAAAAGCCTATTTAAAAGTCTTTCCTGCAGTCTCTGCCAGATTATAATTATTCTAGAAGTGTTTCCTTTTTTTTTTCATCCATACACAGAAACACCTGCTAATTTTCCTATTGTTTGTATCTGTTGTCCAATTTTATTAAGAGGTGCACATGCTCTGTAGCCTAGTACCTCTCTCTGCTGGAGTTTCAAACTGCATTCGAATCATCAGCCTGAACAAAGCATCTCATTGTCATTTGAAAGAACTTGGCAAGTGTTCAATCTAAGCAAGAGAAATAATCCATGACAGGGTGCGTTAGGCAGGTACTGATGCATGCCTAATGCACGTTGCAAAGCACATGCCCCCCCCAAATACATTCTGAAATACCTTATCTCTCATTTTTCCTGCTTTTTAAGAATATTTATATAAGCTGTTACTCTAAGCAACTATGAAAAGCTTCTCCTCTAAGAAAATAACAATAAAACAGCCACATATACTTTCCCCCTTCAATTCTGTACACATCCAACACTTCTGATTTTCAAATTAAAACAACAACAAAAAAAATTTCCCTGCATCATCTGAACCTCTATTTGAAAAACCCCTAATCTTTCCCTTGGTATTGGAAGCTGCCATGAGAAACAACACACTGCTCAGCTTCACCATCGTTAGACACAGGCAGTGGGAGCATCACACCGGCTCAGACCAAAAGCAACAGTCAGCTCCAGTTCCCACGGGACAGCACCATGGGCTTGGCAGTGCCAAGACCCACTGCAAACACTGGAAATCTCTCTGACCTGCTTGGTCTGCATCTATCTGCACCAGAGTGTGAGTCCAACAGGCATGTGGTGTGTCCCAAACGTGCAAAGAAAGGCCTGAGTGACAGAGGGGCTTCTGCAGGCAGGTAGTCAAGTGTCCTTGTCCTTAGGCAGCACAGGAAAACCACACACTAAATCATGGGAAAGCGGAGTGCTGGTGGGAACCAGCAAGGCCACTTCCAAAACACTCGCCTTGCCTTCCTGAGTGGCATGTGATCCTGGAGAACATGTTCCCTGATAGCCATGCTCTGTGTCTGGAGAGAACTCAGCTGTACACCAAATCAACTGCCAGCTGATTTAATTTACTGAATTAATATTTTTTTCACCTCGTGCTGCCTAACCCGGGTGAGACATCCAAAGAATGGACACAGCTTCTTTAAGGGCTAATGTGTCTTGAAAGACCTGTAGCAATATCAAAAAATTATAATGTCAACGTGCCTCTGAGCACATCCTCCTTTGCTGCTGAAAAACATGAGGTATTTTTTTCAAACCACATAACACAGCAAACCCTACGATTTTTACAGGGAGGCAGAGGAACAATGCATTTTCTAGCTGAAGTAGCAAACTACTACATACCAGGAGTTATCTGCCAATAATTGGGCAATGTGCTGATAAATACTTTTTCTGGGTTGCCTAAGGACACTGCATGCATGAGTATCTCACCACTATTAATTAATCGCTCTTTGTGCATTTATCCTGGTAGAATTTACATGTTGCACACAGTGAATACCCTGAATGAGGCAATTTCTACCTCCAAAAGCACTTACTATTGTCAGTTTATTTGCCCTGCTTAGCCTGATGCTCAGATTGGCAATAAATCATCATTCTTAGCAGCTGAAGTGTTTAGTGTCTTTCATTCAATATTCTTTCCTGCCCACTGTTCCCCCTGGAAGTACAGTAATCATGTGCTGAATAGTCATTTGCAGCACTGCAATTAAGAGATTATTCCATTAGGCTCTGTATTTCTATCCGGTTTTATGTTTCCATTAAAAGCACTTTGTTAAACAATTGAGCAAAAAATGTAATGCAACAGCAGGAGCAGATGCCTGTCAGGCAGAGCCCTGGTGAAGCAACCCAGGAAGAGCAGGTGGTGCTCACGGGTTGATAAAGAAGAGATCATTCTCACAGGCAGGGTCTCAAAACGTGGGAGAGGACAGGCAGCATGACTGCAGATGAGCCAGTGTGGATAAGCAGTGGAGGAGTTGACTACATGCCAAGAGGCTGGGTGAAACTGGAGAAAAGTCATTGGCCAGACTCCTATGTGGGGGTGAGTTCCTCTGTAAACACAGCATCATTTCTCATGCCTCTAACAGCAGAGTAAGAAATAACAAGGAAATTTTACATCTATAAAAAGTGGCCACTTCTTCAAGGAGCAATCAAAGTACTTGTTAATTATGTTGTAGCTCTTATTTCATTGTCTTCCAGACTCTGTATAGTTTTATTTTCAGTTTAAACCATCTAGGGTTTCCAAGAATGTTTTCCTCTTCTCTGGGGAAACTACCTCTCTCAAAGGAAGTCACATCTGCCCAAACAATGGTGGTGATTTTATGCCAAGCTTGTGGATAAGGCTGGAAAATCACAGCAAAGTGCTGCAGGAATACATGTGAAGAGTTTCACTGGGCATATGGAGTATTTTGTCCACTCCGTGGTGACTCAGGACACCTTCCAGGGAATACACTGTTCTCTGATAACACCCTTCCAGTCTCTGCTCTTATGAGTACTTTCATCATTAACAACCAATAGCCTCTGAGCCCCTGTCCTCAATGGCAACAGACAGTTTTGGAGGAGAATGAATCACCACTGCCTCTCCCTGGGATTCCTCATCCGTTGCCCTCCCTCACGTGTTTCCAACAGTACTCATTCACTGCCCTCAGGATGAGGCAGGAGGTCTGCACTTTGCTCACCAAGGGACTGACCAGATACCCACATGTAACCATTGCATCAAGCTTCTGAAGAATGTTTTAAATTTTGCAAGTGTACACTGCTGGACTTTCCCTCACTCCCTGACTGTGTGCCAAGAACTACATCCAGTGCTAAGTTGAGCCTCTTGAACAACCTGCTTCCAACCAGACAACTTCCTGCATTCTAACGGGGATGCACTGACTCTGGATTGCTTCATCTCTCTGTAGTCTCTTGCTGGCCCAGAGATTCGTTAATGAAGTGTCCACAAACATGACGAATAACACCTCCAACACTTCACATAACCCAAGTAACATCTAGCTAAGTCATCTGTAGAAAGCTAGGTTTCTCAAGAAAATGCAAGCTTATACTGGGACTTAGAACAACTCTCCTTTTTTAAACCACAGGATAACTAAATCGCAGCACACACTTTGTAATACACTCTGCATCTTTTCCATCTTACTCAATTGCTTAGTTGGCACAGTTACTAAACATGCAATCACAGAGGAGTAGAAGTCTGCATAACAAACTTGTTATGTATAAGTATTTCTGGAAGCCACTTGAAAAATGGCAGTAAGGAAAGAACAGAGCTTCACTATTTCTGCATTTTTTCTATTCCACCTGAAACTTCCCCTTTATTCATCCTCAGAACAACTCTTAGAATGCTTTCCGACCAACATACTGCACCTTACTCCACATTTTTTCACTTGAGACAACTCTGCTGTGATATTTGTAGCAATACACACAACAGAGAAAGAACAAAGGAAATGGTAAAGTCAATATCCCAGCCTCTTCAACACCTCTTTTTCTGTCATACACACACATAGCAGTCATTCCTCACTTTCAAATTGTGAACCAGGAAACCATTTTGAGCACTTGCTTATACACACGCAAAAACCATTCTCTGTGTATTATCTCCAAGTCAAGAATTAATTCTGAGCGCAAGCTCAAGCACAGCTCTTTACCAGGAACATTTTCTTGAGTTGGACTGGAAAGCTTAAAGCCAAAGGAAACTAGAAAACCAGATACTGGTCTGAATTCCTCCTTTCACCAAAGTAGCGCATCTCCTTAAAATATACAGTTTAAGTATCTCAAAAGATGTGGAGGGGATAGAGCAGCTGGAATCCAGTGTACATGCTGAAGGCTACAATTTGGCCCCAAATGAGTACGTTGTAGAAAAACCCAGAGTAACCCATGAAATTGGGAGTGGCAGCTGTAACAACACCTTGCATGTACACCCTGCTGAGCCCTGGCACATCAATTCTCACCACTGCCTCAGCTTTCAGCACACCCTTGGCCAGCTGAACTCGCACAAACTGTTTTAACCCTCCTCTGGGTCCTATTTTCCATCTAGACTTCACTGTGTGTAAGAAGGATCCAAAAATCTCTACCTAGTCAGTGCCTGCACCTCACTTGCACTTACCCAAGCAAAGAGAGGAGGAAAGGGGTGAAAAAATAGTTCAGGGCCCTTCTAAGCCAACGGCAAGGCTTAATTAAAGACCTTTTAAATGCATCTTATTAACCCTAGTAACTGCTACTGGTTTTTCCTCCCCCTCTCTAGGAGAAAAAAAGAAATATTGAACAAGCAAAACCAGATCATTATTCACTTGGCAGACTACTGTACACAAACAGTCTTTAAAGTTGTTACACTCAAGTAAACATAGCTTATATCAATATCATCTGTGCTTTTCCGTCATTAGTCTGCGAGGGAGGAGGATGGCCCATTTTCAAGGAAGCAATTTTTACAAAAGGAAACCATTAACTTGATATTTAATTAATGCACTAAGGAACAGGGAAATAAAGAAGAAATTCCCCAGAAGATGGGGTTGGGACATGGAAAGAAGAGTTTTCTTCACAATACCTTCTTTTATACTGCATTTCTATCAGACTATTTTTGAGAGGAGGGGGGAGAGGGTGTGGGGGGGAATATTTTTCAACATGATTTTGATGGTTTCTTCTGCTATAGCTGAAAATAGGACCTTTTCTCCTACTCCCTACTGTTTTGACTAGCACAAATGATTACTGCCAAATCAGAAAGCTATAGGAATAAGCAGTCTTAAGGGAGCTGAGTGGAAACAGTACTGAATGCAGGACCCTTGACTGAGACACTCCATACATGTCTCTTTATAACTAAGTACAGCACAGATACCAAAGTCAGTTCTAAGTAAGAACTGAAACAACTGTATTTGGCCACAAAATAACACAAGGTTCAGTCTAAAGGATAGAGTGTCAACTAAATGTTCATTAGATTTAAAAACTAACCCAAATCACATCTGGCTTTATAGGCATTACAGGATAGATTTTTTTGTGCGTGTGGTTTTCTTTTTCTTTGATTTGGGGTGGTTTGGTTGGATTTTGTTAGTAAGCACAGTTTCTCAGTTTCTATGATAAATTCTCTCACAAGTCATTCAAACAGCAAAACAATATCAACACACACCAATACAGTTGGCAAACCACAGCCCAAAAAGGTTTTGGTTGCAATTACCAGATTATGTTATAATTACAAATGGCTTTCATTAAGAATTACAGAAAGAACATTCTGGCTGTGAAATGCAGTGCACCAAAGACGCAGGAAAAAGGGATGTCCAATGAGGGAAACCTATTTACTGTAGGTCAGTTCACTCAGTTTACTTAACTGACTTAGAAAGAAAACACCCTTTCCAAATCATTAGGAACCAGACTGATTCACATGTTTAAGTAATGGAAGAACCAGCTTGGGAGCCAAGTTTTAATGTCATTAATTTCTGCAGACTGACAGTTTCACCCATCTGCTTTAATCCGCTGTGGTCCTGCTCATGCAGAGCTACCCTGTCCATGCACCACAGCACCAAGCACGGCACTACTCATTATGCTCAGTGACATGCTAAGGTAGGTACTCCAGTTTGGGTCTGTCTCATTAGGCTCACTTGGAACCAAGGCTGAAGTCATGCCATTTAATCACCATGAGTTTGGAGCTATTTGGAAGGAGGAGGGAACAACAACAAAAAGTTAAGGCCATCTTCCGAGGGAAATTCTAGACTTTGCTGAAGTAAAGCTGTTGATGGTTTTTTTCCTTCTCCTTTCCCAGGGTAAACTCTTCATTTTTGTTACAAATAAATAGAGAAGTGCAGGGGAAAGCTTTATGGTAGTTAATTCACTAAATGACCAAGTCTTTTTTTCAAAGGTGAAACACAGAGTTACTGAATTTTTCCAAGTTAGCCAATTTAGGAAGTTATTTTGGTCTATTGGTTTTAATGCCTCATTGTACAAGTCAACTGCTTTTCCTGTAGGATGCAATAGTAAAAGTAACCCATGTTTCCAAATAATGCATCTCATTATTCTAAAAGCAGATTAGACTTTCTCAAAGAATAGAACACAGTTTTACCTATTTTTCTGTCTCTTCCTAATCTGGGTGATTACACAGAATTTTCTTATGCTCTAGACCAGTAGATTTTTTACCCCTGTAGTGTATTACACAGAACCACGCATTTCCTCTTAGGAGAGTCACAAACCCAGCTCGGCAAAGAAAGACTATATTATTAGTTTGCTGAAGCCAAAATGGATAGGGGTTTGCAAACAGATAAGGATTGTCAGTGATGTTCCAAAACCTCAGCAAAGTGATCATATTCCCTTTAAATATTAAGGCAGTCATTCATCTGGTTTCCAGAGTGGAAGTTACAGAGTATCACCTTTTAAATAAGAAACCCAAAAGCAAACCCAAAACTTTCAACATATTTAAACACTTCTGAGACACAGAGCATCTGAACAAGTTGAAAACCATGAGCTTTCAAAATGAATGTACATAAAAAATGCTCACAGACAGGGGGGAAAAAACCAAACCAAAACAAAAACAAACAAACCCATCTAAACCTCACATGCTTCTGAACTGACATTCTTAAAGCTTTCAAAATAAGTACTTTTGAAGGGAGAAGCACTGCTTCAAGTGCTGCCGTAAGTTTCCTATCAGCCTGAACAAGACAGGACCATAGGAAAAAGGTCCTACAGCAAAGTTCCCTCTCCAGACTGGAATGTACCTCAAATCTGGGTGTGGATTGGACAAGACTGTCCTTCAGCACAGACTGAGCATTAACTGCAAGCTGAATTGTGACTGAAGAGTTTACAAATGGGCTTGGCCTTTCAGTAGCAAATACTAAAGAGAGGCACAAGCCAGAAAATGGTAAACAGACCAACCACAACCAGGTAAAACTGAAGAGAGCCTTCCAAGCTGGACTACAGGAAACATCATGGTCCCCCTGGATGGAGATGGGTTTTTTATTTCACCAATTAGAAGTTAACTGCTAGAAAAAGTAGACTAAGCTGCTCCCAGGCAGCTGCAGGGTCTCAACAAAGAAGGGAGTCACAGCGGTCCAGAAGAGCTCTTTGGCCAAACACATCTTATAGCCATCATCCCATATCCATCCTCCCAGAAGCCTTATTCACCGGTATCACGGAGTTCACGCTAAGCTTTAGCCAACACAGTTATCTCACCTCTGCAGTATATTTGCTGCCTTTTAGCTATGCCAGCAGAACTTTCCACAGTAAAAAAGGCCTGTAGTGACAGACAGACATGGCAGCTTCAAGGTAATGGCAACTCTGAGGGAGTCTGAAAAATCCAATCAAACCTCCCTGCTCTGCAGCACAGAGGGATAGCCCATGCGATCCTTCTGTTAGCACATGTTATTTTAGCAAAGCTATGAAGAAATAGGTCCCTAGACTGACAGCCTGTTCTCAGCTGAACCACAGTTTACTGACAACATGAAAGTAACTTTTCCTAGAACAGCTTGTTCTGCTGAGGGCTGTGGGGACAGGGAAAAGAGAAGCATGTCACCAAAGCACTCCTAAAATGCCAGCATATTGCCTGTCTTCAGATTAGGATGATTTTTCCAAAATAGCCTATGAGAGGAGAAGATTATTGAGAAATAGCTGCATACCTGTTGTGAGGGAGAGTTTCTGAGCTCTGCTTGCAAAGATGAATTATCTCAGTAATATCTTTTTAAGCAAAACCTTACAAACTGCAGAAGAGCAAAAATATGAAAAGCAATTTCTTACCATGTGCTTTCAAGATGTAAATATCCCTTTACTACTCTACATTGCAATAATTCCTTTCAATTTCAGATGCTAACAGACACACGCATTTCAAAACTGCAATGCCCATAACTCAGCTTGGGGAAGAGGCACATGCACTAATGCTCTCTCACATACCTCGCATACACACACACCAGCTGTTAAACACTACTGTGCCACGAAGGAGCTGATCATACATACCTTGCTGAATACATCATTTGGTGCTTATAGATTACACAGCATACGGCACTCTAAGCAAAGATATATAGAATAAAAATACTACCATATGCATTTCCTTTTTTTTTTTTTTTTTAAGAAGGGCTACTGCTTAGGTTTTGGTGAATTGGGGGTAGGGACATTTCTTGTCGCTTTGTTATTTTTGGTGAGTTTTTGTGGTTGGTTTTTGCTGCCCCCCCCCCCTTTTTTTTTACAAGTATAAAAAGGAAACCCGCAGTTCTTGCAGTCCTGGAAATGAGTTTTACTGTTGTCTCTGAGGTTAAACATTAACAATTTGCTTGTTGAACTTCCTCTAAATATTAAAGCAGGGACATTATTTTATCTTAACCTGACAGAAGCATTGTAAAAACAACAGTAAAGACAACTTTAGGTCACTAGTACAATAAACAGTCAGTACAACTGAAAATGACAATTTTATGCACTAAACAATATCCAAGCCTAAACTAATCCAGAAGACAAACATCTTCATGAAGCATATGGCTTTTCTGATGAAGGTTGCCTAATCAAACCTCCCCAGACACTCCAGTTGAAGCATTAACAGGAGCAGAGCACCTTCTCAAATGCAGTTTTGTACCCACACACCTGCTTTTTCTCCCCGTCTGCCACCTCTCCCTTCTCATACAAGAATAAGGCAGCAAAAGAAATGTGCTTTTAATAAGCCAGGCAGTTAAATAAGGGGATCAACAATTCTGCACTTCAGCAGCATACAAGGGAGCTGGGGGCTGGCTCTGCACACAGCAGCCATCCCAGCCGAGAGGAAAGACGAGCAGGAAGGATTCTACCTCTCACCACTTTCCACAGCTGCTTGATTCTATGCTGATGTAGAATTTATCTTCTCTTCCCTGAATTGCCTGTGAAAAAGCAACTGTGAAAAATTTGCTCATAACACTTGTAGTAGCTCTTCTCTGTTCCCCATAAAAGCATTCTGCTGGAGAGATACAGCTCTATCTTAATCCACCTATGGTAACATTGGAGTGATACCTGCCCCATCCAGTGCTACATGCGTCTTCTCATTTTTATCACAGACACAGATGAACTGCAGCAGCCAAATTTGCAAAATGTACCACAGGGGCAAAAAAAAAAATCTCCATGCTGTGTTCAAGACTGAACAGGATAAGTACTTTGCCCACTTCTTTTTTTTTTTTTTTTTTTTTTGAGACCCAGGCATCTCTACAGTAAAGTAATTCTTTTGTCATGGTGCTCACAAGCCAGATAAGCAAATTAGCCTCTAAGCTTCTGACCACCCTGTGCCAGAGCCGGGCCTCAGGAAGACATCCTGTACTCAGTGGAAAAAGTCTTCCTCACTTCACTGCCCTCTGCCTCGTGCAAAACAACGTCTTTGCAGCATGCCTGTACTTTAGGAAGATACTTTTTCTATTATATTTTAAAGGCTTTTAAAAGCTTCATGCTGTCACTATGACTACACTCAGCAGAAAAGTGCTGAGTAGAATTTATGCAGTTCATTAAATGCTTGTTTCCTGCTATTGATGCTGCATCTTGCAGTTGTACTAGCAAATGATTTTCTCATAAAAAGTAGTGAGAAAATGCCTCTCTCTATAACAGAGATTCAGACACAGGAAAATTACACGACCTAAGGAAATATTCCCTTGTCCTGGCATGCTTGAGCTGGTATACAACTGTATTTCAAAGTTTTCAATGGCCTATAACAAATTGGAACCCAATTACAAAATGGCCTATTACAAATTGGAACTCACTGCAAAAAGAACCAAAAACAAACAAAAAACCCACCAGCAAACCTGCCTGAAAAATCCACTTCTTTGTGAGCATCTTTCTCCTGTATGGGAGAGTTTCAGCTGTAGGCCTGCCCCAAAGCAACAGAGTCCAGGCTCAGAAAGTCCAAGTGATAAGGAACTGTGAACTGAAAATCCCCAGATGCCCACAAAACATGCTATGGATCAGCTGGGCATCTGGTTCTGGAGAAAACAGTCATATTTCTACAGCAGGGCTAGTAGCAGCATACAAAGAAAGTCAACAGGGTTTCAGGGTTTTACCTTTCAGTAGACAGGTAAACTCCAACAAGACATCTTGACATTTTGACCTACATCAGCTGACCAGAATGCAGCATCACCAATACTGCCATCTGTCTGTATCAACCCGACCCATGAAACAAACCACTTATTAAATGTGTCTTTAGACCTGGCCAGGAAAGCTGGGAAATGACATGGGATGAACTTGAGCTGCATTATTCAACATAGCTTCTCCTAAGGGAAAAGCCTCAGTGTTATTTCCTTCAGAATTAACCATGTCTTATGTAGATAAAGCCATGTTTAATTCTGCACAGCACCAGCTTTTTCTACAAAAATGAGTTGTAATGCCTCGTTTCAAGGCTCTGCTGGGTTTATCTGGTATGACTTGGGTTTAGGGGGTGGAAACAGAGGAGCTCCCTGGCTGCTGTCCATCATTACCCTTCCCTGCAGGGCTAACTCAAGAGAAAGAGGAAAGTGAGCCCAGCAGACATGACAGCACAACACTCAGATTTCATGTTGCTCTGACTGTGTTGCTGCATTCACCTATGTACAAGATTAGGAAATTGCATTGGTTCTGCAAACCAGCAATGATTCAGTCATGATTAGGCTGAAAGACAGGTTATATGACAATTGGAAATTCTTAGCATACAAAATGATAAACTATTTTGTTTCTCCACCAACTGTAAATAAGTGTAACCTACTGGGTCTACAGATAATTTAAAATTATCCCAACCAGCCTCAGAAAAGCAGCCTACACCTTAAAAAAACCCAGCTGTTCATCCGAAGATCCTCAGCTTGCAAATGCTGCAGTAGAGGAGATATTTCAATGAAGAAGGAGCAGAAAAGAGATGGGCTCCAGCATTCCATTAAGGAGCCGTGTCCTCACTCCTCCCTAATTCCTGGTAGTAAGCACAGGTGCCAGCCTGTCCCACACCCCTTCTAGGGATCCTGCCATACCTCAGAGCAGCCCAACGGCATGTAATGAGTATCACACCACACTCAACAAGAAAGTAAACTTGTTCCCATTCAGATCAATTCTGCTTCTGCTCATATGTTCTTGAATATACCACAAAAACCTGACACAAGCCCTGTTGCCTGGGAACACTACAGGCATTAGATCATCTGTGCATTCCATAAGAGAGAGCACAGAAAGCTACAGCTGCAAATCTATGGCTCTGTGAGCAACTTAAAAAAACCCCAACCACCTACATTATACACAAAACAATACTACCTGGAGGATAGTTTCTCCACCTACTAGTTCCAGATGTAAGCTATTTACAGCACCTATTGGTAGAAGCTGATCATTCTCAAACAGCAGAAACCAAACCATACCCAACCCACCCCATAATCATGTTTTAAGATTACTATTTTTAAAAATGTTATGGCACCCATTAGCACATCAGCTTCTCAGTCATCACTATTACAGTTTTTAAAAACTGTAAGAGCAGCTAAAGAGCAGTAACAGGCATATTTAATCACCTTGTTTTCCTTACCTTCCACCCTTCAAAACAGTGATACCCAAATGCTGAGCTGCCCAACATCACAGCACTGAAGCTGACAAAAGGATGCTGGATTTTCTTGTTCCCAAACACCTATCCTCCTCCATGTCCCATCACTTTCACTAGCTCAAACATACAGCATGTGAGAAAGAGCACACATGAGCAGATGGAGGAGTGCCCGAAGGCCTCCTACAGAGCGATACACAAAACCCTACCACGTTTGGCATCACACCACCTCATCAGTAATTTACTGAGCTTGCAAAAATTGTTTTTTTGGTTTGGGGTGGGGTTTTTTTTGGTTTTGTTTTGTTTTTTTTTTTACAGAAAGGAAATGAACACAAAAAAAGCTCACTCACATTGTTTGTTATCTGCCTTGCAGAGTAAACCCCCTGACATGTTCTGGCAAATGAATTCTGGAAATGTTGCCTCTCAGTCCCACGTACTATAGCTCTAATTATTTATTATGAATATGAATTCATCCTTTACTGTTGAATGAGTGCTTCTATGCACTCACAAAGCACAAATTTTTTGAAATTAGATGGATACCCCTGTGGACCTGTGCCACTGAAACAGAAATACCACAAGCATCGGATTTTTCTGGCAAATGCTACCTCTTTCCTGCAGACTTATTTCTGCTACTCATATTCACTCCTACTCTCTTTTAATGTCTTAAAATGAGCAATAATCTTTTTTACTCTAACACTGATTTTCAAGGATATAGAGTAATCTCCTTACTATGCTGAAATGCTCTGATGCAGTTTTATGGATTGAGAACCTCACAGCACCCTGACAAACACACAAGCCAACATACACAGTGGATAAGACGGGAGGGTACAGAAGGGCTGGTGCACGACTTGACCCCATGCCCATCTCAAATGGTAAGTGTGGGGCACGGTTCTTTCACCTGCCCTGCAGCACTCAGCCCCATGGACCCAGCCCTTGGCCTGTTTTTCTTGCTTCAATTTGAACCACTCAACATACATAACTTTATTCTCTGCACCATTCACCTTACAGGTGGATGTGGCTCACTGGTCCCACTGCTAGCTCTGCCTTTTCTCTGCCAGCTGGCTGAAGATGGGTGCTACTGCTGGGACCTGGCTCCCTCCACAGAAAAATGGCTGTGCAACCTCTAAGACATCAAGAGTGTCCCTGGCCTGGAGCAAAGCCAAGCTCCACGGCTAGGCAGCATCACTATGATATGCTGCGTCCTCTCTTAGCATGCAGACCTATTACAGCAATGCTGATAATGCAGGCCAGTAAATCATGCGGATAAGTGATCACACAAAAGTACACTTTTTGTCAAGTACTCTTTATGTCAAGTATTGCCAGCCTCCCCACATGCAGGGAGAGCAGGCAGTGGAAGCTGGACAAGAGCTCAGCTGTTAAACAAGCAATCAATCTTCCCCTCCTTCCTTCCCAAAGCTCAGGGCTCTGTCCTTCTCCAGTACTTAATTTAAAGCCAGCTCTTGGCTTCAAACCTGCAGAAAAGCACCACTGTGAAAATACATTGTGAGTGCCAAACTTCTGTGTAGGATATGCCATAATTTTTAACTTTTTTTTTTTTTTTTTTAATTTAATCCTGCCTGCAGGAAAGGGGAGCAAGGTATGGGACTAAAGAGCAAAAAGGAATTTCTCTCTGTGGCATTTCTGAAGTGCCCACTAAAACATCGTCAACGCTAAAAGGCAATTAACAGGTACCTTAAATAGCACTGCCCCATCAAGTACTACAATTTAAGAAAACCTGCCTCCCCCATGCTGCGTGTGGACACTTCCTCAGCGTTCCCCCACCCCCCAGAGTAGGCGAGATGTTGCTTCTTTATAACCACATCTGAAAAGTATTTAACCGAGACTGGTATTTTTGCTTGAATGGTTCTCCTTCACGGCAACTACGTAACTCTTTTTTACACTCTTCTCCGTCACCATTTTCTGCTCTCCCACCTATCCGGCAGATTTGCACACCAACAAACACAACCTGCTTCCACTGCACCCAGCCAGCTATCCAGCCCAACCCGACAGAAACCAGCTACCACCTCTTAAAACACTGCTGTGAGCAGTGACAGAAACCTGTTCACACTAGGTTGGTTACAGGGGAAAATAAACAGCAGACCAGTCCACAGGGCAGAAGAAAATCAGTTTCAGAGAGCTTTTAACTTGTTGGACTGAGAGAGACTAGACGCGGAGCGATTAAGACTTGGGTTTTCCCTGCTGAAATAAAATTTACACTGAGAGGAAGGAGCTGGCCTTGGATGAACAAAATATACAGGCAAAATCTACTGCAGAGATGCGCGGTAAAAAAACTACAGCAAGCTGTGCCCGAGCCAGGACATCACTGACACCGCCGGGCTACGAGCAGCCCTCAATGAGATGCACCGAGCGCGACTGAAGTTATTTAATGCCGTACCTCGACTGAGCAGCCATCGCGGGGTTATCCTGCCAAGCGCCCTCTTTCCATGAGCTCTCCCCACAGCCACCCGGGCTCTACCCCGCTGCCCCAGCCCCCCGTTCCATGTGCCGGCCGCCTCCCCGGCGCTGCGCGGTGCCCCCGCGCCGCGGCTCCCCCTGCCCGGGCAGCCGGCGCAGGGATGGCGCTCGCTCATTTTGATCGACATCCGGGCGCACGGCCCTCCCCCCGGCCGACGGGGAGGGCAGGGGGGCCCACCCGGGGCCGGCCCTCAGCCGGCGGGGGCGAGAGCGGGGAGGCAGCGGGGCCGCGGCTCCACGCGGTGCCCCCGGACTGTTCCCGTACTGCCCGGGGCGGCGGGTCCGGCGGCGGCGTTGTCCCCGCGGCCGGGCCGCGGCCGCCTCCCCCCGCCCGGGAGAGCGCTCGTGGTACGGCCCGGGAGGGCCGGGAGAGAGGGGCCGAGATGGCCGGGCCCGGCCCTGCCCGGGACTGCGCCAGGGGCGCTGCCTGGTGGGAACGCGAGGAAAGGGGACGGGGAGAGCGGGAGGTGCGGAGGCTGTTCCGTGTAGCGGCTCCCCGCCCTCTGCCACAGCCCAGGGGCTCCGGAGGGGGATAGTGGGATTATTTTTTTTTTTTTTTTTTTTGGGTGGGATTTGGTGGTGGGGTTTTTGCGTTTCGGTTTGTTTTTTTGGTTTTGGGGAATTTTTGTTGTTGTTATTTTTTTTTTGTTTTGGGGTTTTTTTTTGTTTGTTTTGTTTCTTTTGGGGGGGTGTTTATTATTTCGTTGGGTTTTGGGGGGGTGGTGTTTTTGTTTTCGTTTGTTTTATTTCTTTGGGGGTTTTTTGGTTGGTTTTTTTGGGGGGGAAGGTTGTGGGGTTTTTTGCGGTTTGTTTGTTCTTTGGGGGTTTTGTTTTTCTTGGGGGTTTTTTGTGTTGGTTTTTTGTTCTTTTTTTGTTGTTATTGGTGTGGTTAGATTTTTTTATTATTATTATTTGTTTTGGAGGTATTTGTTTGTTCTTTTAGATAAGCAGAAGTAAACAGCTGTTGTTTTTTTTCAACATTTCAAGAGTTTTCAAAAGAGTTTTCAAAACAAATACAGAACCCGGCTGCAAAACGTGAATCCCACGTGTCTGCAGAGATGTAGCAAAAGAAAGCCCGAGCGTGATACTAAACTTGCAGGTGCCCCATAACTTGGAGTTGTGGGCTAAGAAACCTTAAAGAAAATGGTTGTTGTGTATGTATATGCGTATATAGAGTTTCTTATGCAATAGAAATTGGGCTCTGGTCCTGACTG
>JAYRBT010000139.1:15506535-15551883 GCA_036023395.1 Myiotriccus ornatus
TAAGTGAATGAGACAAGTGGACAACATGATGCAGCCAGACTGCACAATACATTTTGCTAGGGGAGCCAGGAGATTTTGAATGATAAGGCACCTAGTGCTTCCCTTTATACGTGATTTCTGCCCAGTTCCATAACCTTGGAGTGCAAAAGAAGGTTAAGGTATGCCTAGGAGCCTCTGATACCATGCCCAAATCCAGAAAAAAACCCAAGTTCTAAAAATATCATTATTCCTATATGCTATAAGGCATCAAATCCCTGGTCACACAAGAGACATGCAAATAATGTCTGTCTCACAAGAGAATAATAAAAAGAGAAAGAAAAAAGACAAACTGATTTGGGGGCTAAGAAGGTAAGCGTTCTTGAGGTAAAAAAAGCAACTCTTCCTACTAGTACATCCATGTGGCTGTACTAGTCACACAAATCCCACTCAGCCAAATGTTTCTGTTGAAATCTGCCCTAAGGTAATGGTCATTTCTAAAGCAACCATCACCATGTCAGTGCTACACATCACTAGACAAGGAGTTTATATCCAAAATCCTGGGACCAGAAGGCCCAGGGCAAGTAGCCTGAGCTGCTGAGAGCACAAAGCAGTCATGGTAAGGACTTATCATCACAGCAGACAGAATTGCTGAATGCCTACAGTGATACAAGGATTTGAATCAAAACCCCCAAAATTTATGCTCTGATGGGTAGAAAAAGCAGCCATAAATGAAAAAATGGGTTACAGAAAGGGAAGGAATGCAAATCATATGAATGGACATCCTTGCTTGGCCCACATAACTCCTTCCTAAATCTAACCTTGCTTGTTAGTGTTTTATGATTCACTGAGAAAAGTGAAGCAGGTAGCTGTGCTTCAGGAATTGTTTCCATTGGGCTACTGGATAACATGATCAAATTGTGCTGATGGGAAGACTGGCAGTGCTCTAGGAACACTACTGTTGAGGAAATGCCTCCTGATAACCACTCACTCCCCTATTATCTGTAGGCATGATAATCTTTTCCTCAGTAGAACTGGAAATGGTGCCTGTGTGTCACTATCCCAACAGCCATCTATAGGATCTACCAGGCAGAGTTACTGCTGCTTCAGAGCATTCAGCAGTTGTTAAAGACATTGAGGGGATTAATGGACTTGATCTTTATCATTTCATTTACTGTAAATGAAGATTTTTCTCATGGATGCATCAAAGAGACCCAGACCAATTACTTTAATTACCAAATCAGAGGTCACTGGTCTTTGAGACATTATTATTTGTTGTTAAAGAACTAACAACAAGCCTTGTCACATGCTAAATCTGTACTGAACAATGCCAGAATCTAAAGACAGATTTGAACACAAGAAACTTGCAACTTACATATTAGGAATCAACAGAATGACAGCAGATAGACAGCTGCCACAGGAAAGCAACCAGACTACACATGCCAGGCTGACAGTCCCTATTTTGAACATACTGATGCCTGCGTGGCATCAGAACAAGGGTAAAACTATAGAGATACAGACAAGGTAACAGGCTAGAAGGGTCTAGCTTCAGATGGTCCTGTAGTGACCATATACTATAGGCAGTCTTCCTTCTCAATCCCATGAAAGACCACACACAGGAGATGCAAGGAAATGCAAGAAAAGTTCTGCTGCCCTACTTGACCACTCAAGGCCAGGATATTTTTAAACCCACAAATATTTGACAAGAGAAAATTTATTTACTTGACAAGTGCCAAAGTAGCTGTGGAGAAAGTGACCCCCATTCTACACTGCATAGTCAAGAACTCTCTTGCTTTATCCTCTAACCCTGTCCAGCTTCCAGAAGACTACTGCAGGCTTCCTCAGCACATCAAATTTGGCTTACCCATCTCAAGGAGACAGAGCTAATTGTTATTCACAAAACGCTCAACACACCCTCGGTTCCAATTTCAGTGGGCTTGGCCTGAAAGCTCAACACTATTAGAGGTGGAACTAAAAATCAAGCTCCTTACTGAAACTTTGACTTCCACCTGTGACTAGACTTCAAGGCAAGAACAATAACTTCAGATGTTGACTGTTCTTCATGAGTGATCTGCTCCTTGCAATGACAACTAAAGCATGCACAGCTGAAGGCAAAGCTGCAGCTACAATCACAGGCATCTGCAATACTGGGGAAATGGGAAATCTAACCCCCAGAACTCCTTTGCATACCTTCTTTAACTAAATCTGTACACTAAGGCAGGTTATTAACTATACATTCAGACTTAATTATACTGTTTGCAAAATAACCTTCCAGTTTTGAAGAAAGCAGTGGCTGGAGCAAAGGGTTATCTCAGCACTCTGTGAGATTTACCTGTTATCAGAAGCACAATGTTCTAGGAGTTGGAATGGAGAGTTGTAGTAAAAGGAGATAAGGAAAGAAATAGAATAGGACAAAGAGGAATGGGAACGTCTTCTGGCCACATGACTAACATCTGCATTTGGCCTTGCAGGATTAGTCAGAGACATGGAATACATTGGAAGCAGTGAGTCTGACAGTTCTCTGTGTGATGCCAAGATCACAGATGGTCACATCACAACACACCTGCACAACACACAGGGATATTCTGCTGCTGTGAGCAGGGATTCCTGTTGTAGTTAGGTTGGTTTCTGGAGGGTCCCTCCCGGCTGCTCTGAGAAGGTTTCCAGGGCTGAGATCACCCCCCCCGCCACCCGTCCCTCGTGGCAGGGACAGGCGGCGGAGGCGCCTATGCCAGGAGACAGAGACCACGCAGCACACAGGGAGTCCAGCAGCGAAGAGAGCCCGAGAGTTTATTCAAATTTCCCCCAGCCTTTTAAGGCTGTTGGAGAGAGCAGGGGATTGGCCACTCGGCTAGCCAGTGCAAGGAGACAATATAATAACTATGGCAACACAGAAACCAATGATAGACCAGTGAGTTAACAACTTCAAAACCCCGACAGATTCCAGCAAGCCACACTTCCACCAGACTGAGTTATCCACGTGGGGTTTGCGCAGACACCGTACCTGTTACCAGGAGGGGCAAAGGATTTCACTTTCCAGTGCCAGCACTCTCTCAGATTTTCTTTAACCAGTTCTCAGTTTGCCACATATGATATCCAAAGCATATTTGCTGTCACCAGTACTACTGCACAGACTATTAAATCATGGGAGTCCCATATGGTTCTTTTATACACAGTCTGTCATGTGTACAAGCAATCAACATACATGTGATATGAAAAGTGAAGTGAAACTACTGGCCTTTGTCAAGTGCTTCAAAGGAACAACAGATTTCAAGGGCAACAAACAGCACTGCTGCCTGAGAAAGATGGAAAGAACAGTGAAACTCAGACTGACAGCTGCTCAAAAGCAGCCCTAACACAGCTAGACTCCATTGCACTCCAAGGTGCAAAATTGGCTCTGAAAGGCACTTGAGTTTATTTAAAGGAAGTACAAAAAAAAAAAAAAAGGAAAATGGGAAGTAAACGTCATCTGAGGTAACACTGAAACTTTTTCAATGACCTAAAAGGAGAAAACACTTTCTGAGATGGTTTTCGTGCTTAGTCTTCAATGGGTTATCAGTGACGGCCGACACAAGTTAGTTACAATTTCTGTCCCAACCTTCCCAGGGATTGAACAATCCTGTAATTCTGACTAACACTACCAAAACCATTACTGATGTTGGAGCACCAATGGGCGACAATACACAAGGTGCTGACAGAGAGAGTAATTCCTTGGAAAGTTGGTGTTGCGATTTTAGGTAGTTGGGAAAGAGTTATCACGAAGACCACTTGAACTTGGGTCTTGCCCAACTACAACAATCCTCTCTACAAATCCATCATTGGATGAAGACCAGACAATAGCAACTCCTGTTCTGGATTCAGTACACTGTGGGGATATTCTGACTTTAAGTGTCATTTTAGCACCAGACACTGGCAACAGCTCATCAACAACCACTGGCCCTTCAGACCCACAGTACTCAAATTTTAATAGCCCAGTTTTATTGGCAGAATCAGGTTGTCTCTCTTACCAGAGGTGCAAATACCATTTGACTTCCAACATTCAGACAGCAAAAGAAATGTCCCCTGGCATCTCTTGACATTGCTATGGCTACACCCAAACCCAGAAGAGACAAATAATCCAGCACTGCTTCAAAATATCATGATATCTGGCAAAGATGAAACATGTAGAGACAACATGGTCCAAGTCATGATGGCCAGTGAGAATGAAATTGAAGAAACAAATGCAGTGGGCTACAGAGCATTTGGAAATTCAGTCACCAACATCTACAGCAATACAAGACTGCCCATGATGGCTACCACCAGTTTTATCAGAACCTGGCATGAACTGGATGGATCAAGATGTGTATCTGCAGAGAACCCATATCGGCCAAAATTCCAGACACAGCTGGACATTTTCATCCCAGCTCTCATGGGAGAATTTGGTGTCAAACATCCCTCTTCACAAATTCACCTGAAAAACACACCAGTGCCCAGAAAAAGTGATAGATTCACCACTGCCAAGCACAACACCTTAATCAGTCAATACTTCACTGGAGAGTCATTGTTGAAATTGAATGGTAACTACAGAAGGAATTTTCCAAAAGATGGAATCCAGAAATTTAGTTCACCTCCAGTTCCAACTCAATGGCTGCATTCCAGTTTGCAGCAAACATTACTCAGAACCATGTGCCACTGGAACTTGTTATTCTACCAAACATTTGCAATGCTACTCTGTCTTTTCAGTATATCCAATATATTGCTTATTTGTACCAGTCACCTTTTGTCAGCATCTTGTTTCCTAGTGTTGAGTTGGCCTTTTCTTCTCCAATGGCTTGCTCATTTACTGCACTTTGCCCAGCCAGGTGAATGTCATTCGCTGAATGAGTATTTGGTGAAGACTAAATTATTCAGACCCTTTGCTACAATGTCCTCTCACAGCTGCTTAAATGGTGAGTAACATTTCCCTGAGTTTACCCTTCAGCTGGCAGAGATCAAGTGCACTAAGAAGGCATCACAGAACAGATTCTCCACTTCAGCTGTGCTAACCACAATGTTTGCCCCTAGTATTGTCCTCACTTGACTGTGAGCAGATGTCATAAATTCAAACTTGCATCCAGATGATGGGTCATGAATGTTAGCATCGGCCTTCCTTTCCATTAACAGAATTTGGCTCATAGACTTCTGTACCCTTGCAGAAAAGATATCACAGCCATCAGGACTCAGTTATGTGAGAAATACTGGGAAGACATATACCAGAAAGTTGCTAGCCTACACAAGGACCCAAGCTGCTTTGGTTTCTCAGTGGAAGAGAAGTTATTTTCTTGTTTGGTTTTGGTGTTTTGCTTGTCTTTTTTTTTTTTTTAAACATGGAGGAAGTCAGAAGCACTTTGCAAGCATTTTACCACCTGCAAGTCTGCCATTTTTTAACCCACAAAGCTTAGATTAAAATTTTATTCTGCACTGTTAACAGTATGCACTACTTACCCTGGCCCAACTATTATCTTGTGCCTTCATCCAAGGGTTGGCAGGAGTAGGTATTACGCTGGCCTCTGCCACACGTGCGGAGTCATTACAGAACACCTTTGCCTACCATTTAGGTCACCACACAAAAAGAGCTGTCCAGATCCCAGGTATTCTCCCATGTCAACTTTCATTGTCCTCCTACGTCCCACCTCATCACACAGAAATTTTTTTGCAGCTGCAGAAATCACCTGAAGACCCAAGAGAATGGGCATCTGTTTGGGCTTGTCCCATCAGAGGAAGAGGTACAAGGGCTTTACTAGGAATACAGGCCCAGTTACGAGACTCCACTGCTTCCATTTCACTTAGGGGAGACACTGAAATCTTTTCCTAGCACCTTTCAGGATCCTCCTGCACACTGGATATGTGATAGAGGAAAGCATTCCCCACACAATCATTCTTTCAATCATTCTGGGATTCTTGTTTTCCCCAGATAGCTAGTTTAAGAAGGACTTAAGCTGGAAGGAAAGAGGCTGCTTAAAAGTATTCAAGGAACAGTAATGAACCCTCAAAACAGTTTCCAACGAGCAACTGGAATTCCTCCTTTTTAGCTTGTTGCCCTTCTCTTGCATAGCCAAAAACCAGTAAGGAAAAAAAAAAGTATGATAAACTACTAATGGCATGGGACTGCTTATATGCTTCTGTCAGTTAATTCTGTCTGGAAGAACAAAAGGATCCTTTCTCTCTTGGGTTAACCCATGGGGTCAGTTCTTTAATTAGAACCATAATGAATTATGTATCAGTTTTTTCCCTAGTCTGGTAAACTTCCTGCTAAAAATCAGATACCTATAAAAAGGAAAATCCCTCTCAGCTGGAGCATGTCCTGGATGCTTACTCAGCAAGGCATCACAGTTCTGAAAAAAAAAAAAAAATCACTCAAGATTTTCTTCCTGCTGCAAACCATATAGTCAGCATACCAAGAAAGCACACAGCATTTTTTCCATCCAAAAAACTAGGCTTCTCAGTCATTTTACTTTTCATTTCTTCAAAGATTTTAGGTAATCTAATCCTTTGGAGAGAAAAAAAGAGAAAAAGATGAACATTGGTGCATATTTCCAAACAGATTTCCCACAGAAACCAAATTTAAGCAATTACACTGCATAAGCACATCCATTTTCTTGTAATGAGTTTTGAGCTGTGGGGTCCATTTAACCCAACCTGACCACATCAGGTATAACAGACAGGAAGTTCCACCTGCTTAGCAGAAAACAGACAATCTTCCAGTGCCCAGTGTCTCAAGTGTTAGACTACAGAACATTCAATGTTTATTAGATATCCAACTCCTAAGTGTTGAGACAAAAGCCCAAAGAAATTCAGACCACTTCTCAAGAGAGGCCAATGCCACCTTTCACCACATGTGCCGGACTTCCTTGGAACACCTGAATACTTCCCACTGTGACCCACCCATCTATTTTATCATATAGACAAGGGTAATCAGGAATTTGACCAAGAAAACTTCAGGGTAGGAACTCTGTATTATTCCTGTTCAACCTTGTTCTCAGCTGCATACCGATGGTACTGGGAAGGATGATTTCAGATGGAAAGAAATGGATTAAAGAGATTGAAGGCAGATATAGAAGAACTACATTAATCATTTTTTGTTCAAAAATGCTATGCTCCACAAGATCCCCAGTTTCTTAAAAATGATTAAAATAGCAAGTGAGTTGGGGTCGCTGGGTTTCCCAGATGGACATCCGAGGATGGGGATTGTGGTTCAGTACAATACCTAAATATCAGTAGGGTGAATAGACAGGTCTATTTATTCCCTAATTATGTCCATTTATTCATGTTCCAAGGGTAATCATCTGAGAAACTGAAAGGTGGGTGTTTGGTGTGTGTGTCTGTCCTTTTTGCATGTTTCCTTTCTTTCTTTTTTTTTCCCACCTCCGCCCCCCTCTGTGTGTATGTGTGTGTCCCTTTTCTGAGGATGAGGAAGTTAGGTCAAGTTAACTATCCTCTGCTTTTCTGTGCACCCATCATTAAAAGGAAATTGGGTATCCCATACCAAAAATCATCCTATTTGTGAGGACAAGCAGCAAATCATGGAACTTTTTATGATTTGTGTTTCCCATATGCTGTAATCTGATGCAAATTGTTTGTACAGTACTTGGCTTCATGTAGCACACTATACAAAAATCCGTTCATGTTTCTACATTATTTGGCATTTATCTCAAAACATTTAAAAGAAGAATTCAACTGCCTTAACCATATTTTTTAGTTACCATAACAGGTTTTTTTGTTTCTAAAAACCAGACGTGCCCAAATCCTCTGAAGTTACTATTTATGTTAAAACAGCAGCAGCAGTGTATCAACTAACTGCATTTACTCACTTTGCCTGTTGACAACCGCAGTCCTGAAAAATCTTCTTCCTTCAACTTAAAGCTCCTTCATATAAGTGCACTGTCAACACAGCTGGTCAATTTGCCTCTGCTTCTGCCTACACAGAAATAATTTTCCTTCCTCAAACTATGCTGCTCTGAAAAACACACAGTTTTGCTGTTATGCTGAAGGGGAATAAAAAACATAGTATTACTGTGACATGTAAAAAAAGGGAAAGAGCCTTTTTCAAGTCATACTATTGCTAGCTAAAATATCATTAACGAAGCAAGACAGTGATTTTTTCAGTTTTGGGACACTGGAACACTGTGGGCTACCATCTTGAAGAGTCAAAACCTTGGATAACCACAGGCCTCTGAACCTTATTTCCACTACTTCAGTGCAGAATGCTGTTAAATTAGTACTCTTATACCCTTCCTGACAGCACAAGTCAAAAGCTTCTGTTCTGGTAAGGGTTGCTGGGACAGGAATACTGCTCAAACACGAGGCTGATGTGTTGGCTGATGGCAGTTATTCACCATTCAAAGTTCCCACAGAACCTAAAACGACATTTTCCTTTCAAAATAGTTTTGACTGTTTACAGTATCACTAAACCACTAAGCTACTTAGAACCCAGATATCCTGCCTCCCACCTCAAACCTTGTTGCTGTAAGCAGAGTAGATTACATTGTTGTCAGACCAATGTAATCATGTAATCATGTCAGATCATTGCTGTAGTGCAAACAAGTACAAACACACCCCTCCAAAAAAGTGATATGGTCTCAGTGCCGAGGTATGCTGAAAAACAAGGAGAGAAGGAAAATATCCTCTTTCTTTCACCATAGTGGGGAAACTCTCCAGAAAGGAACCCACAGTTCTGTGACTTTTTCAAATGGATACAGGAGAATACTGAAAATTTACAACACACACAGGCCTTTTGTTGCATGTCTTAAGAAGGGCAGCAACCACAATGAATGATGCCATGTAAGGCCAAAAAAATCAGTCACAAGGACACAAAAATACCCAGACCCACTGATCAGTGTACATTAGGTATATTATTTATTTACAGAGTGGAGATGCATAATTAGTTATAAGGTTAGACACCCAATAATTCAGCCTTTTTTTTGTAAAAGTATATAAATATATACATGAAATTCTATTAAGTAAACATTTTAACTGTGATACAGTTAACATTCACTACTACCCTTATGCTAACAGGCATCTCTTAAAGCTTTAATGCTGATTTCAAGATACCCTCTAATTGTACTAAAAGGGCAAAAAGTCTGTCATATACAAGCTTTCAAAAGAGACTAGTAAAATGTCTTTGTAATAAAGTTTGCCAGGATAAAAATACTGCTTCATCCCTCCCACTCCCCCACCCCATAAGAAAAAAATACCCCAAAACAGTTGCAGAACTGCAGGAAGTACTATAAGATTATTTTTTTCTCCTTCTTGAATTCTTTTTTTAAATTAAAACATTTTTATTTCAGTATTTTATGACATATTAAGGAAGCTGCAAAAAAAATGCAGCTTTATTAAATATTCTTATACAAAAATCTCACATATGTGTCCATGGGGCTGAAGACATTAGTGGTATTGTATGACTTATCCCTTTCCCTTGTAACTATATACCTTAATTGGAATAATGGAGAGACTTTATGGAAAAGACATTTGACAGTAACTGAAGAAAGGGACTAGAAAACTATTGGCAGAACAAATAAAACACTTGAGAGCTTCTCGACCTCCTTGCTTCCTTATTTTATGAGCGCTTCTGCTTCAGTATTTTATTTGTCTCTCTGTTGTTCTTCATGTTGGAGATGATTCAGGACATAAAGGATAACTTGATAGCAGAAAACGTACTGATCCTGCAAGGGAAATTACAGAAATGTGAAAAATGCTTGCACCACCTAAGTGCTCTCACATGCACTCCACAGTTGTACAGCACTTGATCTCAATACTTATTCTACTAATAAATAATAATAATAACAATAATAATAATACCCCCCCCCCCAAGAAAACAAAAAGTCCCAAACAAACAAAAAGGCCACAGTGGAGAAATATGTAACCTCAAAACAAATACAGATACTCCTCTGCCACTAGAGGTATACTTTTAAATGGGACATTTATCCTCCTTTCATAGCAAAAACACCTAAAGGAGAGTAAGTACGTAAGTAGAAATGAAGACAGCAAGTGAATTTCAAGGTCTTGCATCAATGCCAACTAATACAGCACTCAGACAGTGCAACTTCTTATCTTAATCTCAGTGATACAGATGCAGAGGCTAATACATGTTTTGGGCTATGAAGTGGGGATGGGGCTGGTAATTAAGTTGTTTAATTTCAGGGGGTTTTTTAAACTATGACTTCATAATTCCTTCATATTCAAAGAAAAACTGCAGATTTTAACAACACCTTCTAATGACCATCTCTAATGTAAAGTTAATTAGTTCTAGATCTAGATTTTTCTTAAAAGATTCATTTAACTTCGAGTTGAATATCTCCACTAAGCAGATTTCAAGACATTTCTGGTAGTATCAATGACTTTCAAAGCTACAGTTAGGCTTTCTCTTCAGTTTGTAATGCAATTTTTAGCCATAAAAGGTCAGCTGACTTTCTCTATAAACACAAGCTTTTGAAGATGAAAACTCACTATTATTTTTTTAAAACACAGATCAAAACATTACAGCATGTTAAAAATGGCATATGTTTATAACCGTTAAATACATACTGCTACTCATCGAATTTAATTCTTCTGGCACAAACAT
Source organism: Myiotriccus ornatus (assembly GCA_036023395.1). Classification (NCBI taxonomy): domain Eukaryota; kingdom Metazoa; phylum Chordata; class Aves; order Passeriformes; family Tyrannidae; genus Myiotriccus; species Myiotriccus ornatus. Next base: position 15,517,091 of record JAYRBT010000139.1, read on the forward strand.
TGCATTAGAGTGCACAAAGACAATCACTGTGTGCATCACAGGAAGTTCCCTGGCTCGTCAGCTGGTTTAGTGTGTACCCGGGGAAGCCAGACTCACCTCTGTCTGAACCATTCCGTGTCTCTGTAGACGCATTGTGCGCACCAGGTCTGAGATGTCAAACTACCAAAAGAAGCAGCAAGTTAAGAACTCAAAAAAGACATAGATGCATAGAAAAAGAAACATCCACAGCAATCAAGCCAAGGAATAGAACCAGGTGCAGTAGTAGTGAAACAAATGATTCACCGTAGCCTATGCCAGTGGGGTAGAAAACCAGCATGTGCTGTCTCTGGGCAATCTGGATGTGGCCCTCCTGTATCAGACATTATCCTTCTCTTGTTTTCTTTTTCTGTACGTAAGTCCTCTTGCTTATTATTACTGGGAGATAAGTGCGCAGAAAATAGAGACCCTTGGTCCAACCTAACAAAACTCTTTTTATTTTCCCAGATGTATAAAGTACTAGACATTTAGAGGGTGCTTAGGAATAACACTGAGCTAAGAATGACCATAGCTCATCTTTTGTACAAGTTCCCCAAAAGATTTGCTACACCAGGCTGCTGAAGGACAGAAACATAAGGAAGGTGGCACCCTCCTGTGGATCATCCTAGAAAGCATATCCCTGGTTGTGCTGGAGAAGTTAATTTACATACCCTCTACATGTATATAGCACATACTACATGTTTGTAGTACACTGAATTTTTGATTCAGTTGCCTAAAGAGATACTCTGGTTGGCTTCTAGCTTTGCTAAAACAGTCCATGGATCTCTGACTGACTGAGTGCCACAGTGGTCAGCCCCAGTGCTATTTAACACCAAAGTTCCACTGAGTACACACAGTAATGTAAGGCAGGCACTTTAACTTCTTCATCAATTGCTCAAGCCACCTAAGATCCCCCGAGCTAACCCAAGTAGATATTAAAGCTCTTCCCCCCTGGCATCATCAGTGAAGAAATATTTCATAGGTACTGCTGTTTTACACCCTGCTTTATGATACATTAACACATGGCTAGCGTGCTACTGCTGAAAGCAGGTCAAAAGCACAACTGAGCCCATCCTCTTGGATACTCACATCGAGGTCTCTGCTGATTAACCCCAGAACAACGTCTATACAAATAAGGGTCCCCGATCGCCCGATGCCTGCACTGCAGTGAGTTACAATGGGCCCCAACTTGTGGATGTGCCGCATGTAAGAGATGAAAGTAAGGAGGTCATCTGGCTGAGAAGGGGTGTCATGGTCAGGCCAGGCGATGAAGTTCAGGTGGGAAATGTGCCGTACTTCACCTGTCTGAGGTTCAAAAACAACAACAACAACAACATATAACACAAGGCAAGAATAAAAAGAAAAGAGAAAGTTCCCAAAGTCAAGTCTCAGAAGAAAGGAATCAGCCCAAAGAAGATGTTCTGTAATTCAATAAGAAAAGAGAAACAACAAGCTAAACTGAAAATAGCTAGTAATTTAATAGTATAACGTTCACTGTGCAGACTGAGCTGATCACACAGAGAAATCAACCAGCTAGACTAATTATTAGTGAATTTCATATCCCTATATATGTTTCTGTGGCCAAAGAAAGCAAAAATTTAGAGACTCATTAACATAATGAAATAATCTCCTTGCCCAACTAAAAGGTCACACAGTAGCACAAGCTGCAATGAAGAAGCATTGCCCAGTCATGCTGGTTGGGCAAAGAGAAGCTCTGTTTGACCTCTTGGTGTAGGCAATGCAATTGAAAGCAGGCAAGCCAGAGGTATAAGGATAAATATGCCAACACTCAGAAAAAAACTCTAAGCATGCAGAATTAGATTCACTTACCTGAATCTCTTCAAGCTCCAGCACTCTAATGATAAAGCCCTTCAGCTGCTGATGTCTCACAAGAGCAAGGCGAAGTCTGTCATTTATCACGGTGGTTTTATTGAGGACATCTGGCCAGTAACGCTGACATTTTATCTTTTCTCCTTCAACCTCCTGAGTCATCATGGCAATCACAGTACAGTTTTGTTCCCAAACCATTTGCCAGAAATCTGCTACAGTAGTAGGAAGAGGTCCTTGGCATGCAATGTAAACAAACTCCTCATTCCCCACTGGCATGCGAATGAAGCTGGCATTGATGTATCCACCTTCAATCCCTAGAGGTACTCTAGTAGTGTCATCTGCAATTCCCACACAATAAAAAGAATGTGTGCACATAATTAGACCTTCACACAATAGAGATGTAGAATTTTACACGCCCACATAGTACTTATCTCCACAGATGCTTCCAGGTGTTACTTAAAAAAATAAATCACTTAAATACTTGATTTAGGATACTAATCAGTGCCTTGAATAAAGAAGATGTCTAGAGGAGGAATACAAGTCAGCAGACAGGCAGTATACATGATTTGAACTGCAGCACCTCTGAAAAACTGAGGTTAGTATTTCTCATTCAGAACTAGCCTTTGTCAGTTCTTACTTCTCAACGCATCTTGCACCTAACAAACAGCATTTTATGGCAGGAAATTTATTGACAGTAGTATGCCTTGTTTTCCAATTTTATATGGGTAAAGCTGAAAAAGTCTTGTCTGGCTCCCTATGTATACATCACCTAGATCTGCTGAAACAACTGAAAAGTCTGTGAACATCTATCCCTAACTACTGCAATAGAATAATATATTATTCACTGATCTTAAACTGCTTTAAAAATGCTTGCTTTGATGTTTTTCCTAGTAGGATTGAGAATCAAATCATCCCACATCCAATCCATCTGACCAGACAGGTGGTAACAGGATATCAAGAGTGAACTTCAGAATAGTTAGGACTTACAAGGAAGTATGTTTTTATATCTGTTCTTCTTTCTGTTCTCCTTTGCTTGTCCTATCAAACACTGATCCAGAGGTTTTAACTCCTGAAGGTTCTGTAAAGAAGAAATTACATGTGCATTAGGAAAACACTGAACAGTAACAAGTGTTAGGAGCAGTTATGTTATCAAGTCATTAACAAACAGAATTGTTAAAAATCAAATCCTAATGTGAATATGTAAAATAATGCAGTTGTAGGAAGCAATCTAATTTTACATAGCTAATAAAATGAAACAAAACAAAACAAAACCCCCACCTACTATACAGTAAATATTTTATCTCATTCTCCCAAAAGAGAGATCATATAACATGGCTGACTTAAGACTTTGGAAAGACTGGTTTCACATTCAGTTAGATTTCACAGTTTTTATTTACTTTGTCTATGCCTGCTAACTTCATATTCACTTGGCAATTTACCAGAACCAAGATTGACGTAAACATACTTCTGGATTGAATTGAATTCAAACTAATCTTATCTCTCAGCAGCTAGAGGGGGGAAGGGAGAGAAGTCTTTGGCATTAATTCTTTTCATCCCGTTTGAGCTGCCAATTAAAGAGCCGTGGTATTCAAGGCAGTGACGATCCAGCTATTCTATTCCTGTTTCATACTGCAAAAAGGACTTTAAAGGACAAGTAGTTACTCACTTCAATCTCTTTAGAAGGGATTCCCTGTTCCAGCAATCCACGCAACATCCTGATCACTGACTTCAATTTGGCTCCTGAATACTTGCCTCCAGGTAGCACATTCACAGTTCGGAGTGCAGAGATCTCTTTGTTTGTCACTAGAGGGAAATCTAGCAGAAGAACAAGACTGATTGATATAAATATAAATAAATATCTAAAACTAGGCAAACAAGCTGTAGTACAGTGCTGGATTTGTATGTTGCTGTTCACCACTTCACTACAAATGCCTCCATACACCTGAGTGTACATATACCTCTCAGTTTCAGAGGCAAACACAAATTAACTAACCAGACCAGCATGACACAGTCAGCTCTGATGAATTCAGGAACCAAAGGGAGTTTTTTCCTGAAATTCCAATACATACATTGAAACAAACTTCAAATACATTTTAAATCTAAGTTCTTAAAAAACTGATGAATGCACAGAGAGATGAATTCAGAAGTCTCCACTAAAGACAATACAGCCTGTGACTTGGTTTTCAGCACTTATACTCAACATGTATATAACACATCTTACGGTTATCACTTGAAAGACAACTTTTTTCCAAAACAGCTTGCCTTCCATCAGGCCTTCAGTGCTTCTTTGAAGCACAACAAAATTAATAAACCAAAAATCTCTCTGGTATTGTAATTTAAAGTGTCCTAAATCTACTGACAGGCTCCCCAAGGAAGTGGTCACAGCACCAAGGCTGACAGAGTTCAAGAAGTGTTTGGACAATACTCTCAGGCACATAGTGTGAATCTTGGGGATGGTCCTGTGCAAGGCCAGGAGTTGGACTCAATGATCCTTGTGGGTCCCTTTAAGTCAGCATATTCTGTGATTCTGTGACTTTGTCTCAAGTGTTACAAGGATTACCTTTTTTTTTTTTTTTAATGAATGCAGAGGGCTGCTGTATATGAATTTCAGGAACTGACATTTCCAATGCCATCTCAAAAAGGTGAAGACTAGATTCTTCCAAAAATATCAAACAGCAAAGTTACACTCTGCTACATTGAGCAGCAGTGGAGGAATGACAGTCAAGATAAACAAAAAATATTGCCTAATTTGATCATGGAGTACTTGGTATGTGAAGTATCATTCTGATCACAGTCAAACATCTATATTGTTACAGCTTTTGTCAAATAGATACTGAGGAAGAAAGCATCTCAGCTGGTTCCAACTCTTCTACAACTACAGATGCAAAGTTGCCAGTACTTGCTTTCATTAACTCTGATACATTTATTACTCAAAGCTGTGGAGATCCTTTCCAGGGGGCCACTGAGCTGTTCGAATTCTCATTATATGTGCCTTTACACCCTCAAAACAATATGGAGAACACCTTAATATTTACTTCCATCTTTTTAATGTGATCCTCAGTTTTTTATTGATTATTTGTTAAACGTTCTTGCCTTTATTTACACGTTCCTGGCTGACTGATTCAATCGGCAGTTCAACACTTCCCCATGTGATTTCATCATCGTCTGCTTCGCTCAAGCTGGGTTGTGGAGGAGATCTGTAAGAGAACAAAGTACGGATGTAAGAAAGAACACCTAGAAATAACCAACACATTTGCAATCTAGTAAAAAAGGTCACCAGAAGGTAATTTATAGCTACAAGTATTTCTGGACTAGACCCATACAAGTGATCTCAAAAACTTAACTTTTTTTTTTTTTTTTACATCCTCAGAGGGGACCTGAAAAAGAACCGGGAATACACGACTCTAGTAATAACTTTTCAAAGGCTAAGCAATTGAATAGCATTCAATAACAGATTTGCGTATTTCATATAATTCAGTACCTACACACTAGAACATTTATTTTCAATTGCAAGTTTTCTAGCTTTGTTGCAGATGATGATAAATGTATTTGATAAGCATTTGAGGTCATAATGTCACTACTTGTGCCAAGTCTCAATCCAAAACTTCCCCAAAAGTTAAAAACATAAAGCATAAAAACTTTGACTAAAATTTCACTCACATTGAGGACTAAAATTATTTCACAAACAATTTTGGGCATTTCTACAGTTCAAAGTGGCTCAAAGGGACGAACAGTAACTTGGCCAGGTATATCCTCAGTATTGCACGTAAAACAAAGAAGCCCCACGCACCCAAATGGAAACTGATGGACCAGTGGAACTATACAGCTGAGTTACAGTGCTCTAAAACCAGAAGTAACGCTTAAAGCTCATACAGATTTGAACTAAAGACAACATTGTTTGAATGTTTTCTTCACATACAAGTATCAAGTAGTTAGTACAATGCAAATTATGTTATTTGGAGACATCTGAACACAGTTCCAGTTATTTGCTATAACCACGTATCAAAAGGAACAAGTAAAACTAGGGCATAGTAAACCACAAATCTGACTAGTATTCAGGCAAATTATTACCTTTTGAAGAAGGAATAGACAGAGAACAATTCAACAAGACATTGCACAGATATTTTACTGGGTTTGTTTTGGTTTGGGGGTGGTTTGTTGTTTTTTTGTTGCTGCTGTTTTTCTCTTATTGTAACATATTCCACTTCAGAGTTTCAGACTCCATAGGTTTACTTTCAAGCAACACTGGAACAGAAATCTTACCTCTCTGGCACAGCTTTTACTTCACAATAGTCTTCACAACCATTTACATGAGTTGGCTAGTAGAAGAAATATTTCAAAACACATTAAAGGACATAATTACAACATTCACCGACTGCAAATTTTAAACAATTAACAATTACATGGACTATTTCTGAGTGGTACTAAGTTCAAAGCAGCACATAATGGAAAGACTTTCCTCTTTTAGACATCTCATTAAACCAAAATAACACAGGATGAGAACACTAAGCACTTGGAAAAATACTGTGCTGTAATAAGGCCAAAAAAGTATGTTAAAATCAATCTTGACTCACAGCAGCATTAGAGTCATCTAAGTTAGAGTCATCTAACTTGACTTTTTTGGTTTTAACACTTAAAAACCCTTTATGAGATAAGTTTGATAGTGAAAACTGCCTCCAGTCAAGCCACAGTTCCTATACAGAACAGAACAGGGCTTGACCTCTACATGACACATATTCGCATTATACCTTCCTCAATAGACATGACGACTCAGAAGAGTCTTTTCCTCTTTCAAGAAAAATGCCACAAAACAATTTATACTTCTTAGGCCAACTTGCAAGTTTCCACTGCCATACTCAGAGAATTTTACTCATGCCTGACTGACACTGACACTGCACCAGATTCCTGATTTGATTTTCAGCTCTACTAACTGGACAGAAAGCTGCAACAGTGAGGATATGCTGGATAGACAGAGTTCTGCTGATTTGAAACAGGAGACAAAACCTATGCATCTAGTGATTGACATAAAAAAGGGCACACAATACTGCAGGGTAAACCACACATAGAAGCTATTCAAGCTAATGAACTTATCCTAGCAAAAAACAGTAGAAGAAATTTCAAATACACATTTTGGACAGTGAAGTTTACACAGCATTCGTTGTGACTGCTTCCCTTCTTTGAGCAGCAATCAATGAAATCTTAGATTAAATGCCTGAAATAAAATTAACAAGGTAGTTTATTACCTCTCTTTTTGAAAAAAAAGAAAAAAAGCTGCTGGACTTTATCATCAAAATCATCATCATGGCCAGGCTTCGCGAATGAAGATTTGAGAAGGGCTCTACCCACACTTGCTACAAGTGCTGATGGCTAAAAAGGCCAGTGCGAGATAGACAAGTCCAGTTGCAGAAGGCACAGCGGACTTTATATGACAATGTAAAATAACTATATGCTTTGTTCTTTTTTCTAGTTAATTTATGACAATCATATGCTATTTAAAAAATAAATGTTTGTACATCATTTAAAGCTACTACTGACAATGATGTTCTCATTTAAAAGACATTTAAAGTTATTTCCACAAATTCTATTCCTTATAAGGAAAATAAATTCAAAGAGTGTCTGAGAAACCAAAACTAGAGAATGTCTGACAGCTTCTTGCCATCCTACCTCTGAAAAATCTTCAGGTAAAGACGACCCTTCACAGTCTGTGTCTTCAGACTTATCTTCTGTCACCTTTCCATTCATCCCTACTGAACAAGAAAATTGAGATGCAGCACAAACATACAAACAAAAGATTCCCAGGAGCCACTCCCTCACAGATGTAATCCTGTTAACACCTGTCTGGCACTACACAGGGAGTACAGCTGCCAGAATAACCAAGAAACATTTTTTAAGTCCCTTTGCTACCAGCATGCTGGAAAAGAGCTCTTACTGTACAGGATAATCAGATTTTAGGCTCCTTTATTTTATAACTGGAACAGCTGTCATGGTATGTGAGGCTGTTTGCACAGCTAAGAGAATATCTGTGTGACACCATAAATGGATGGACTGGCTGGAAGTAGTAAGTTATATTCTCACGTCAACAGATTTTTCTTCAATTCTTTTGGACCAGGAGTAGATCTAAACCAGGATTCTATGTGCCAGATAAAATCTGACTTGTATCTGTCTGCTGCTGTAGCATCCCTCTGCCATATCTTATGGATTCAGTTCATCTTCAGTTGCAAAGGACAGATGCCAGCTACAAGAAATTGGAAGTGCTGGAACTCCAGTGATACTCTGGCAAGGCCAGAACCTCAGTAATCCCTGATTTTCAATGTAATAACCAATGACAATAACCCAATGATCTTGAGGTGCATCAAAAGTGCTGAAATAATTATAATTTTAGAAGGTGTATCTTGAATTTTGGAAGCAATCTTTACAGAAGTAGGAAGCATCTCACTTGAATTTTTGGAGCATTTATACATAGTGCGATACCACAAAAGAACTACAAATCCTACTCCTCACTAAATTTCAGCTAATAACACGTGGAGCTGAGGACACGGAATGAAGGAAGAGAAAGGTGTACAGACCGAAGTAGGTACTAAAATAAACCCCAGTCTTTCTAAAAGAAACAAATCAGGCTGGAAAATTGTTTGGTTTTGAGAGATCTCAACAAATTTCCAAGTTGTGTCATCTGCTATTAATGAAATGTTGAAATGCTTCAGCATTCCAACACAGCTGTAGCTGCAGGACCAGGTACCTAAACAATATGAATTTCACTCAAGAGACAAGAATGCCAGAATGGGATTCATTTTCCCAGACTACTTAAAGCGAAATCCAGATTTATCAAAACAGACCCTGATTCATTGAGTTGCATGTGAATCAGCAATTATTTGTCTGTTTTCAACTTCGGAAACTGAGTTCACACATCAATTCAATGTCAACTCTCCCTCTTGACAAATAACTACTTACTTGGCACCTTCTTTCAAAAAGTGTTTTGCTGTTAATTATATGCTTTTTTTAATGGTTCATGTTACCTGGCAGATGATCTTCTGATGCAGCCTTCTTGAGATGCAGAAGACTCTGAGCCTCTGAAGTTGCATTATTACAATTTAAGAGGTTCTGGGCTTCCTCATCTACAACATCCAACAGATATTGGACAACTTCATTGTGATCATCCTCATCATAATACTCATCATCTGGAATCTCTGTTCCTGAAGAAAAACAGAAAATTACAAGTTTTCCCAATATAGGATGGCTTGGGGGGGGAAATTAAAAGGGCAGGCACCATGGCATTATCTCTAGATGTTATCATGGCTTGCCTTCATTTCTCCCTAACATAGAATCCAATTCCCATAAATATACTTGCAATATCGATTCATCCTCTAAAGCAAAGCACACAACTTGGCGATGATCTTCCAAAATTGACTGCCAGCCTAACATTGACTTATTTCAGCATATTCAACAATGCCGTGATTCTCTTGTACACTAAAGACAAAATAATGCTGTCCCATCTCACCTCCTCTTACCTGATTTGTCCGTGTGTTTAGAAAAATCTGACATCTGATTGGTAAATCCTATGGAAGATGCATCTCCTGATCCTGAAAGGTTCATCAGTCCCTCCATGTGATGGATATTGTTTTCTGTATTTCCCTGAGAAGGTCCTAGGATGCCATTGCCATTTATCTAAGAAAGCAAGAACAGTTCAAATTAGCTTTTAAAGAGTCTGACAGTTTGATGAAGCAGAAACCAACCATTAAAAAGTTCTCTTCTCAGCAAGATATAAAAAGCCCCATTCATATTATATTGTTATCTGAGATAGCTGGGTGATGGGTGGGAAGCTTTTAGGTGTGTTAAAGTTTGATATGAAAAGAGGAAATAAAAAGATTTTAAAGCACAATGAGAAAAAATGTCTTGATGAAGAAGCAGCTTCTACAAGAGGACACACAGTAGTATTTAACATTATTATAACCTCTATAAAACAGACTTTTGGTCCCACAACACAGCATTTCTCAGAAAAAAATAAGGGGAGAAAAGAAAACCACCCAGCAAATGTAACATGCAAGCATCTGCAGAAACTGTGGGCTGAATGGAGTTTTCTGGATCCTTCTCATATGGCCACTTGTCTTTCAATAAAGCCATTCCAAAGAAAGAGCTGATCAATCTAAAAAACTTGCATATTTATTACAATCCCTGCTTATTTGTATCAATTGACAATAGTGGGTTTGCATACTTTGATTAATGGACTGTTTAATTAATTAATTTTTTTTTTTAAGTGTGTAAAGTAGATTCTTTTCTCTGGTTAATGATAATAGGTACAACAGAGCAATAGTTACCTTGGGCCCGTAAGCATCAGTTGTCTTTACTGTTTTATCAGAGGTATCACCACAGGAACAGCCTAAACAAAAATGGGTAAAAAACAGCAACCTCACAGCAACTTTTCACAGAAACTAAATCAGTCCCCATCAATTACTTTATGAAAGAAACAAGGTATTTAATATTATGTTATGACATGAGTAGCATTTCTGCCTGCCTGGTTTCTGGGCACTGCCAAACATACATATGACTGACTATACTTCATAATGCTTTTTGAATGTTATATTTAATGGGATCAGAAAGCATGAATGCTAATACAAGTGAGCAAGTCTAAGCAAAGAGAAATGTTGATAAATATTTTAACAAAGTACAGTGGAAACACGCACCTTTGGGAACAGGGTTAATTCCCTTTCCCTTGAAATGTACAAAATACAACCCCACTATGACCTGTCAGTGACTACATTTTTTTAAAAAAAAACATCATCTGACATCTGGGTCTTTGTTCAAAGGTACCTTTCCCTTCGAGGTAAAGAAGAGTGACACTATGATGTCAGAGACCGCTGCCTACCCTAGAGGTACCATTACTAATATTACAAATGAGACCAAGTGGAAGCAGTAGATGACATATACTCAGTTACTAGTGAAGTTCTGGATCTTCATATACTTTATGCTTTTTAAATGAATGAACCTGTAGATGAAATAAATGAAGACTGAAAGTAACCTTACATCTTGTCATGACCTATAGATGACAAGTCATCTACAGGAAGGGGGTTTTACGAGGGATCTTTCAAGATTTGGTTATAGGATTTGTTCCTAATGAATCTCTTGACTATGTTTATTGAAATAAAATGAGTAGCATACTTGGTAAATAGGGGAACAACACTACTGTAAGAGTTGCAATAATTTCATTAGGTGAGATCAGTACTCCAAGTTATCAAGATACACTAAAGGAAGCATGAAAAGCAAGACTACAATGAATCAAGACAAATGCTAAGGGCCACATTTCAAAGAAAAAGCAAATGCTTGAGATGGTAAATAACTGCATAAGCAGTGGTTCTGTACAGAAATGCAGGTGGTAAAGGACCCTGAGTCTAAGAAAGTGAACAAGAAACTTGAAGCCTTTTCCAAGGTAACAAATTGGTATTTTTATGCCTGAACAGAGGAAACAACATCAACAATTAATAACAATTATGATAACCAACTGATTGGGGTTTTTTTAACTCCTTGAAAGACTTAGGCTTGATACTAGAGAGAACTTCTAAACTACATGAGAAACGGAATCATAAAGAGACTACTGTTGAATCTCTTTTCATGTAGGTTTTACAAGAAAGATCAAGTAAACAGCTGTTGGAGTTGATCACAGTAAGTTGGACCATGATAGTATCATAAGGCCTGTAGCAGCTCCTTCGTTTTTATAAACACATGCATTTCACTTGCAATGAGTAAGAACACAGATCTTACCATTAGCTTTCACTGGCCATGGATTTGAGTTATCGGGGCTTTTGGATTTTGGGACCACTGCATGACCATCTCTAAGAAAAATAATATTTACAGAAATCTTTATTAAAAAAAATAAATCATGGTAATCATCATATATGGATGTAAATAGTACTATTGGTAAAACTGCTAATCATGCATTCTATTATAATAGTTGTGGAATACTTAGGATATTCAATGACAGATTATGCAGTGGTAGCTAGGTAATTTCCGACTTCAGGGAGCACTAAAGAGTTCATAAGAATTTGACTTTCCTTCTAGATTCTGACAAAAAGACCCAGAACTTTGCAACTCCTTCCCTTTCTGGGATAAAACACAGTGGGAAAGAGAAAGGGAGAGAAGAAGCAGGCAAGGCTGGAAGACTTTAAAATGATGAAGTAGATGTTTCAGTTTTAGGTAAATATTAAAGCAGAGTAATGTAGAGAGGTTTTTTTTACACTGTTGCCATAAAAGAACAGCAGGGGTCAGTGAAAACACAGTGGTACACTAGGAGCTGTACCACAGGGTTTTGACATTCATCAGTGTGCTGGGACAACCATGTGACAGTAGAACTATTTAAGCACAAACCAACATTTCACCACATTCTTATGATTACAGAACTCTCAATAGCAGCTTTAAGAAAAAGGAGTATTTGTATAATCATTTTCATATTTTGAAAATGATATTTTCATAAAATCATTAAGGTTGGAAGAGTACTCCAAGATCATCAAGTCCAACCTTCGACTGAACACCACCTTATCAACTAAACCACAGCACTAAGTACCATGTCCAGTCATTTTTTGAATGCTTTTATGAATGGTGACTCCACCTTCTCTCTGGGCAGTCCATTTTGATGTTTAACTACCTTTTCAGTGAAAAAATTCTTCCCAATGTCCAATCTGAATCTCCTCTGGCACAGCTTGAGGCCATTTCCTTGTGTCCTGTCACTAGCTTCCTGGGAAAAGAGGCCAACCCCCCCCACCTTGCTGTAACCTTCTTTCAGGTAGATAGTGGCAAGGGCTTCTCTAAGCCTCCTTTTCTCCAGACTAAACAAGTCCAGCTCCATCAGATGCCTGCCATAGGACTTACTCTCTAAACCCTTCACCAGCTCCATTGCCCTTCTCTGGACTTGCTCCAGCACCTCAATGTCCTTTTCGAAGTGAAGTCCCAGAACTGGACACAGCCCTTGAGGTGTGGCCTCACTAGTGCTGAGTAGAGAGATACAATGACTTGCCTGGTCCTGCTGACCACACTTGTTGATACAGACCAGGATGCCATTGGCCTTAGCCATCTGGGCACTGCTGGTTCACATTCAGCTGCTGCCAACCAGCACCCCCAGGCCCTTTTCCACTGGGCCACTTTCCAGCCAGCCTTCCCCCAGCCTGTAGCGCTGTAGAGGGTTGTTGTGACCCAAGGGCAGGGGGTCAGTTTGAACACTTGTAGTTCATAGCTGGATACAGCCTTGTGTTCCCAAGAAACACAAAGCACAGCAAGTACCAAGTACCCTTCTGCTCCACTACAGAAAAAACAGTGAACATACAGATCCTTTCTGTGGCATCAGTCCTCAATCATATGCCACCTAGTATCACTGTGGTGAATTTCCTGTCATACCAAGAACATGTTTTACCCATATACTCATACAATCATGCAAGAAAAGTAAAACCTACAGGGAAGCATTTCCTTCCAAAACATACCTGGTTGCTTTGAGCACCACTTTTGGAAAGTATGTTTCCAGCATTCTTCTGGCTTCTTTCAGAGTCATTCCCTGTGTGCTTACTCCATTAATGTAATGGATAACATCTAGTACATGAAGACTCTCATCTCTGGCAGCAACCGATTTGGGAAGAATGTCACTAATATACACAACTTGATAAAGGCTTTCATGACCTCCTGATAACAACAAACCTTTGCAGGAAAAGAGGGGGGGGAACAAATTAAGCTTTCTTTGTAACTGAAGGGGATAGTTTTGCTTTAGGCCAAAAAATAATGTAATTGTGTGTTACCTAGCTCCTCCTTATGGCACACCAGTGTAATATCAGGCAGTAAATGAGGCAAAACCGGCATCTTTGGTAACTCCAAAACACGACCTAGTACTAATCTCACAGTCCTTGGAGCAGCACGGAGGAAGTTTACTGCATCAGTATGGCTCATGTTAGTGACATTGATGTCATTAACCTGCAAAAATAAAAGCAACAGATATCTCCTTGTTAGGTTCCAAGCAAGACAGGATTACTGAGGAAGCATTTACTGCTGTTCTTCAACTGCTATAAATTATGCCTCTCAGAAGGTGCATGCCTTTGCTCCCTAACCACATTTGATTTTTTTTTTTTTTTACTCAAAGTTGTCCTTTTCATGCAATCCCTCTATCTGAAAACATTAATTCTCTCACTTTTATCAGTCGATCTCCAGGGCGTAGTCTCCCATCACTTTTGGCAGGATCCTGAACAATGTCATGAATGTAGCAGCCAACATTATCATTACCTTTGGTCACTGTAAAACCCAGACTACCCTTTTCTGACTTTGTCATAGTGACTCGGAGCTCTACCTCCTAGGGGAAGAAAACAGCACTTTACAATGCAGACAGTCAGAAGCAACATGAACATTTTACTGAATTTAAGACAGCTAGAAAGAGATAACTGATTTACCTATTGATTTAAATGACAGAACCAAACAATGTTTTGTGTGGTGCTAACCTTGGGCCAAAGGCCTATGATTTAAACAAAAGTGTGAAGGCTCATGTCAAAACTGCCACCTTATTTTACCTTCAATTAGTTCCATATATAAAAAAGGCTCTGTGTTTTTAAATAACACAGCAAGAAGTATTCAGAACAAAGTAAGTGAACATTCCTACAGTGAAGTGAACTATCTCCTATAGTGAGATAAAATACTATAGCTTATCTTGGAACTAAACATATGGACATGTTTGGCCTATTTTAATTGGCATTAATTTTGATTTGAAAGATATGAATCTGCCTCATTTACATTTAAAAAAATAATCACAGAGAATCTGGAAGGTTTGAGAAAAAGTTCTGAAGAAGGGACTAAGAAAAAAAAAATTTGTTTCTTGTCAAAATGGAGTATAAGCTAGAATAGCTCTGTAACCTGAAAGACCTTCACAATTGAGGCATACCAAGGCTTAATTTTAATTTTTTTCAATCTCTGAATAGGTTATGTGAGGATATGGAAGCAAAAGTCCCTTCTGATACAAAAGACACTTCTAGGGTGGCAAGAAGCTATCCCAGAAGAGCCTCAAAAATATGCTGCATTCTGAAGCAGAACAGAAAGTCTTTGAGATTCATAGTTATAAATGAAGCAAAGAACAGCATCTACTGATGCCTTTGCTGCCCAAATTTATCCTCTGGTCTCTAAACAACCACCCAGAAAACTAGAAGTGCAGAAGCAAGATACCTGCCACTTCAGCTTCCTGAGTATGTGGTTTAGATGTAGGTAAATATTTAATGCCAAGGTTTTCTAGGATGAAATGATGCATGAAACAGCCACATACACATCTACCAATATACACATGGATGCCTCCACATTCACAGAGGGAAATGTACCAACTCAGTGCCCAGAGAGAAAATGCCTGCAGACATTGCATGAGCAGCTGCAGTTCACTAGTTACAAATGGAACTTTTACATGTGCCATTTACATTGCACACGCCCAGCACAGTATAACCTGCAACTATCCCATTTGTAAATTAATGTGCCCAGCTTCTATCCAGTCACTCCCATACCATGGCTAAAACAGCTTCTAGCTGACCACAGAAGTACAATCTATGCTTCTGAAAGACAAAAATAGGAAATTACTGGTTCGTATTCTTCAGCATTTTTTTCCAGCTGGGTGAGTAATGAATCCATTCCTCCCAGGTGTGGAGTCAGCTCAGAAACAGGAGTAGCATAAGAGTCATTTATTAAAATGGATGTGGTAACATCAGGTACAGTTCTACAGGTTGGGATCACTGGCAAATCCAATGGCATATTACTACAAATAAACAAGAAAAAAACCACCCAAGAATAAGTACAATATGGCTGTGACTCATAAATTAATATATTGACCAATATGGACTTTACGCAGATTTAAAAAGCAAAACAAAAAAAAGTTTCCATGAATAGGTCCAATAAAATGTTTTTGTAAACATTTCCAGAATATTAATGAGGATCATTACCAACAGCATACCTGTCCTCAAGCTCCGCCTTGCTAGAGACCTCTTGATCAGGATACAGGATGGTACGAACAGCCTCCTGCCCACCATGTGCCTCACACTGGCTTTGTGCCCATGTTTCAGCTTCACCTGAGCTCTGGTACAGTGCAGAACTCCAGCCAGGGCCCACCTGTGCTGCTGAGTCTATCACCTCCTCATCACCACTTCTGCTGCTGTCACTGTAGCTGTCTCTTTTAGAGGGAGATTTTAGCCTTTTCTTGCTCAGATCTGTACTTTCATTTTCATCTGAGCTGTCACCTTGTTCTCCATTTGATGGACCTTCTCTGCTGACCTCTGGAAATACTTGTTGGGGTGAGTGGATGGGTGTCTACAGAGAGCAGAAACATTGAATTCATCATAATCCAGTTTTGATGACAAAAGAAAGCTTCAAAGACTGCATAAAATTACCAAAAACAAGTAGTCAATGGTTACTTTCATTTATATGTTTACTCAGTTGTGTAAACATAACAGTTTCACCAAGTTCAGTGCAACTTGACCAAGACACAGGGTGCAAAATTTTGAAATATATACTGCTCAGAATTAGAAAATTCATCTAAGAAAACAAATATACTCCTAGCTTTACCTTCAGAAAGCCTACTGACAGATGCTATGCCCAACAGTCCCCTAGGCAACTATCATGAAATCCTTCCAGCCAGATCACAATGCTGACACAGAGCAACTGAATTCAAACCAATCTCACACAGGAGGGAAACAAGGGGGCTTTCAAACAAAAAACTACACAACACACTACAAAAACTAAGATAATTTATGCCAAATGCCAACTGTTAACCCAGTTATTAACTCCCATGCAAATGAAGAACAATTTTACCAATAACCATGTATTCCCAAGAATGATGTCAGCTAGCAGACAGACAAAATTTAAAAGCTTCATTTAGGCTTTTATGGCCAAATTTTTGTGTTCATTAACACATCAATCTATGATAAAGTTAAAACCAAAAATTGTCATTTGTTCACTGGCTTTCCTCTTCTTTTAATATATGCACTGTTTTATTAAAGTTATTCCATGCTACAAACAGGTTTATTACAGGAGTAGTTATTTGCATTATTTGTTTTTTCAGTTGCTTACCTCTTACTTCAATTTTAACTTCACTTAAATTTGTATTTGTACATTTAAGTTTCTCTCATGAGATTTGAATTATTTTTATTGTTTGAAAATAACATTAAAATAACTTAGATTCAAAGAATTATAGAATATCCTGAGATGGAAGGGACCCACAAGAATCATTAAAGTCCTGCTTCTGGCCCTGCACAGAACAGCCCCAAGAATCACATCATGTGTCTCCAAGCACTTCTTGAACTCTGGTAGGCTTAGTGCTGTGGCCACTTCCCTCTTGTTTCCATTAGTTTTATACTTTCCTGTATTATGGAAAGCCTGATTTTCAGGCAAATTGTCCCCTACATTCTTTTTTGTTGAAACACATTTAATTTCCACTCCTTTGAAGTATCCTAAAATGGTCTTCTGTTCTTTCAATTTACGTATTGGAACATATTGAAAATATTCTTTGGGACACCACCAGTTTCAAGTAAATATGGCAACCTTTTTCCTGTTTTCACATGCATCAACACCAGACAAACTGGTGCTTTGCACAATATCCTTCACAGAATCACAGAAATATCCAATTTCCATTTGATACGAAGTTCAAACCACTAGGCTGCAAAGAAATCTCTGCCACAGAAACAGTGTATTAAACCAATTTCCTTTAAGACACAAAATGGAGGGAAAAAAATTATTAAAGCCATGTATTCCTTTCACATTTTCACAAAATGCTTAGTGCACTCCTAAGGGATTCACTCCAAGAACCACATCTCTGCGAGCACCCTGTCAATTTTAGCATCTGCATCTCTTGCATTTAACTAACCCACTCACCAGATCTAATAAATGGACTTTAAATAGCAATTAATTAAAAAAAAAATTAATCATATGCCATACACCTTACCAACAACGAAGGATCAATGTCTGGTAGTATTCCAGATGGTGGCCGACAAAGGAGAAGAGAGACTTCTGGAGACGTTCCCCTCAGAGCAGAGATGACTTCCTATGGCCATAGCGGATTCATTGTTAGACACAGCCCCATCAAGACTTGCAGGACTACCACAATATGAGTGTCACTACTAAAGATACAAACCTGCTGGGATAAACCCTTCAGCGATGCTCCATTCACTTTCAGAATGACATCCCCAATCTCTATTTGCCCACTTTCTGCAGCAGGCTGCCCAGGGAAGAGTTTTTTCACCCTCACAATAGTTGACCCCAGTTGCTCTGGGGTAAGGTTATCTTCACGACAGAAACTGAACCCAAGGCCTGAGCTATTCTTCAACAGCTTCACCTCAAATGTGTTCTCTGCAAATGAAACATTAACTTATTATTTCCTACAGCACACTGGCCATGAAGAAAGTGTCTGGCACTCTTATTCCAGACATGACAATGTGCAATCTTCCCCTCACAGGAGTCGCTCACTTTATTGAACAAAAGTGTTGTCTAAAAGATCCCTCCAAGGTAAAGAGGACAAAAAAGCTGATAATGACTTCTCAGTCTGCTTGCATGCCCTGACAACATCAATATACAGAACGGCAGAGTGTCTCCAGAGTGATATTCCACAGGAAGTCTATTAAGGAGCCTTTTAAAGCCCAGAGTGACACAACCTTTCTGGTCTGGCAGACAGGATAAATTCCACACAAGAAGACCCAAAGGTATCTGCAGTGGTTCCACCATCTGGGTAGGCTTCCCTTCACTTTCACAAGTCACCAGCAGAAGAGGCTGAAATGTGTCAACCTCTAGTCAGCTACTGAAATCCCTTGTCTCTTCATGTAGCTCTGGATGTATTCTCTCAGGAACTGCAGGACCTACAGAAGCTCTCAACTATCTACAAGTACCTTAACCACCCTGTGGCACTCCTTAGCAGCATCAAATACAGCAGCACCCCCCCTTACTCCAACCTTGCTACAGACTTGGCATGTAAGATTATGAAATTGGGAAGCAACAAGAAACAGTGAGAGAGCGAACAGCTAATAGTAGCTAAACAAAGTAACCAAGATGTGAAAGGCAATCTTTAAAAGAAATGCAACAGCACAAAGAAAGAGACTGCATTACGTGCAGGGGTCTAGTACACATTCCTACCAGCTCCATTTCCTGGTGTTCTAAGAATGGAAGAAAAATATTATGAAAACTAAAGGATGCTTTGACAGCTAAGACAATTATTCCATGTGACCTGACCTGCAGTGACAAAGCTGTAATCTTTGGCATTTGTAGATTCCGTTGCTGGCTTCTCCTGTGGCTCACACTGATTTGGAGGCGTGCACTGTGTTGTTACTGGAGCATGAGCCTTGGCCCCTGAAAGCTGACCTTTTACCAACAGCAGATGCACCACCTAAAGAGATAAAACAGTTTCCAGTTAAATGGAAACAGTCAGGGAGACAGCACAGTCTACAGTACGTATTTTATTCTAATTTGTCACTCCTAAGTTTTAAAGCAGCAAATTCTATAGACAGTCCCCTCCCAATATATCCTCCATTTGTTCCTTATTTTAAGGGCTGTTGAGTGACAACCTCTAAAATACACTACTAGATTTGCAAGATACTTGCCAACACGGAGCAAGAAAGAGTTTTCTTCCAACAAAGCTGTGAGAGGGTTAAGAAGTGCCAAAGATAGAGTCATTTTCACATTTGCACAGGGAATAAAGTTAAAAGCATTTTACAAAGTGAACATAAATAGTACTCCTTAGCAGTTCTGAATGTGTACATTCATTGGCTATTTTCAGGTGTGCACACACCTCCACATATGAAGCAGTCACCATAAATAGCACTATTAAATGAGGACATACCACTGACAGAATCAAGTACTACCCAAAAAGACCAAGACTCAAGTAAATCTACCAACGTAGCATGCAAACGCAGCTGCATATAACGGAGGCCCTTGTCTCCTCAGTGATGCAGACCTGTAGCATGCTGCTACACCTGCTTTCCAACTTGTGCACCTGGGCTTCCTTCCTATGAAACCCAGGAACTAGGAGAAACCAATTCTATACAGACCTCACCCGCACACAGAGGCAGAACGTCACCAGGATGGGAAGCAAGACCTGAGGGCCAGGAAGCCAGGGAGTCTAAGAAAACACAGCTAAAGTAACTACGACACTGGGGAGAATTCCAGTCTCTTTTTGAGAGAATTTCCAGTCTCTTTTCATTCATGAAGAACTGGTTTACTACAGATAGGAGTAGAACCAGTAGCCACTTACCTGTCCAGTGTTTCTCAGAGTTTCAACAGCTTGCTTATGCGTAGCACCTTCCAAACTAATCCCATTGACAGAGAGCACGCGGTCACCTACAAATGATTAATAATTTAAGAAAAAGTAGGCAGAACATCACCTATAAAACATCTATGATGCACAGAAAGCTTCAAATCTCAGCTAACAAGGATAGTTATTTACGTAAATTCTCCCTCCTCTCCATACTCTGAGTCAAGAAGAGAACTCTGCAAACAAACTATATGGTTGAACTCCAAGGTCTTTTCCAATCTAAATGATTCTATGGAATAATCCCATGTCAAAACTAGTGTTAATCAACATAATGACAACGTGCCACAAATCTCAGATTCTTTATTAGAAACAAATTTTAAGTCTACAGTGAGAATCCTCACTTCAGTAAAGAATGTGGCCTGGCTTACAAAAAAGACAACTCATAACAATTACACCATTTTCTGTATTCAGTTGCCAGGCAGGCCAAGCAAGAAGGCCACAAATAATACAAAGCCTTCTCTCTCCATGGCTAGAACAGAGAAGCATTCTCTGTTAACACAAGCTGCTTTAGAAAATAAAAATCCCACAGCCTATCTCCTATTTTCCCCCACAACAGTCTTGGCACTGTTGGTTCTGCACTTGTTCTACACTACTTTTTTAATCTTCACCTGCAGAATTGTCAAGTTAATGTTAAAACTGACAAGTGCAGTAGCTTGGAAGAAAAGTTCTTCTTCCCAGTGAAAAAGGTAAAATGACAGGAGGCAAACAAGAGGGCTTGTTTCTAGGTCCCAGGTTACTGTCAAGTCCACCACCAACAGTTCTCTGCCCTTTTTTCACATTAAGAGTCCCAAGTGAAAGAATGGAAATATTACCTTTTTCTATTCTCCCATCTGCTTCAGCTGCTCCCTTGGGAATAATCGCTTTCACATAAATACCACCATGCCTTATGCTAGTATTTACACCACCCTAAACAGAAAGTAAAAATACATTTGTAGTCTTTTTGCAATTAGAATACTTAGTAATTAAACACAGTGTCACACAAGAAAAACTGTACTTCGGAAGCATTTGGACTACTGGCACGTAGAAAAGCCAGGTGAATTCTCAAAACCAAAATGTTACATGAAGCCTGTTCTTTGCAGTCATGCAATTTACTATAAATGAAGTTGGGTGGCAAGATTGTAAAAACACAATGCATGACAATGCAAATGCATCCAACACAAACAAATGTCCTTCAGCAGAAATGTGTCTGCATTATATCAGACTTTACATGCTTGCATGCATACCAAAGCTCAGAGACGTGCAAGAGCATAGCACGCCAAAGCAGAAGATGCACACCCATGCAGTGTCCTACTCTAACCCAACTTCTCTGATGTAACAGGAAACTAAGGAGTGCTGCTTTCTCCTAGCTCATCCAAGTTTGAAGGTCTAAGCTGAAAAAAACTGCTCAAACTGAACTGACAGTGTTTATGGAGGGCCTTAGCTTTTCTGCTGATCGCAGGGGGTTGGACTAGATAATCTTTTAATGTCCCTTCCATCCCAAACCGCTGTGTGATTCTGGTTCACTGCTGCTCCACAAACTTGGAAGGAAGAGGGAGACCAACAGTGTATTAATGTTCACTCCCAAAGCACACAGTGAAACATGTGAAAACTTAAAACAGTTAATTGCACACCTCTCTTCATCACCACTGTACAGGATAGCAGTGTATGGGCAGAATGGAGGCTGAAAAATCAAAGGTCCATAAAGATACCACTTGGTCACTCTTTAAGGGAAATCTTTGCATCAGCTGGTATCTTCTAACATCTACTACAAATCCAATGCACACAGCAGCCTCACGCTGCTCAATAATGAATTCCTGCCAAACCTTTGTTCCTCCAACTGTCTCAAGTTATAAGCTTGACAACGCAACATGACTTTGAACAGTCTGGTGACCAATCAACCAGTGAAAATAGTTGAATATTAAAACACCAAAATGCATATTTCAATACTACAGAAGCAGCAGAAAATGTGTGCATTTCAGATAAAAATTATTCTCTTCTTCCCTGAAGTGCCACTCTGCAGTACGACAGGTTCTAAACCTAAAGACACCTTCAAAATCTTATAGCCTGAAGAGAAATTAGTCATTAAAGATATATTTTTGTCTCGTGTTGCAAGAAAGCAGTGTCAGTCAGGTCTCATTTGGATTTGAGTAGCTTTTTGCTTTCTGCCTTTTATCCAGCAGAGGGAGAACACTGAACATGTGATATGTGTGTGAGCGTGCACGGATGCTCTTAAATGACACTATCACTTTCACTGCCTGCGATGCCAGTCAGGGAGGGGCTCATTTCTTTCCTTGTAAATTTGCCACAATATTAGGTAGCAAGGGACAAAGATCATCTTTCTTTTTGTACTCACAAAGCAGCATCTGTGATAAAAGTCTATAAGGACTTTGGGGCTCCACCATAGAACAAAAAACAAGAATTACTTGAAGGGCAGATGACAACAAAAGGGATATAAAATCGTATTACTTTGGTAAGAATGATCACATATCAGTAAAACTATATACTGAACAGTGATTCTAGAAAGTATTTTGCTTCCTTGTAATTTAGCAATTTAATGGGTTGCTGGGAGTAGAGAAAAAGAGAAAACATCTAAAAACCTTGTCAAACAGTACCGTGACACTTATTCCCAAGCCGTTATCTTTTTTGGCTAGTTCAACCTCAAAGATATCTCCAGGTTTAAGAAGTGCTGCGGTAACCTTTTTAGAATTCACTTTGTTTGCTGTATTCACTGAGAAAGATTCCTTTATAGAGAAAAAAAAAGGAAAAAGAAAAAGAAACAAACAAAACAAAAAGAGACAATGATTTGCCATTAGAACAGATGTTTACAGCTAAGACTCTAAGGGGTGGGGTTTTGAGTCAGACATAGCCAGAAGGAGTCCACATGGCAAAGTGCCAATTAGTAAGACTCTTAAGGGTCACTAGCACAAAAATATGCTTGGCATTTAGCAACCAAGTCTTTATTGTCAAAGTGACTTGGTCACAGAACACCAAAACCACAGTATTTCAGTATTACAGCAGCCTAGAGTATGTTGGATTATTTTGCAGGAGCTGCTACAACTTACTTGCATAACCTCCATCAGCTGAAAAGAGGAATCACTGTAAATTGAAAATTAATTTGCGGTACTTTCCACTGTGCACTTTTGGAAAGGTAAAGCAGCAGGCTGTCTCTGCTCAGAGCAAGGCTGCCCACTGAACTTTACTACACAAGCAGTTTTCCAGAGATTAGATCAATCCCAAAAGACAATGAGTTCTACTGCTACCCACTCCAGATGCATTACTGCTACTTTAATCTAGGAAAAATTTATTTTATCTGCCAGGTGAATAAACTTACCTCTAGGGACCGCCACTAGATTATGATCATATTGGACAAACGCACAAAATTGAAAGGAGGTTTCTTACAGCCTCAACAAGTGCCCTGTATGTTAATCCCAAAGTAGTCTGCCTCTATTAAGATATGCCCATCTTGTGACAGTGGAAAGCTGGAAAGTTGCTTCAAGTTACTGAAGTGATTTTCTCCATTTATTTTGAACAAAATCACTAAGCTATTAGAAATTAGCTATTAGCATTTGCTGCACATTAGGTTAGGCTCTTCTTCCTCCACATCCTTTCACCTTACTGATACTCAGAGACAGCTATTTCACTACTCCTACCATCCGGATGGGAAATATTCATATGAAATCCACTATGCCTTTTTAGCTGGCTGTTGCTCCTGACTGCCAGAGTAAGTTGCTTCATCCATGTCAGAATCCCCTCGGTCAGAATATTCCACAGGCTCCACTACCCCAGGCCTTTTATTTTTTGCTCGAGTACTGTCTGATGAGGATCTTCTCTTCTCGTTCATTTTAGAAACTCCAGACTGGAAATCACTGTAAAGCTGAGAATCCTGGTGGGCTCTGCCACTTGCATGTTTGCCAAAGAAGCTGGCTGGTTGGCTCTGAGACAGGTTGGCACTCTCTGTTCTGGAATCCTGGGAGCTCATGCTTCCATCTCTCTTGCCTCCTGACAAGCCAGACAAGCTCCCTGAAACAGGCCTCTGGTGACCATGGGACCGGTTGTGTTCTTCAGAAGAGGACTCTGCCTCATTGTCCTGCACCGATGATGGCCTCCTCAAATAACCCCTGGTTCCATTACTGACATGAGCAGTGTTAGATGATGCTGAAAAACCAGGAGACAAGACAGTCATCAGGAGTTGGTAATATCTTATCTGCAGCGTGACACGAATTTCTCAGCTTACAACCACGTAAGGTTTTACCCATTCATATTATGCAGAACACTTTCTGTTTACGCTGCAACTGGTGTGTCCTCAAAGGTTACCACAACACACTTCCTCGTTCTGCCTCAGAACATAATTTCAATCACAGATTAGCTGGGCTTGCTTACAAAGTGACTGTAGTTCCATACCTTTGGATAGCTTGTCCTTGGGCTGAGAGATAACAAGTGTCACATCTTCAGGTGCGTTCTCCAGAATTTCCAGTGCTGCATGGTGGCTGACACCTTCTAAACTCGTGCTGTTTATGGATATTAGTCGGTGTCCTGCACAAAAGGGTTTGTTCAGATACAATCTAACATCTACATTTTTATCCATCAGTGAGAACGTGCAGTACAGGTCTGAAAACGTGTACGCAATGCACAGATTAAAAATTACTAAAATTCAAGTGATGCTGGAAGAGGGAACCCTAATAATTAAAAAAGGCACCAAACCCCAAACCAAACAACAAGAACTGGCCATGAATATTTCCTGTTTTTAAACCAGCTAAACCTTTCCCTATTATGATTTCTACTTTTTCCTTCTCCTCCCCCACTATAGTTATGGGTATAGTATATTGTTACATTCACTATTTCCAAAATCAAAGTATGAATATTGAGTTTTAAAAATTTTAAATTACAAAGCATTTGCAACAGAGACAATAGAAAATAAAGCCCTTACATATGAATATATGTAAGTTTAATTTTCTGTTACTTCAAGCTTTATCATTTTTACTTACATTTGAATGTTTTTTGGTTTTTTATAGCTTAACAAAGAGGTATCATTAGTTTTTCAGAAATTATCTGGAAGATAACTAAAGATCAACATCGTAAGGGACTGTGGCACCCACAGCCGTAGGTGGAATTGATACATAGGTGTTTGGCCTTTTGCTACATGTGTACACCTTTTGCTATTTACACTATTCACCTGGTTTTAGAGATCCTTCCAAATCAGCTGGCCCTCCAGGAATAACTGAATGAATAAAAATTCCCAGATCAAGTTTCCCTGTCTTCTCTCCACCAACTATTTGAAAGCCTAGGAAAAAAGGTCCAAAGCAGGCAAAAATGTCAGTGATCACAGTGTAGCTCAAAACAATACAAGTCCATATTTCAGAGCAGACAAAAACTTAGTCATTCTACTACATGTAAAGTAAAACAAAACAATACATCTCAAATTTAAGTCTATGTGAAAGTAAACAGCAAAGCCTTTTTATTAGTCTTTATTGCATACTCCATTTTCAGCAATTGATTCAGACTTTGTCTACCTGGCTGTCCAGGACACTCCAGCAAAGGCTACAGAAAACAACTCTGTTAAGAAATACATGTACAAACAGATGATATGAAATGCACATTCACTGACCAGATGAAATTTATTTTCTATCACTTAAAAATTTCTGGATTTCTCCACTGTTAGATGTTTCACATAAATGTTTGACCCTTGTCTTAAGATCTGAGTTTTTCAACTCCCTGTTTTCTTTTGAGGATTCTAATTTATTTCTGCTCATTCTACCAGGAAGTTCAAGATGGAAAAAAAAAAAAAAAGATCAAGTCTTCTCTATTTCAGCTAAAATGGCAAAGTACCACAAATTTTGCATGGGGAAGAAAGAAGAGAAACAGTGCATTTCTTCTAAATTTCTTTCCTTTTCAGTCAACTCTTAAGTTACTGAGCAGTGGAAACACTGAAGTATTACTGTCTTGTAGGCCTTTTTCCCCCTCTTCAAATTTACACTGCAGACCTATCTTGAATGACAGACAGAACAATGTCCTTAAGGATACTTTAGAGAGCCTTCCTAAAGCACAATACTGACACCAAATTTTTCATTACTCATACAGCGAAAAATTATGTGGGTTTATGAAAGAAACCTCAGTGGTAGAGTAAGGAATGGAATGCAAATGTCTCATCTGCTAGGCTACTTAAACCTCAAATTTGTGTTCCATCTGATACTACAGGAGTAAGAAAAACACAATTAGCTCATAATGGTTTTATTATGTCTTTTCTTTTGTTCAGCTGTCACAGGTGTGAGGTGTCCACATAGACAAAATTTGATATTGAAGACAGAGATAAACTTTAAAGGTTAACTTTTAGGATAACTATTGCACAATATAAGTATTATCCTACATTTACAACATGGAAAAACTGAGAAACAAACTTGCTTAACATCACTAAACAAATCAGCAGCAAGAACCATCAAAAAAGTCCAGGCTTCAGCATGTTAAACGCCTTCAAAATCCACCTACTGTCTGGATGCTATCCTCAGTCCTACAATAAATACTTAAATACAGACCAGAAAACTTTATTTTGTTTTTGGCTTCAAGAAATTTTAAAGCCACTTACCTAAGCCAAATTTTTCATCCTTTTTCAAGTTCACCAAAGTGATCTCTCTCTCTGGTGTGGCAACTCTGTTCTGTGTTGTTTGCAGAGAGTCAACTGTAAAGCCAACATTTTGTGATCAGACACTAGCTGAACGCTTCCCTTCAGGTTTGCCTTGAAGTTCTTTTCCATTAAAAAAGATTACTTCTCTGATAACCTGAAAAGCTGTTTTGATCTAGTAGGTTCAACTTCCATCTTCTAAGCCATGTCCAAATACAGAAAAAAAACTTCTACCACCCTTACAACTCACTCCCACCTTCAGCAGTTAAAATCTTTTATTTCTCCTAAGAAAAGCACCTGGCATAGTCTTATGAAATGACAACACAGCTGAGTCCTAGAATCTTCAGATTTATTATTCTCAGTTCAGCAAAGTGTTTAGATCTGTGTTTATGTGCCCTGCTCAGGTTGGGAGGAGGCAAACACGTTGGTAAAAGAAGAAACAGGACACGTGGAACAGTGAAGCATTTTACAAGTGACAAACAAACAGAATGAATTAATTCTACAGCCGTATTACTTATCTACTTACTGCTCTCTTTTAACGTTGCTGATGACAGAAGACTTTCTGAAGTCCTCATGCTAACACCTGTGACATGAATGGACATATTAGACACTGTTATCAATTTTTTTTTTAATACAAAAACTACTAAGAAGTATCACAGACTTACACAGTACAGATGGGCTCGCTCACAACACCAGATTACTTAATTTAAAAATGAATAAACATAAAACTAGTTTTGCATTAGCAAATCCAAATTACGTACTTCAGTTGTAGTTCAAGATTCAGATAGGTGGTAGCTCATGCAAAGGCAATGAATTAAAGGAATGACAGAGGTTTGGCCTTTACAACCATGACTAACTTCAGATAAAATTAATGGAACTTTAAGCAATGAAGTCAAAGACTGAATTTTCTAACAGTATTGGACGAATATGCTGAACCCAATAAACCAACACAACAGGTGTCTTGTAAGATTTTGTAAAGGAACAAATAAGCTGCTGCAGTAACAAGCAACTTGAACTATTTCTATTTAAAATGGTTTGCATATAGAAACATATTTTCTTTGAAATTATCAATGCCAAGCAAATCTGGCCCTACTTTTAAGAGGATAAAATAATAAATATACTAAGTTATGAAAGTAAATGAGGTAAGGTGATTGAAGCAATTTAGGAAAGCAGTCTTGGCCTTTTCCAAACCTATGAACCCTAAAGTTTCATCTGATGAGTTTCATCACGCAACGAATGCATGACCCCCAGCACAGACAGTGTGATTTAGCAGGACTTTCTGAAATGTAGTTAATATCCTTATCAGAACTGCTGCCCAGAAGATTATGGGTAAGTACATGCTAACATTAATTGTAAAACAAAAAGCAACCAGTTACAACAGAAACTGCATGCCTCAACTCATTCTTCAGCAGTTTATGCTCTCAGTACTGAAAAAACATGGTTCCCAAGTCAGTTCTGGTTTAAAGGGCAGTGGGGGCAGATGTGGTATGTTACACTCTGCTTTGTTTGCCTTTTTCTTTTTTTTTTGCGTTTGTTTATACTGACCACCATTCCCATAAACCTAACTTTCTTCCTCTTTTTCTGTTCTTTAACTACACCAAAGCAGAACAGCAAGATAAGCCTGCAAATATTTCACTCATTGTAGTTTCTATTGTTCTAACAGGGATCCTTCCAGAAACATGGAAATGATAACACACAGATATTAGAAATAATGTTCAATAAGCCAACATGTTAGTTTTAAGTCCACTTAGCTGCTCTGAATCTTTTTTCTTTTTTTATTGTGAACTCTGTATCTTTACTGCCTAGTAAGACTACTTGTGTGCACTCCAATCCTCACCAAGAAAACGAGGTAAGTACATCTGGCTTACCACACTACAAAAGTGTTTTTGTGCAACACCAAATGCACTGCAAAAAAATTGCACCTAATTCATTACATTAAAAAAAAAAAAAAATTCCTGTGTATTTACTGCTCAGAGGTACTAGCCAACATCCAGCTTATAGCTGAACTGACTCACTTCAAAAAAATTCACTCCCTACATCCTTTCCACAGAGAACACTAATAGTGTTCAAGATTGACAAGCAGACTATGGAGACGAGCAAATTATTAAAAGATCCATACAACCAAATGGCACCTCGAAGTGCCAGAATGGAAGATGTTTTCTATAACGGCATTTACTCATAAGTACCAATACTTTGCACACTTGTGTACAGACTGTTGTTGACCAAAGGAGGATTTTTTTGATTCATTGGAACAATTACACAGGAACAACAGGCAATTGGCCTGGATTGCTTTAACATGTGATACATGTGATACCCATTTTCAAATCAAAATATTACCACTGGTTAATAAATATACCAAAGCATTACACCCAAAGCAATTTTAGAGGTTAGTTAATAAATACAGTAATATTATTTTTTGCATGCTGACCTACAACATAGGCTTGACCAGTATCTTCAATGGATGATGAGTCTGATTCATTTTTCTTTCTTTCAGGGCTTCTACTTAAACCTGCATGAGATTTTGAACTTAAAGGGGAGAAGGAGAGAAGGGGAACCAGACAGAGGGAAGAGGAAGTTGGGAGAGGGAAGGATCAATGTAATAAAATAATGGCATGAATAATAAATCAAAACTGATGCAAAATGTACATTGACTGTACACAAAGATACTGCAGGGTGGTCAGAGAGATGCTTACTTGCTCGGTTTTAGTGCTCCTGCTGCTGATCCAGTATCAAATTTTGGCATTTGCCTAAAGGCTCTTCCCATTATATCTTCTATTTTTTTAGGGGAAGAGTCCAGAGCAGTAATAATATTTTTCTTTGGGGGGTAAACAGATATGTGACTCTGACTCAGATCGTGAAACGACTTGCTTATAACTCTGGGTCTTTCCTCCCATGGACTCTTCTCGTTTTTGTCCCTTGAAGAGCCAGGAAGTGGCTGGAAGAGTGAGAGCTCAGAGCAGGACAGTCTCTTCAGAATCTCTGCTTGAACAGACAGGGGTCGAACAGCAAGGCGGTTCAAAGTGCTGCTGGCCAGGCTGCCAGTACTGATGGCTCGTCCCATGTTGAAACCTTTGACAGAGTCCGCGTGAAGGTTTAGGCTCCTAAATGAAGCCCTTTCTGTGGAAATTGAAAACAAAAAACCAAAACCAAAGCCCAATCAATTTAAGTTATTCAGTAGAGCTAGTGTGACCTCCTTGTCTAGAGCATGCTTTTTAAACAACCAACTCACACAAACACATCTTCCCTAGATGCTTAGAAGTACGTACCATGATCAGATACATATAAACACCCGCCACATAGTTTGCTCAGGAAGCAAAGTTTGGAGTTTATGACACTACACTAACCTGGTCATCTACTGTACTAAAGTCCAAAAACACAGAATAGCAGGATATTTATCCCTTTATTAGCATTTATTAGACTCACATTCCCTGTTAAACTGCTGTGCCCTGTACACAGGCACATGATCTCTTTCTGCAAAACAAATAATACCCTCAGGCCAAGTGACCTGGAAGACTATACTTCCTTTAACCTGTTCATGTAAGCCTTCTCCAGAATTAGAACAAATAGGGCTCCCCCATCTCCACAGTATCACATCCCACCAAACTTCCATCTATTCATTGCTTAGCTTTCTTCGTGAGTCACTACATATTTACAGCACAGCTGCAAGGTCATGGGGGCCTTAACCATGCCTGGTTAAGGAGCATCACTTCACTCAGGTGCACTTGAGAACCTCTCTGCCAGAAACATCTTAAGCCTTCTAGCACAGAACAGAAAGTTTTGACGGGGGTTTGCCAGACTTTTCGACTCATTAACAAGGATTCCCTTAAGCAGCAGAGAGAGACAGGTTTTGGACTGTAATTACCATCAGCTGAGCCGTGGGAACTCTCTGGGTGGATGGTCTTAGCTGAAAGCAAATGCAAGATAATACAACTTAGCCTAACCCCCATCTTAATTCAGAGCAAAGCTGAGCAGGGCTCATTTCTATTATCCTAACTGCCTCCTAAGGCTAGCAGTTAAGTTCCTGTGGCTTGGCTCTCACACAGAAACTTGATAACCTGTGACAACTTGTTGGCTGGTTAGACACTTTAAAGGAAATCAGGCCACCTGAACCCTTCATAAACTTCACTGATGTCCTGGAATCAGTTCACAAGGAAGTCTGAGGAAAAGCAATCCCCAGCTGCATAGATATTTCTGATTTAGGATTAACCAGTATCTTCCTTAAGCCGTACATATATTTCTGAAATAAGCTGCTCTAGGTAGCTGCACTGAAACTCAAAAGGAAAATGTTACTTTTGGTACACATTATCCATTAGCTTTAATGGTAAATTCTCTGGCATTCAGGAAGAGTGCACTTGGCCAATGCAACCTTAGCCCTGCCATTCCAAAAGACATTCCTTCCTCCTATAGCTAGGGCAGGAATTAACTCAACAGTAACTAGCAACAGGTATACAGACTGAGCAGATATAGTTGTGGAAGGTATGCTTTTCTCCTTTTAAAGGTGAATTAGTACACAACTGCCACTTTTTTATCCACACCAGACACCTCCTCTAGCCTCAGCCACCAGACTACATCAGCTATAGAAGAATGATTTTCCCCAATCAGACCAGAAATCCACAAATTCCAGTTTTCTGACTCTGGCAGAAAGTATCAATAACACCTGCTCTTGCTGTGTTCCCATTCTGGGGAAGAGTACCTTAAAAAAATATTCTAAGATCTCTTAACATTGTATTTACCCTCTGCAAACATCAAACAGAATTTCTACGGATTTCAGATGAATACTTTCACATCATTATCTCTACAGACATTAGGCCTTTCACAGCTTCTGCCGACCCCATAACCGAAAATTCTTATGTGCTCAAAACTATCATCCATAAGGTTGACTTAACCCTCACTTAGTTTTTGTGGTTTTCCATACACTCTTTCTGGAACTGAAATACTCATCTTAAAACTCAGTGCTTGGTTCTGTTCACTGCATGGCCACAGAAGTTGTGCAAAAAGGAAACCACCATTACTCATGCTGTAGTTTATCTTATTTCTTCTGTACCATAAAACTGCTAGCATTCTTTTTTCTTTTCCTTTTTTTTTTTTTTTTTTAAATCTTGTGGCTCATCTCCTTCTATTCATGTAGAAAGATTATTCAAGAGGCATTTTCCTTCTACTTTCCAGGTCTAAGTCTTGTTATTATATTTATATGTACTAAAATGGTTTCCCTCCAGGTCACCGAAGACATTGTGCAACAAGTGAAAAATATATCATGTACCCCACAGGGGCTATAAAGGCCTTATGCCTCCATCCTTAGTTATGTTCCAAGAAAATTTGTTCACTGTCACTAGGCATGCCAGGCCTTCCTCCTTGTCTCAAAATATTTTTCCCATTCATTGACTGAAACAAGAGGGAGTCTTGCAATACACTGCAATACTGTATTTCTAAATGATCTTTCAAAGAACGATTATCTTCTGTAGTTTGCTACTCCACCTCATGAACACTGCAAGGCACATGCTTGTGTTCACTGTGCTGTTAACCCAGAATTAGCCCTTAAGGAACCTTCAAAACATATACTTCCTGTGGTGATCAGCCTTGGGTTAATAATATTGCCACCTGCCCTTTTCTCTACTGTTTTGCTCAGTGCTTCCAATCACCAGCTTTTACTAACATATTAAGGGCTCTGTAAATAAAAAAACAAAACACTTCATGCTTCTACAGGCTAGGAATAATGCTTCCGAAATACTGCCTGGGATTTCACTTCTCTAACAAAAGAAAAGCAGTACTTACAATTAATATACTATTTTGACCAGCTGCTTCATCACTGTTTTCTCATACTATCTGTTTTTTAAGATATTATTCTAGTATCTCTATTGCTATATGCACATCCATATGCAGGAAAGAGAAACATGGTTCATCAACTTAGATCAGTAAAGTTATGACAAAAGCAAATTTTTTGGTTTAGTTGTTTTTATTTTTAATAACCAGTGTAATGGAATTAACCATAATGCTGATTTTTTTGCTTCTGATTATGAATGATTGGTGGAATTTAAGACCTCTGAATTCTAGGTGATCTGCATCTGCACAGAGGCAAACTACTGTTTTCCAGACTCCCACAGCATAACATCTGTTAAGAGCAACCAAGTTTGCCTAGCTAAGAAAGCCTTTCTCTGCAATTTAGGATAAGCAAACACTAAATCAGAGAACAGTACAATGACTTTAAGTCACTTGGTCTATTTCCCAGCCTGAAGTTGGTTGAGCCCAACAGAACAGGAAAAGGGCTGCATAGCTGCCACATGCCTTTTCCCTCATCCATCCCTTCTCTCCTTTTCTTTTTCCTTTTTTTTTTTTTTTTTTAAATTAGAGATGGCAATATCTGCATCAATGGGGTCAAACTCCATCCCAGCTACACTGGTGGAAGTCTGGATTAACAGCAACTGGAATGCAGACAGATAAAAACAGGGAACAGACAGACTGACCAAAACAGCACTTCCAGACCATGCTGAAGGCCAACCAGCCAAGTGAGCTCTGCTCCCAACAGTGAAGAAATTAGTACAACGTTGGGGGTTTTTTTCAATCATTGCCTTCTGTAATTAATATTTTCTATCTAAAAATAATGTCTTTACATTTTCTATTATACTCACAAATTAGGGAGAAACTGGCAATTATGAAGGAAACTGACAAGCATCAATGTTGTTCCTCAGTTGGTCCACAAAACATTAAGTGGAATAAAGACAGCTATACCCACAGCTTAGAGATGCAACATCATGAAATGCTTCCAATTTTATCTGCCCTACCATGATCACATCATTTTATTCATAACTCCACACTATCAAACCAATTCATTTCACATTAAGCAAAAGGTAAAAGTTCTGTGATTGAAATATCTTGAAGATATTTTGGAAAAAAAGGCCATTAATCAAAGGGGAAAGTACTACTAGTGAGCTATTTTTAGATTCCTTTCAGTTTAGAGGAGCTGCTATGTAAGCTTTTCTGTGTTCTCTCAACTCCTTTCCCAGTTCCCCCTAAATAAAATCTCAAACTTAGCTAGTAGAGTCTCTCCATAGTATAAATTCTCCAAATGTAAAGCACATATGTAGCACTCAGAATTACTGAAGCTAAGTTCAGCTTTTCTCCTTACAAAAATACATACAGATTGCTATTAAGACCAACACCGTATCACAGTCCTTACCAATGTCCTGAGTGTCTTGGTTGCTCTGTCTTGTTCTCATCTGTAGCTGGAACTTATGCTGGGAAGAGCAGAGATGCAAAAGATACTGGCAAGTCTTACTATTGTCAGTCTGAAAGGCATGCTTGATACCATCTGATGTGTTCTGCAAAGTTATTTTCTTCTTCTACACAGTGGAGAAAGAAAAAAGTTGAAGACAATTATTTCTTTTAGCCTACACAGAATTTTGTATTTGTTTGTGCACATTTACAGCATTCAAACTTTCCTGAAGCAAATGATGTACTGATGGGAGATATTTCTGTTAAAACAGGAGTTGAAAGTAATTTGAGATTTACAAAGTATCTCTTTAAAGCTACTTCTGGGCTAGCTGAGATGGTGCTTCATAATTATTTATTTATTATTTATTATCATTATTTAATCCATCTCTGTTACTGTTGGTGCTGAGTAGTGACAACCAGCACTATTACATCTTGCAGGATGGGGTTTTCAAAAGCCCCTGAAGAAGTCACATGGGCTGCTGCCTCAAGAGAAAAAGAACTAGATGCTCATCTAACTATGAAATCTATCAGTTAATGTTCCAGGTCTTGAATTTATTTTTTTAGTAATTCTTAAACTTCAGTTTCTCAATTCTAATTAAAATCATATGAAACAGGCTTTTCAACAAGGTGTAAGACAGAATTAGAAGTACTGTTTTCAATACCTATATAAAGGTAAGCATTCGAAGCTCAATGCCTCATTAAAAACTGACGCATGATCACCAGATTATGATGCACCCACTGAAGTTGGCTGGTATTGTCCAGATCAAGTGTCAGCCTGTCGTGATTTTGCCCACCAGCCCGTCCCTGGGGCTGTGAATGGTTTTGCCCAAGTAGATTTCCGGACAAAACCCAATCAAAACT
>JAYRBT010000139.1:15551983-15580303 GCA_036023395.1 Myiotriccus ornatus
GGAGGAGTATTTCTGTAAATACATAGCACTTTTACTTAAGTAGAATTGTTATAGTTATAGTTCTTAAGTAGTTTTTAGTTTGCTAATAATAAATGTTCATGTTATTTTCCCAAATCCAGTCTCTTTTGTCTGCATAAACCTTCTCTCAACTTGAAGTAATTGTGTGGGGGGTGTGAAAGCAAATTGACCCAGGGCAAAACCACGACACAGCCCTGTTATCTGTTATCATTTAGCTTAACTACTCCTGGAAATATAATGACTTAAAAGCATCACAGGTACATCTCCTACTTATACTGAGCAGTAGCTTTTTCCAGTACCCAGTCCTCAGGGTTTTCAGTTTGGTGCTCCTTCACCATCCATGCCTCACCCAGCAGCATGGGCAGATCGCCCAGAAATGCAGTAAAGGAGCAAAGCTTCTCCCCAAGCTTAGAGTAGCCTTTGATCTATCCTTGTAATAGCTCTTTCCTTAGAAGGCAGGGAAGCCACATGTCACATCAATAGAGATTTGCCAAAACACGGGTGTTAAACTCTCTTCTGAGGCTGGAATCTCAGCAGCATGGAATGCAATAGAAAGAAAAAATCTTTAAAACATCAAAACTCCCATTTCAATCCCGTAATACAACAGCCATACAAAATGTAGTCTGATTATGCTGTTAGAATGGCAGCTTAATTTGCAAAAACAACAAACACAAAGCTCACAGTAAAGGGAGACACAAATACAGCTTAATTTGCAAAAACAACAAACACAAAGCTCACAGTAAAGGGAGACACAAATACAGACATGTAGACACAGAGAGAGGAAAAGAGACCAACTTACACTAAAGGTTATTTTCTTTGTCTCTCTCCATGGGAAGCGCAGTACAGGTGTACGGGCACCATTGTGAACTTCAAAAATAACAACTCCTTTGCAGGACACTCCCAGAAGGATACCTGTTTGGGATCTCTTCTCAGGCAACACATGATGAAGGTGAACCCCATATTCTGTGAGCCTCTGACACAACTGTACGGATCAATGCAATGAAATTCTATGAGTAAGAAGTTAAGGCCATTACAAGTTTTCATACCTTCGTGTAAATATTATACTTCTCTATAAATATTTTCATGTATACATATATATGCCTGGATTTTAGTAAACTAATTGTTATCAAGAAACTGTAACTAGCCAGATACACTTGTTATTGCCACATTTTTAAAACACAAAACTAAATTAACATTGTGATTTTGTGATCACATTAAGATATCATAACTACCAAAAGATGCAGTTTCATTCACTTTGCACGTCCACTTATTCATTCCTGTTGTCTCTTCAGTACTGGTGTAAGAGACTGATGCAATGAAAGGAGGGAATCTAACTGCTCCCCCAATCCCACTCCCAGGAACACTGGGTTTTAGCTAGGATCAAGTCCCCTATTCTTGTTCCCTATGGTTAATTTACAAGAACACTTCTGTAAAATGAGCAACAAGCTTGGAAGGGGCCAAGTCAGCCAAGTGCCTCACGTACTCAAAGAGACTGTGGAAATACAGTGTAGTGGTTATTCGTGTTTCAGCAGCAAAGCTTCACCCCTGAACTCATTTGCAGTCATTGTATCAAGGCAGAATTTAATTATTATCTCAAAAGCAACAGCACCAAACTCTACAATTAGATTTCTCAATGGGTCTTTTTAAAATAACCCAAATAGATCTTCGATAACAGTTTTCCTATTGTCTTACACAGGCCCCACACAACAAATTCTCCTTGCCAGTGCTTCCATGAACAGTATTATCGGTAACAAAATTTTTCATAATTTAAATTTCTTTTCTCCTCTTAAGAAAGCACAAAAGATATGGGGAATGCAGGTTGTACTGCCTCATAAACACAGCTTCCTTTAGAGTAAAGACAAGGATCAATAGTTGCTTGTAGCTAGCATGAGCTAAAGTATTGAGACTACTGATTAAAAAAAAGTGAGAGAACTTCCCATTTGTTACCATTTTGTTTGCTTGTTATGACGTGTCTTTTGCAAAAAAAAAAATATATTTTCAGCTTTCTTCCTTTCAGTGTTACTGAGACCCTGAGCTGTTTTCCTGGGCATTGGCTGTCCATGCACCTGTATTCCAAACAGGAAATTCTTAAGTTACAGATTAAGGAAGAAAACTGCTGCCCACTTACCTTCAGAAATTCCAACTCAGTCTCTTTTTCAGATGCACCCACATAAGTGCTATGCAATTTTGGCAGCTCTTCCTTGATGTAGGACAGATCTAGTTTCTCCATCACTCTCGCAGGGATGTAGTGATCTAGTCTGAAATACGACATGCCGTGCACCTACAACATGAAACATTTTTTTTTTGATGGCACCTCCACATACTATCCTGTGAGCACAAATGAAGCATAAACATTGATTCTGACAAAGAATTGTATGATACAAATCATAGGATCAAATGATTCTGAGTAATGGGAGGGAACCAGAATCTCCACCCTGACCCAGAGCTTAACTTCACATCAGTTTCTTCATACTCAAGCATGACTCTGCTTCCTCTGAAAAGAAGGGGTTCAACACCCAGATCTTGAACTAAAGTTTGAAACAACCTGTGTTAGACTGAAAGAACACTTGCTCATAGCAAAACCTGCCAACAGCATATCAGCTGAGCTTCCAGTCCAGCACAGAGCTGTGACGCATTTGTGGCAAATCACAGTCCTTTAATTAAGTAGCAAGATCATAGTTCCAAAGGTGAAATGGATGATGTACCTCTGCCTGGTAATCTCCATACTCAGCTTGGAGAGCTAGGGATGCTAATAACAAGGCTGTCTCATCATCACAATGCATCCTGTCTTCTAGGATATCCTTCCGCAGCTGTAGGTAATACTGGTGACAGGTCAGCGTATGCCTAGGACAGGAAAATAAAACAAAAACCATTAAAAAACCCCCCCCACTATCTTTTACACTCTTCCTGTTATAGTAAATTTCCAGTATTGATTAATAGTCAGTTTCTGTCCATAAATTTAGAGCTCAAGGGGCTAAAAAAAAAAATTCATACACTCACTGTATCAGACTGACATCATCCACAAAAAACTTTATGCGAAAAAACAGACTGAAGTTGACAGGAGGCTTGTTCTTTTTCTTTGGTTCTTCTTTCCATCCTTCTGGAGCTACTTTACTTAGCTTTATGTCAGGATCAACGAAGAAAAATTCATTGTCTGCCATGAATATTAAAGGGAAGCACATTGGTAAAAACATTAAAATCAAGTATATTTTCCAGCTGGGGGATAAAGAACATATTTATAACTGTAAAACTGGGGTTTGAACAGAAACGTTTTCCCTTGACTAGGAATGACTTATAAGCACAATATGTATTATAAGGGCAGAAGACATAATTTTATAGTTATCCCAAAAACACCAGTATGGAAAAGAAAAATTAAGCTACCTTCTACGATAATAGGAGCTAGGTTTTTTTTTTTAAAATGTACAAGTTCTTATCCAATAGGAAAACCAAAATCTGTTTCCTTCTGTTCCATTTACATTTCTGCAAAATGTTTAAGAGTACCAGAAGCCTGTCACAGAGTAAGCTTGTGAGCTGCCAATGGCTTCTAGGTCATGCCGATATTGTAAAGGCTACAGTTCTTCAACAGTCTGTGAGACAGGCCAACAAGAAACTTGGATTAATTTTCCCAGAATGACCTTCTACCCAATGGGGAAAAAGACTATTCAACTAATAGCAAAAAGTAACAGCTCAGGAGCAACAGAGGCATCTCCCTCTATAGCAGGAGCCCTCCTCTGCATCACAAAGTGTTTGTCTCCACCAGAGGCTGCAGCATTCCTAGGTTATATTAACAGAACCCAAAGCCCTTTTGTGTCCTCTGAGGGAGGCAGTCTCTGCTCATCTTTTCTCAACACCATGTAGCTAATTCCTCTTTTTCTGTACCTGTCAAATACAGCAAACCATTATTCTTACCTCTTAAAGTAGCCAATCCAAAGAAATGGTGCTCCACCAAGCCAATATGGGCAACAACCATATCAAAGACATCTTTACATATCGTTTTGGTATCACAGGTCAGCTCCAGCTTCTGCCCACTTAAAAGCATCACATTCATTTTTCGCCTGGTGTCATCACTCTTTCCTTTCTTAGTCTGCATTTTGTGAAATAAAATCTCTCAACATTCACACCTGTGATAAAACTGCATTTGTTGGTTTCACACAGTCCCCCTGCCACAGATGGCTGAACAGCCCCTTTCTTACCAAGATAGACTTCGGTAGATCCAAGGAGACGAATGGCTCAATTGTCATTTTCACAAACTCTGGGCCGAAGAAATTCTGCAAATCACAAAAGTGTATGAATGAACACTATATTGCTGGAACAAGAGGCTGAGGCACACTTAACTCCTGCCCTGCAAATGCAGAAGAAAAGTCTGCAAATTAGAAAGTCTGAAATTAGAAAATTGCACTGAATTCCTTCATTGAAGTGCTAAGCCTAAAGAACATGGTTCTGCCAGCATGAGTGCCAGACACCACCGGCAAGTTACAGTGTCAGTGACATTATTACACTGTATTATGACACTGTATATTTTCTTTCCTTAGTTGAACAAAACCCAAATGCTGTAGTATTTGTCTTCCCTTAAAATACAGGCATGGGTTGTATATTGGGACCATCTGGGCTTATGTCGGTAAGGAACTGCCTGACAGCACAAAGGTTTTCTGCACTGGTGGCAATTCCAGTTTGACAGATTTCTGCCTGTGACACACAAGTCTCATCTCTTGAAGACTGAAAAGTTTCAGCCTGGTTCTATCAATCAAGTAGACATCCTGACCAATTTTTTTCTGCCTGCAGACAAATAAGTGTTCTACTAATTCACCCTATAAACTACAGGAGGTTATCTGTCCAAACTGCTATAGGAAGTCCTCTACACAATACCCACTTCAATACTACAAGTGGCCCAAGATTCACCTTTTGGGGAAAAACCTTCATTGGCAACTGCCTACTGTGTACCAAATGCAAAACATCTGCACATAAACCTCTTAGGGGTTGGGGGGCAGGGAGGGGAACCAACCTGGTTAAATTAAAGCACAAATGAACTAACTCATCAGAATGCTATGGACTGGAGACAGATATGGAGCTATTACACTGTATTAGGGCAGCAAATCCCTGAGTCTTATTTCAAGTTTACCCACCCTTATTAAAAAAAAAAAAATAACCAATTCACAGAAAGTAGCAGCAGAGGGTATCAAGCCATCATCTCTTCTATACACCAGACTATCTACCTATATACCTGTATCTCCCTCTTTCTCTGTAATCTTATATTTCATTCATGTGGCAAGACAGCTGGGAAAGGGGAGTTTGCATGGGGATTCAGGGTGAATCTAAAGGACATATGAATCCTCTCTCTCATTCTTTACCATCCCAACTTGTTCATTTAATAACCTTTGATGCTGGTGGGACACATCCACATTTC
The DNA here is from genome assembly GCA_036023395.1 of Myiotriccus ornatus. Taxonomy (NCBI): domain Eukaryota; kingdom Metazoa; phylum Chordata; class Aves; order Passeriformes; family Tyrannidae; genus Myiotriccus; species Myiotriccus ornatus. Next base: position 15,557,406 of record JAYRBT010000139.1, read on the forward strand.
ACTGAGAGAAATGTAAATGAAGTGGCTGAAAACACCACAGAACACAGCAGAACCTACACCTTACCTTTGTTAGGATGCTATATTTTTTAACTGATGCAACTGTCAAGCCTTGCTTGATACCACTTTAGGCTCTGCAGCCACTAATGCCACCAAATCTCAGAAGTTTACCCTGTGAGAGCAGTCCTTTCCCATCAGGGCAACAACAAACACCTAGTATTTAATCTGCTGATGACTTTAGTACAGGACCCAGTTCATGAATCCCACATACTGGAGTTTCAGTCAAGCCACTGCTGTGTTTCAATTAAAATATGAAGAGTTCACCTGAGAACAGGGCATTACCCTCAGTTTTCTTTGTGTCATGGCTGTTTCCAGGGCTATTTCCCTCAGTGGATCTCTGGTGATGTCGAGCACTGAGGATCTAATTGTATCTCCTGGGTAGAGGTTAGATCGGGACTGCCTGAGAGCCATTCTAGCCTGCAATTGCATCATTTCTTCTTCCTGACGCTTCAACATCACTTCTTGACTTATTAGTTTGCCTTCAAATGGTGCTTCATGTTGCCTATAGGATAGTCAGAGGGGATGACAGACGTTAATAGGCATGTCTAAGACATTCGGCTGCTTTAGCACATTCCCAAGTGGAAACATGGAACGCAAAAGTTAGTTATCAAACAGAACATGGAACACATTTATTCACTAGCCAGGAGGTTAACCTTGTGCAGCAATCCATCAATACAGAAATTGAGCAAATATGCCAAGTTCCTAGAGCTGCCTGTCATTTATTCACATAAAAATAAGTGCTCAGCTGCAGTGTAAAAAATACTTGACACTACAAACCCAGTGAATCAGTACAACACCAGTTAGCACACAGGAGGAAGGAAAATATCAATGCCTTAAAAATATCTTAATTTCTGCGTTCAAGCAGGGACTGTGTAAAACGCATGCTGAAAAAATATGGTTAGAAAAAATAAACTGAAGTGATAGTGTCCTTTATACACCTTCTGTGTTTGCATGGGCCTGCTATTTACTCCCTGATTTCTCCTGAGAAGTAGTATAGCTTGAAATATTTACGTAAATATTTCATATGTATTAACATTCTACATACTGAATTATTCTAAATATCATCCTCTAATGTTTTCATCATCTTATTTTGCTTAAAATAGTTCCTTTTCTTTTAAATTCCTAAGAATGGCCTGGTTGATAAACAGTCACCACAAAGACTAATTTAGAGTCTAAATTAATAATCTGAAGGAAAAGACAAGAAAAAAGCTAACAAAAACTGAATCAGTATTCCAGAAAAACACAGCAACCTATCCTCAAATTCTTTTTTTTTTACAGGTATGAATCCCAAACATCCTATCAGGTTTTTTCTCTATGGAAGGAAAGAATTTCATATCCCATTTTCGGTGAACAAAAGCCATTTTTTTATTTGAAAAATTAAAAAGGTGGTTAGGAAACGATAAGAACAGAGAATTCAATTCTAAGCAATTCTAAGATCAGTGTTTAGCATACATCTAAACTGAGTAATGAAAAACATGAAAAAGCAAAGAAAATGTTTAGAAGCCTGCATATCATTGCATTTAAGTTGAGAAATACAGATAAATTTAGAGTAAGTCCTGCAGTGATACTGACACACAGTCCTTTATAGCAAGGTAATCTACAGACTTATATAACCTACTTTTCAATTTATATACCTAGTTTTCAGAAGAACCTAAAGATATGATTGATGAATGAGAAATCAGTTAATAAACCTGTTCAGACAGAACAGTTTTCTATGCTTGGTTTCAAATTCTATTTTCATCTTTTTACAAAGTTACTAATGAATACCAGTATTATGAACAGTGTACCACCTTCTTTCTATTTTTTTTTTTAATTCTCAAGTGTCATTAGTTAGCATGTAAAACCAGCAATAAAATAAGAAATATACAAGAAGAGAATGATGCTTAAGTTTCTCAAGTGAAATTTCAGGGAAGATATAGAGTAATTAAAGAAAAATGTATTAATGTAAGCCCACTATTCTTTCCATCGTGCAGAGCTTTCACAGCATTGTTTCCCTTCTCCCTCCTCTGTTTCTTTCTACAACAGACTTATCACATGCGCCTAAAAGGACAAAGTAATGAGAAAAGGTCTCAGACCTGCTAAGACATGTGCACATGCTTAGCTTTTCACCATGAGGAAACTTATTAGGATTGACATATATGGGAATATTGACAGTGAACCAAGTTAAATACACCTACAAGAGCCCTTCAGATCAAGGTCTAAGGATGGGCTCTGAAATAAAACAAAAACAAACACTTTCTTAACACAAATATCTATGAATTAACAAAGACTATAAGAAAAAGACAGACATGTTGCAACTGGCTCTATCTGAAAACCCCACTGTGAAAACACCTACTGCAGAAAAAGAAATCTTGCCTTTTTAATAACATACAGCTCTGTGCAATAGAGGGAATGAAAAGTTTTTGTCATTAGGTTGGTTTTATTATCTTTGTTGACATGTATTAATTTCTCTGAAAATTGGAGTGTGTGGGGGGTGTCCATGGCGGAAGATCAAAAACCTAATAGTTTAAAATTCTACCTAACTTAGCACTATCATCAACCATAAATCTGCACTCTTTAGCATCCTCGATAAGTAAAATTTACTCTGGCTTGGTCAGACTGCCAGTTTTCTACGGGGGGTTATAGCAGGAGTCACTCTTTAGGTTCCAAGACAAGGAATGCATCTTTCATACACAAGAGGAAATACTGTTGACATATACAGGTAGAGGTCTTTCGAGAAGTTCAGAATATGTAAGTATTATTACTTCAACAACAACAACAAAAAGGTCTAAATTACATTCCTAGTAGATAACATCATAAGAGTGTGTTTTGCGTGGTGCTTCAGCAGACAAGTACTTGGCTGTTACTCTGTTTTTTAAGTAGTGTCTGACTACAAACCAGATCCTTAGAGTTACTTATTAACCTGAAGATGGTAGGGGAACAGTCACCTGGAAGGCTGACGCCTTTAAAGAAGGGAAGAGAATTATCTCTTTCCCTAGTGTACTTACCAAGAAATTAGCAGGTATTGGATCAGAGAAGGAAGTTAGAAGAAGGGAAGCAGGTAGGCATTCTCTAAGGATTAGTGCAGTGGAAAGGTCAGGAATGGACTGAGAAAGATGGATGTCTTTTGGTAAGGCAGGAAGGATATGAAAATGAAGTCTACTGGGAGGAAAAGGCAACAGAAGGAAGAGATCCATGTCAGCTGCTGCTCCTAGGGAGAAAAAGAAAGAAACAGTAAAGGAAGAAAAACAAAAAAGAAAAAAGGGGGGGGAAAAAAAGGAAAAAAACAAGGAATACAAGAAGCGAAGAGGAAACAAGAAACAAACCATTGCCATAAGGGGAATGCATTCCAATAAGTTTAAAGGATAACAACAGTCATGAGAAGGGTCTGAATATACTCTGACTGTACTACTGAACATCTATGGCTTCTGCTACTTTAAGAGCAGGTCACCCCTCCCAAACAGCACAAGCTGCACTGGCTGATAACTGAACATCTTCACTGCTCTTTTGTAAGATTCCCTCAAATACAAATCCCCCTATTTGATTTACAACTCAATTTTATACGGATAATTCCGTGGATAATTACACAGACTGACTAAGAACATATCACAGGATCAGAAAAATTAGTATGTACTGAAATACAGATGATATCTCTCTAACACAGAGTAAAACATTGAGACATGCTCCAAAGTGCTGAAGGAATTTAAGAAACGGATTAAATTGCATGTACTTCCCCAAATCTTGGAATTATATAACCAGCCAAAGCATGTAAACTCTGAGAAGCTGCTCCTTGGAACTACTTGTTATCACTAGTTTTACTTTGAGAGCTGTGGGTTTTTAAATTATAAAAGCCATGCTCTGTTGTAACCCAGGGCATTTTAAAGCAGCAACATGCAATGCTCTGGATAAAAATATTAAGTTACCTTTTTAGAAATCCCCTGCTTAGCTAACTACCATACTGGATTGCATTCCTTTTACACTTGCTAGCACTGGAAAGTTTTAACAGTTGCTGCAGTAAGACAGAGAGAGCACACTGTTTTCTATTCAGATCACATAATTAATAGCTATTATCTAAGTATTACTGTAGGACTGAATTCTGTTTTGGCTGTTTTTCTGTTTCTCAACAGGTCTAAAAAAAGGTTAGTAAAATCTAGCCTTCAGACTCATTTTTTTTGTATTGGATATACATACTGCTCTGGTACTTAGATTAATAAAAATCTTGTCCACCTTATGAAAATGGGGAAACAATTATGAAAATCAGTAAAGAACTATCTGTGGTACTGTACCATGACATTTTTGTGCAAGTGCAGAGTGGTATCTTTTAGCACAAGCATAGAGAGGAGGACAAGCAGAAACAGGAGATTCAAAAAAATACTAAGCTTTGAAATAAGACTGTAGAGTTACATAAATGTAAAATTCATTCCATTACTAAGCACTACAGGTCAGTCTACGCTACAGTTGCAAACAAAGATTTTCCTTCTAGATTTCACATGTATACAAATTATGTCATTAAAGATACTAGTCTCAACAGAGTAATAAAAAATTATGTGAAACAAACCATGAGGAACTATGTACTGTTTTACCTTGGCATTTTCACTCCCATAATAGGTCCAATTCATTTACAGCAATTACTCATTTACAATGTGACTCACTCACACACCACATACTACTTTCTGTTTCTGAAATATTTTGTAAATAGAAACAAAAGTTCTCTATCAGCATCCACAAATTACTGCTGTTTTATTTTAAAGCACAGCTACAGTGCTGAGTGGGCAATTTCTTGGGTGCAAGGCAAAGCAGAATGAAGGCTGACTTGGGAGTTTTCATCAAAAGAAAAAAAAACCAAACAACAATGACAAGTAATTTAAGAAAGCTACATGCCCATTCTGTACATACAGTAGTAATAGTCTGCCTTGTCATTTTAGAGTGGTGCTAAGACACCATAAAACACCAAGTAGAAATGTACAGTTCTCGAACAGAGTTACATGGCTTACACGGGATACACCAGTATCCCACCCCCTTGAAAGTCTGCCCTAAAAGCACATATACTAACTGAAATCCTCTTATGTGAAGGCAGGATGGATTTCTAAGACTGCTTGGCACTGCAGATTGACACATATGTCAATGTTACACAGATAGATACCATATTCCTGACAACAAACCAGTATGGACTGAGTTAAGCAATAGTTCTCCCCTGCAAGAAATGCCAATATGTACATTTCTAGATTACTTTGCATTTCTCAGGCAAAGTGCAAGCAGTAAGAAAACCAATAAACATATACCAATGCGTCAGATAACTGAAAGCTGTAATATTTCCGAGTAACTGTTTACTTGTTCACCTGCAGTGAGATACAGTTCATTTGAGACCCTGCCTTACTCAGATCCACTTATGGCACACAATACAACGTAAGAAGCAGATACTCATTTACTCCCATCTCCATGTTCAAAGCATGGCTCTAAGCCCTATTCACTGCACATCACCCTATGTGTTAAATGAACATTGGAGGACACATTCACCAGCCTTGCCATATCACCCGACACAGCTCCAATCTTCAGACATCTCCAGGCTTCTTTAATAGCATAGAGCACCATTCTCCTCCAACTTATGCCAAAAACATCCTAAAATATCGAGCACAGCAGCAATCTTTCTCTTGATCTACAGCATACAAAGCGAAAAGCTGCCTGTTGTTGTAATGTGATGAGGGAAGAGGGGAAGAAAGAAATGTCTTTATTTTTTTCCCCTTACTACAAAAATAACTTGCATAATTTTGATATGATATTCCAAGGTGATTAGGTATCTTGCAGAGACCAGAAGAAAATTTTGCATCCAAAAGGTCAATGTCAATAAAAATTCTCAAACCTTTAGAATGAAATCACTCTCAAACCACAACAGGTATGGCAAGATATGCTTCTGCTGTAAAAAGGTGTTGCATTAAGGTGATGTTCAAAGTAGAACCTACTTTTTAAAGCTGTATGGATGAACAGCACTTGAAAAAATAAAACCTCAAAAGATGTAATATTTGAATACACAGCACAACAAAGTAATTTTCAAAAAGGATGAACTATTACAGAATTGGCCTGCCTGATCAGTGCTGAGATATTTTAAAAATTTAATTCAAACACAAAAACATAAATAAAGAGTTCACTAGAATAACCAACCAAATGTTGACTTATTTCAAAGAAATAAACATGTTATCATTTCCTTATTAAATGAAAGAAATGAAAGTTAATCTGTATTAATATCAATACTTTCTAGAAATTTTAGAAAACTGAACAATGAAAAAATAACTATTTTTTATTTAATAAAAATATTATTTAAAAATTATTTACAATGAAAAAAATAATTAAATATTTCCAAGCAGACCATAGTCCCTGCTCTTCTGATAGATATAATGATTTGATAAGAGTTCAACTCAGTCTTCCATAAACATGGAAACTGAATCTGGGCTCCTAACTTACCTCTGCATCACAGTGCATCATAAGACTTTTACTTCAGAATGCAGTATATAATTCTAAAATGCTATTCACATTCCAGTACGAAGTGGCATTTTTTTAACCTTAAACAGAAGCTGGGACTGGAGTGAAAAACTTCACTTGCAGCTTTAGGATACATTCTTTGATAAAGACAGAGCACTTCAAGACATATTGTTTTCACAGGGTTTACCTTGCTCTCTGAGAATTAGCTTGACTTGATGTGGAGATTTCATCAGCACCTGGTAACACACCACTGGCATCATCTCTCTTGAAGCCTTCATTTCTTCTCACTAACAAACCAAAAGACAAATTAATACCTGACCGACAACAAAGTACACAGAGTAATCCCATCTAAAAATCAAGGGCTTTTCAGTCATATGAGATTACTTAGAAGAAATCAAATTTACGTGTTCTGCACAATGGTATTACAGTATCAAAAAAATCAAGTTGACTTCTGTTTTCAAGGCTATCTTACAGTTTCCCCCCAACAAAGGTAGCTGATGGTCCTTTGAAGAAGAACACTAAGGAAGGCCTAAAAGAAATCACAATTAAAACACCACCCCCACAATTGCATAGACACCTTCCCAAAGTAACACATTTCTTCATCAACCATGAGTTGACTCACATACATGGCAGAAACATCATACAAAACCACTCCAGCACAGAAAGAGAGCAGCTAATTCATTATGCATCCAGTTCACAAGATGGGAGGTAAGAAACCAGTCACTGAAGTCCTGATTTTTATCCCTGGAATCTTTGTAAGAGTTATCTTCTTTGTTCGCACATCTTCCTGTAGCAGCACCTGAGATGCTACACTTAGAGCTTGATTTTGCAAACTACTACTCTTCATCTCTTACTATACCCCCAATAAACAGAGCTGGAAGGAGAGCTCTTGCAGAATACACTACAGCCACACTGACTTAGAAATACGTTGTTGTTTTGACAGTCATTTAACTGAGTTCAGAAATACTACTACTGGTAGCTAGAAAGCAGCTTTATCTTGCCGGTAAAACTTAGGAATTGTTGACTTTGGACTGGAACACAAAAACAATCTGTTCTAAATGACAAGCAAGTGAAGGGAAATGCATTACAGGAGCCTCAATGCTTGTTACTGCTCCTTATGCTTCTGGCTCAGTAAGCAGAAGGATAGACAATCACAAAGAAGGTTGAGAGTACAGTGAGTACAGGGAGGCTGGGCTAGAATTCCATGCAAATGGAATACATACAGTGCAGCTATACTGTAGCTGCCTATCTATTGTTTTCTTTCCTAATTTTTCACAAAATGATTTGCCTCTGTTATTTATAATGATTCACGAAGATGGTTTTTCCAGCCATATATCAGTGATATCAGCCATATATCGTGGTTTGACTCAGCTACTACTTCTCTTTGCACCATTTACTGCTTTTCCAAGCCACTGATTTAATAGAAATTACTTGAATTTGTCATACTAACAGCCTTTACTATGTAGTACTTTTGCATTATACTGTAATCTTTGGAAAATAAACTATCAACAACTTAACCCTCATAGCAAAACTCACCGATATAAAAATAATTAAACCATGTATGTCCCATACAAAGCTTTTGAAATTTACTCTTATTGTACAGTAACAACTTGATCATTTTTGTGCCTCTGAAGACAGCATGTAGTTTTAAAAAAGCACTATACTAAATAAGTTAACCATTTTTAGCTTTTCCTACCAAGTTCCCTCCCAGAGTGCTAAATGTCAAAGTCATTTCTGAACAGACTGACGATTATGCTGATCTGTCCACAATGTTGTAATTACATCATCTTACAACTTTGTATCAGTGGTAATTATCAAGCCTCCTACTAAAGACTGAATTTCATACTTTTGGGATCTGTTTTTCATCTTAAACTTTTTTCTTTAGGTTTTTTGTTTGTCTGTTTGTTTGGTTTGGTGGGGTTTTTTTCCCTTTTTTAAACATAGGTCTTACCTTGCCTGAAATCTGGTTCCGAAGAAGTAACAGATGGACTTTCACTCGAAGTACTATAAACGTCACTGTGATAAGATTTGTACCTTCTCAAAGGCTCTGAAAGTTTAAATCAGGGTATCAGAAAGGCAAAAATCAAACACAAATGAACATTTGAATATTTTCAAAACATGTTAAAATGCCCAGCTGTGGCCATGGATTCTAAAAGCAAACACTCACTGGATGCTGTGCAGCCCCATTCTGTTCCCATAGCCTGAGGGTTCTGTGGTCTGCCTGGCCCCTCTTGTCTATCCTAACAGAGCCACCTCCTCTGAACTTCTCTCTCATCATCACTTTGAAGTTTAAACTAATATTTAAAAAAAAAAACCAAACTACAAAACCCAACAAAACAACTGATCCCTCCTGCAAACAAAACTGATGTAAACACTTGACGCGCACCTCCCGTGGGTAAAGCACCTCCCGTGGGTAAAGCAACTACCGTGACTTGGTGCCTGGTTCCTTCATGATGTAAAAAAGAAAAATATCCACACAGACAAAGCAAGCACTGGAAACTTAATATTCAGCTCATCTTTGACATCCACAAAATATGATTAACAACCATATAGTAAACACCTAGAGGGTATTTAATTAACCAGAACAGCTAAACTGATGTGATGAGAAATCAATACAGCAGTCTCAGTTCCTACTCTCAGGGGATTATTTAAATAACATACTGGAGCACAGGATTCCACAGAAGAGGCTATGTACTTGACATCTGCAACCATCTCCCAGAACTTTCCTATACACAAGCCAACAAACAACCAAAAAACGTGCATAAAAGCAGAACACAAAACAATGTCTAAGTCTTCAGAATACCAATGCTTCACTGTCAAAGTGAGAGAAAACTTTCTTTGTGGAAGGCCATTTCTGGTCTATTTCTGGTTAATGTTTTTGAAAACAAAAGTGATGATAAAGAGAAAAACACATGTAACAGCTGTGAAAACAAGTGTGAGTTACTATAGCAAGGAACATACAATGCAAGAATACAAAATGGGGAATACATGAGCAGGTATGTCTGGAGGCTGCAAAGAAGGAAACTGAAGCTCCAATTTCCCACATCCAGAAAACAAAAGCCTGGTGAAAAATTCTGAGAGAACAGTAAACCTGCAGCATAACTTGTGTTAGGTCAGAGAACAAGTTAGTCAACAACATTACTCATTTAGACCTTCTACAGAAGCAGGAAAAATTCCAAATAGGAAAAAAGCATTAAAAGATACAAGATAATGCAGTAGAACAAGACTGGAGACTAGTTCATGTTCATTTTGGGCTATCTGTTTTCAAAACCTTCCTCCTCAACAGGCAAGATCAGCTCACTTGGGCTAAGTAAGCAAAGTTGCCAATGAACCCATGAAACCAGCAGCTCCCACCAGCCCACCCCAGTTGCACAGTTTAGCAGCACAAAACCCAAATAACATTTCTCATTATTCTCAGAAATGAGCAATATGCTCTGCACATAAGCAAACTACTCTACAGCAAGATGAAGAGAATTCACTGGTGGAGGGGTGTGTGAGGTTGTTTCAATCTTTCACAATGGCTACTTTCAGCATTCTGGATATTACAACAAAAAAATCTACCCCCAGTCCAGCAATTACTTGCCTAACAAGGGAAATAAAAAACAAATTCAGTGGGTAGCTTTTGGAGATTTATTTTTAAACTGCTCCCAGCCCTTTAAGTGAGGCATCAATCCAAACACGATACTGGGGCTACAATACCAAAACATTTAACTAGAACCAGATCTTTTGTTTCCCAGTAGTTTTATTAGCTGTAGGTTTTTCAAGTCTGCTGAACTGACTTTGAAGCAAGATGATGGAAAGGGAACAATAAAATATGACATGAGACTTTAAATAGATTTATTTTTTTTCCACTTAGCAGCCTAGGCTTCTCAAATTGCACAGAAATTATGGCTACATTCTGGTTCTTCAAGACATTAAATTTTGGGGGAAAAAAAAAAGAAAGAAATGTGGTAAAAGAGAAATATGCAGTTAAAATATGAGACAAGTGTTTGTACGTGGTGGTGTGATACGTGACTCTGCAGGGTATTTGACTTCCCTTGACTCACACTGTTAGCAGGAGCTGGTGCCCTGCTGCAGGCGAAGGAGCAAGTCCATGAGCCAAGAAACAAAGAGTAAGATTTCCAATCGCTGTTTATCCTACTGTTTTCACAGACCTCCACCGAAATCCCAGCTAGGCTCAAACCTGTCATCCCAGCATTCACAAGGAGAGGACCACCCTCTTGTCTTGTCGCATCCTTCTCCCTAATCAAGACCATACAACTTAACCCAGTAACAAAAGCAAAGGAATTCTTCCCTCTGGAGGGAAGCACTGTACAACCTTTCCATGCAGGGCCGCATTGACGACTATCAAGCAAAGTTTATCAGCAACTTAGAAGCTACATCCTGAAATTCCACGTAAATTCTCTGGATTTTTCTTCACTTTGCTCAGTGTAGACAAAATATATACAGATGTGAGCTGTTTGCTACTGGGACATCTTCTCTTTGGTAACTGCCTTCCATTTTTTTGCTGGTCTTTGTACACCCCCTAAACACCCCCCAACACTGTACTTTATCTTAACCAAACAATCCTTTCTAGGGCATGGACAGAATATGCACTTGCAGACCTGCAAATACTCAATTAAAATGTAAATATTGAGACTATTTTATCTATAATGCTCACAAATTTACCCAAATAGTTTATGCTCTCTCGTCTTCCCCCAGCAAGTTCTCCTCAATTCTAACATATTATATTAGGATTTAACGTCAAAGAAGGCACTTGAATCATGTCCAAGCTAAACTTCAAATTACGAACTGGCTTTTCCAAGGGTCACAAAGTTACAATTCGGGGATCAAATTAAAGTTAAGTTTTTGATACAGAAGTTTCAAAAATGAGGACAAACTTCTAGCCTGTCTTGCTGGGAAAAAGCTGCAAGACAATATCAACAAAAGCTAGAGACAACAATAGAACAACTTATCTCCCATATTTAAATTTTTCCCTGGGAATTTTGAATGGCCTTGGTTTGCTGTCTTGGTTTTTTGTCTGTTTGGGTTTTCTTCAATTTCTGGTGACTCAAGCGAGACTGCAGAATTGATTAAACTTCCATAAACATCAAGCACATTGTAGCAAAAACAACTCTATCAGTTATCCTTCTTAACACTTCAGTGTTTAGATTACAGTCTCTTACTGTACTTCAAACCATTTCATACTTCAGTGCACAATGAAACCTGAGTTTAAGCATGTTTTAAGAGTCTGTAACTAAAATAAATATATAAAACTCGTACTAATAATCTAAGTTAATACGTGGTAGCACCACGATCCAAAGGTAGATGAGGCATTACAACTTGAAGAATCTGGTTTTGTGCTGCTTGGTGCTGTAGTGCTGTTTTTATTCAAACTCCCTATCAAAAGCAGCAGAGCATAACCCTACAGGCACCTCATGCAGCACAAAATAACAAAACACACTATTTAGCCAGGGCGAGACATGCAAGCCCAGACAAATAATTTACAGAAAGCCTTATCTCAGCCAACTTCAACAGAAATCAGAGAACTACACTGGAATTTCATTATCCTGAATACGAGTCACATTAGATATCCAGGTTTTCAAATACACATCATTACAGAATTATTACTGGCTGCACAGAGAAGGTAGAAGAATTAAACTGACAGTTTCATGACAGGGAGGGAGCTCTTGTGTGCCCTTTGGGGCACTGGTGGGTGTCTCTATTACAAGAGTAGACTATAATACCATTTAAAACACATTAACTATCCTTTAGGAGAGGTTGGGACTTGCTTCTTTCCCAAGAGTTCAATCAATTTTCCTTTTCTTTTCCTCTTTTCATATAAGAAGACTTGAATTATGCAAGGCAGTATAGGTTTAACAGGAAGAACACAGGAGATCCAGATCAAATCCCTGGTAAGGATTCACATCCAGCAACTGTCAAAGGAAACAGATCCAATAAGCCTCTCAGGGGAGTATTTTAACCTGCAAGGTTTCCACCACCCATATTCTAAATGAGAAAGCTGTATTCCACATGCAGCCCAAGTCACCAACTAGCCAGGCAAATCCCCAGGGAGCCTAATGGACATCTGATGCAGAGGGCCGAGCAGGATCTAATCTACAGAGAGAAATGTGGCCTTGTAAAACTGCAGAAAACACATATCTCTAGTGGTAGGCTGAAAAAGAAAACAGCAAGATTAACAATAACTCCAGGGTTTGGTAAGAACTCAGGGTCCTGTACTCAGAAAGACACCCTTCTTTTCTGGATCTGGATCATGCCATCCAGGATAAGGTATGTAAATGAACACAGGCACAAACTGAGAGTTTGTCCCATTAAGTTGTTTGCCTGTTTTAATTTAAATGTTTTATCCAACTGAGAATGTAATGTGTTGACTAAGAATTGATAATCCCAGACTGTGTGAGCTGCTGAAAGCTTGACAGATGAGATAAAATGGATGCCACTCTGCTGTTCAATTATGGAATTGTCAGAGCTGTTTTACTACCTAATGTTAAGCTATGTAATTCAGAAAAAAATAATAGTGGCTGATGCTAGAGTACTTATATTTTAAAGAAATCCCACAAACATCTTTTTCTCTGAAAAGCCAATTGCTGTAGTTGCAGTAAAATTAACAACTGAAGTTTTCTAACTGAAATAGTACTAGCCCATTATCCTACCTCTCATATTCATTAATATGCTTTCTGAATACAGTTCTACCTGAACCTTATCCTTACCGGGCATACCAACCACATGAGAATCCATTGTGCCACCACTGAATTTAAATCACACTGCAGCACAATGATCCTGAAACATGTGCAAACTGCACCTTCACTTGCTTTCACATGCAAACAGATATACCACTGTGGATGACTCGCATGGCCCACACGTGAACTAAGTACATTCAATTCAAGAGAAAAAAGAAGGTTATGCACACTTCTTTGAATTTACAGCAGTAAGTTTGTAGAGCTGTTATTCCTTTTTTGTCCTAAATCCACTCTCCCATTTAACTCACTTCTTCAGAGGCTCCCAAATTCAAATCTCTGGGCCTTAATTTGCTGGGATAAATTTGCTACCAACAGCTGCCTGCTTACCTGCAGAAATTTTTCCCTGTTCCAAAATGCAACTTCAAACTTTTAAAACCCAGGCACTTAGAGTATCCTTAGCTGTAACTTTCCCAGCTAAACACAGACAGTCGTATATGTGAGTTTTATGAATGGGGTCCAGATGAGTCTTCAAGGTAGCTAATGAAAACAGTTTCGTGAGATAATGACACAGAAGACTTAGGAGGCAGAGACCCATCTCCAGAAACATGGAATATTACTGCCTCGTCTTGCTGACTGTATGAACCAAGAGCAATAAGTAGACAAAAAACCCAAAACCTGAGGACTTAACAATTTCAGTGGGAAAAAATAAAGGTAAAAAGAGAGGAATAAACAAAACTTGAGGCTCTAGAATTCACCTGGTTTCCAACTGCAAAAACATTTAACAAAAGCTTGAGAATATTACCAAACTACCCCCATTCCCCCACTCCTGGATTCAGCATTCCATAGCTTCAGCAAGATCAGCTTTTTTGGTATCCTGCAATATTTTTCCACCCTGTCTGCCATTTCAACCTACAGCAAACTACATTACTAGTCTCCTAACTGGTTCTGTGCTCCTGTGTCCCACCAGGAAACAGGCAATCTTTATGCCTTGCTCCCTCATGCATGTCATTTACAACATCCTCATAAACAAATCTGAAGTTAAAAAAAAAAAAAATACTCATTCACTCAACATATAAACCCATTCACTTTTAATTATGCATACACTCAAAACAAGGGTAGAGGGAGCTGCCTAATCAAAAGGAGAGATTCATACAAGGCTCCCATATCACAGCCTTACTGTTGTGCCATTTGAAAGTTGGTCTGAGATAAACAACGAATCACTTTAGTGGGTGAGAAGGCAAAGAAAGCTGGAGCAAGGGAGAACAGATGACACTTTCACACTCTTGAGGGACAAGGCAGGCTTGCAAAATGTGAAAGGTAGAATATTATTTTCTCTCTGAAACAGGACACTATCAGCCGGTGCCAAGTAACAATTTCCAAGTTTCAAAAGAACAAGGAAAACAAAACCTGCTCTCCTGGTAAGGTCAACTGCTTGGGTTTAACACCTAACAACTTCACAACTCTAAACAATTCTGTCTAATCTCACAAAACCTCCATAACAAAACAAGAGTGAACAAAACCACGAAGATGCAGAACTTACTTCCCCATCTCTTGGCAAGATTAACAAACACTTTTGGAGTCTGTTCTTAGTGATCAGAATTGGTTACACGTGAAATCAAATAGCAGGCTCTTTCCCTTGCCTCTATCTGGCTAAGTAGCACCTAATCATAAACAATCATCTTCAACAGACAAGAGATAAACAATCTCAAACCTGAAACTGTACAACAGATTGACATAAAACAGCAAGTTCAAGAGCAAGGCAGTTGCTATGGCACTGTCTTTGGAATGCTTGCAAGGCTAAATCTGAGATGTTCTGACAGCAGATTATAGTGCACTTTAGATGGTCTGCAGCTCACTAAAAAGTACTACAGCACAGCTGTAATTAAAGCTGTCATTCTTTCCACTATAAACTCTGCTTTTTCATGTGTTTATAATTTGCATTGTAAAAATCTGTTCTGAGTGAAAGCTTGGCAAACCAGAGCCTGTGCATAAGAACATTTTCTTTTTCCAAGGCAGTCAGCTCCTTAAGGTTTTACGAATAACAAAAAAGTTTGCCAGATTAACCCAAAATAAGTTAAAGAAAAATAAGCCACGTGACACTTAAACTCCTTTGTAGTTTGAGGGAAGTTTTATCTGTCCAAGTTCAACCCATAGGGAGTCCAATGTCACTTAACAATCCAAAACAGAAAAACAATGTACAGCCAAAAGCAGAGGCTTAATACAATTTACACAGGCTGAATTGTGACCTAGACCTGGGCTGAAGTGAACTGAAAATATCCCCAGACCTACCAAAAAGAAGGCTGACTGTGTCCTCTCTACTATACCCAACCACAAATAACCCTGTTTTCCATGACTCTTTGCTCATTCCTCCCCCTCCAAACTAAACTGATCCCTCACTCCAAACTACATGGACTTAACAAAATAACTTACTCTCCTTCTCCGTTTTTCCTTTCTGTATCCCTTGTTTGAGGTCATGCTGTAGACATAGAGAAAGAATAGTATTTGCCATCATTTTCTGTGGACTCCTTTCCACGCTATATTCGTGCCCCCCTATCGGCTATGTGACCACATCTGCTATGTGACTACATGCGTAGGTAGTAGGATACTCTTGCATCAAGCACTGTCCAACTACCACCACTACCTTTATCAAGACAGCTGACACAGCTTTCCACATCATTGCTCATATCTCTCAGCTAGGCTGGGTTTACGTCAGAAGACCAATTTCACACACACTTGACACTGTCTGACACGTGGAAATATC
Organism: Myiotriccus ornatus; assembly: GCA_036023395.1. Taxonomy (NCBI): domain Eukaryota; kingdom Metazoa; phylum Chordata; class Aves; order Passeriformes; family Tyrannidae; genus Myiotriccus; species Myiotriccus ornatus. Next base: position 15,573,360 of record JAYRBT010000139.1, read on the forward strand.
TTTGTACCTACTAAGTGCTTCAAAACCGCATACAACAGCAATACACAAAAAACCTCAAGACTAAATTTTTTTATTTCTTTGACAGATGAAACTAGCAACAAACTCTTTATAAAAGATCTCAAGGGACTTGTCTGTTGTAAAGAAAATGTGAGTAAGGAATGGTAAAACACGGAACTAAAAAAGGAAAATGAAAGGGAAAGAAGTCTTACTAGACTAACAGACTTTATGTATTAAGATTTTTATGAATCTGCCCACTAAGGCAGAACAGATACTTCCAGTCAGGCTTCTCAAGCCCTATAAAATATAATAGCAACTAATTCCTATGTGAAAAAGTATTCATCATCCATCTTACTAAAATACTCCTTTAAACTGCCTCTCATTAAAAGTTCACATTCACAACTAGGTTCTGGTCCCAAACTTTTTTTAAAGTAGTTACCTGACCAAAACCACCCTGACAATGGAGAGCCTAAAATAAAATAGTAAAGCCTACACTCCTAACTTCAATTCAAGAGTGAAATACATGTACCTTTTCTGAAAGTAGAAAACTCTGAAACCCAGCTATCTGCAGCAAAAATGTCTTTGTTTTTTTCTATCAAGTAATGACTGTGAATTCAGAAGGATGGGCAGTGAGTCACTAGCTATTGCCTCAACCTTCCATGTACTGATTTGTCGCTCAGGTTCTGTGACTATTAAATCCCAGTTCCCAGTATATTTGAGTGCACTTTCACCCATTCCCTTTATGAATCGAGTAGTTTCATACACCCGACCTATCTCAGTTTGCAAGGTACGGGCATGTTATGTTTTCTGCCATCTCCCAATCTGCTTGAATGAGAATGATAAACCCATTGCTCATCACTGGGTTTGGCCACGCTTTTGGTTTTGCTCTTGTGCAACACAAACCTGCACAAAGCTGCACTCCTGAACAACAAGGCTATTGAGCTTTCCCAATGCTGGGAGTGGCCTCCTCCTAAACTTTGTCAGCTGCCTATCTCCAGCTATTGGATTTGACTCATATACTTGAGATGGTCCCCTTTGATTTCAGACTCTTATACCAAAACCCAACCAATCTTCCCTGTACCTCATCAGACATCTCGGTAGATAACAACAGATGGTAAACTATAGAGATAAACAATGGTATCTCCACAGTGCTGCTTTCACCTGTGTTCATTCCTTCACATGATAACATAACTCTCATTGGAAGATGCTAATTTGATAGCACGAAAGAACTTCAGCTGTATAGAAATCACAGCAGCTTTTTCAACTGCCTATGCCATTTCAATAACACTCCTCCTTGCTGGAGCAAAAGGCTCACATGCATAGGAAAGAACTATCATGCCATGCTAATTGCAGTACAAGCATCTCCCAAGGTGGCCACAAAGGGCATAAGCAGGCATTTTTAGAAATTCAACCTTGACAAAAGGCTTTATCATCTCTCCTCAATAAGGAGGTGTTTACACCTCAGGCAGAAAAAGGAGGCCAAGGTAGGGTGTGTTTTTACACAGTTATTTCTGACACACAACAGGCAGGTAGTCATGGGTTTTCAAAAATATGGATTTTTGAATAAATGACTGACCTAGCTCTGTACATACAGCTCTTATACCATACACCTTAGATGATCAAGTTATGCTTTTTGGCAGCAGGATTCAGCTCTGCTCTCAGCTTCCATCCAACTGTTTCAAACTTACAATCCCTGCAAATCACATCACATTTACAAAGCAAACAAAACACGAAGTTCCACTTACAGGGTTCTGCATAAAGGTAATTTTATAAGTTCCACAGAACTTATAAAACAAAACTTGTAAAAAAGACAATTGTTACACAGAACAACTACAAAGACTTGTTTTTTCCCCTGCATTCTTGTCATGAACTGATGGAACTTGTTGTCAAGTATTCCCACTTAAGTAAAGACCCATGAGGCCCCCAAAAAATTCAAATGTAAGGGCTTAAGTCCAGAGTTATACAGCACAAAAACTGAGAGATCTGGAAATGAAATTCTGCCTTTCCTCTGGTGCATAAGTTCATCACTGACAGCTGGAGATGAGGATCTTCCTTCATGTAAAATTATTTGACAATTGGCTGTTATCAACTTCTTTTTTTCTGCTTAATTTTAATGGATCAACATGATGCTGGTTGACTTACAGAGATCAACTATTCTCACTGAGTAAACAACCTGGGCAAGCACATTTATCTTAATTGTCAACAGACACTCCAATGATTTCACTATGTGAAAAAGACAAAGCAAAGATCTCTGCAGTTTCAAGAGCTGCTACAAGAGAACTAAATTTTATCACAGTGAAAGCTTTTTTTGATGACTGGAATACTTAGAAAATCAAAAAGCTTCACTAACCTTCTACATTCATAGCTTCCCTCAGAAGCTGCAACTTCTTCTGTCTCTCTCTTATCCTGTCAAAAGCACTTGATATAGCTGCAGAAGTTGATGTCTCAGGCACATGGCGCGTTTGGTCCAGTTTTTGTGGTCCGAAGACATCCAGTGCTATGCTCCCATCAGAGTACCTTGCTTCCTTGTTTCTAGCAGCAGTAGAAGTCCGTACTGTAAATGTTTCACACTGATGGCTGTGCCTGTGAGAGCCTCCAGCATGGTTCTTCCCAGCTGCCTTGTCAGTAGTGCAAAGCAAATCTGTGGAAGAGGCCCATATTTTCCTTTTGGGAGGGACATCTGTATGAAGGTGACCTTTATTCTCAAACTCACTGGTTTTACATCTGTGAGGACAGAAAACATCTTCCTGTCCTGAGCTGTAATCTGCAGAAATGCCCCGGAAAAAGTCTTCTTCATCTTGTGTTCCTCTAATGGACAGAAATCCCATAGACTTGCTAAGTCCTTTGTTAAGTGTGGTCTGTTGAGAGAAGAGACCTCTCCGTTCATCAGGTGCATCAGTCGCCAATATTTTCCCTGGAATAGGGAGACATTTCATACATGTAATTTTCTACTTAATACACAGTAAATCAACACAAGTGTATACTGAATACACACTTTGGCATTGATTTTGTCATCCAAAATATACTTAAAGGGCTGCCTCAGTCAACAAAGACAGAACTCCAACTACTTCGTATGACAAGCATTTTATTTATTTTATTGCTGAAGTTCTCAAGAAAAATGTTAGGCCTACTATAATTCAGTATTAACACAGAAAAACTCCAAGCTGTCACATACATGCTGCAAGTTGTTTTCTCATTAGTTTTATTTTTAAAATAGTCTGCATTATCATCAAAAATAGTACTTAATAATCAAACTGAAATCAGCCATTCCTCTCACACCCAAATACACTGCCTACAATTTTCAATAACAAGTCCAGGTTTGTTCTACAGATTTATAGACTCCTTGAAATAGCGTCAGTAGTAAGAAAACAATGACTGTGTACTTAGGAATTATAAGAATCCTGGATCCCCTCTAATGACTATGTTTGGTGATGACAGTCTCTCCAGATAAAGAATACTCTTAAAACCAACCAACTTTCCAAGATCAAAGTCATTCTACAAGCCTGTACCTTTCATTTTCATTAATAAATAGATCCACCAATACTTAGGAACAGTCTCTCTTCTCCCTCTCCCTTACATGGAAATTACTTCCAGAATAAAAGAAACTGTCAGAGGTGGAATAATACCAATGAAATAGGTGGTCTCTGAAGAACATAATTTCATGGTCACCGAGAAGTTTTGATGATCGTGTATGTCTCAGGCATAAAATTTTAGCCTGATTTTACAAAACTAATTACAAACATCAGCAAATATAACCAAATTTCTTAATATTAACAGATAATCTGCAAGTTTACCTTTCATGTTCTTAAGACTTCCTGAGATCAAAGTTAAATTATTATGATTATAAGATTAACATCTCATAGAAAACCTACAGACTACCCAACTGCTAGCGAACTAAATTTTTTTAATGGTTCTTCATTATTAGAGTGGCAAAAATCCCACATCTATTGTAGATATCACATAGGCAATAATCTACTCGTATCTCCAACTGATCAAGTGCACTGAAAAAATTCTTATGAAGTCTAACCTTTCCAATTTACAGGATACACCCTGCATCAGTGTGGTAATCTCGACTTTATCAGTGATACTCCTGAATAGAAAAAACAACTAAAAATATTCTGTGCTGGGTTGCCTAAGCAATGCCTGCTCACTCACCCAGGTAGAGTCAGTAGGGTACGTGATATTTTCCTTAAAGCTAGCTCCCTCTTTACAGTGATATTCCCATGTACATCTTCTAAGAAGCAACAGCCTTGAAGATATTGCAAAAGCAGGCAGTCATTCAAAGTAAATTACTGTACTGTATCTACTGCTCTTAAAGATGCCTGTCGATTGAAATGAACTGTCCCCCTTGCACAACAGGCTCCCGATGATCTTTATCTCAGAGTGTTATCCTTTCAAACAGAATTTCAAAGAATGCTTCAGGGATGTTTGTAAATGTAGTCAGTAATGCTTTAAAAGCTTTCTGCTTTTAAAGATGTAAACAACTTTCAGCTCTGATACTCGAAGAGGGGCTGGGCTGAGCTGTTAGTTTTCAGTTTCTATTTCTGTGATACTTAATTAGCAATCAAAATAAGCAAGACTAAAGCCAAATGCAACCAAGCAACTCCTTGCTTCTTACCAACACACAAAACACATGATAGCAAAATGTTAAGGTTCGGATTGTCTTATAAGAAACTACACAGTTCCCACATGCTCTAGCCAAGACAATTAAAAAAAAAACAAACTTTGCCAGTGAGAATGAACTCATCTTCTAAAAGGATCTGACACATCACTTCATATTTTACAAATATAGCTTTAATTCTAAACTAAACATAATTATCTTTGTGGTCAGGTAAACCTTATGTTATTATCTTATTCTCAGACTATACATCCTCCTAAGGCTGAGGTATATCTATAATATTTACACACACAAAAAAGCCTTTTAAAAATAGCTGTTCATTGTGAAGTTCCCACAATCCATCTAAAGCAGTAGCACATTATCTATTCCGCAAACACATACTTCACATTCATGTGCATGCACCAAGGACAAACAGTCCTATACAGGATTCTAACTCAGTCATTTGTGAGATAAAAAACTAAATACTGCAGTTTATCTTTTAAGATCATCACCAAAAACACAAATCCAAAGGAGTTCCAAGAATCCACCCCAGAAATGAGAGTTCTAACAGAATTTTAGGCAGAAAAAAAACCAAAATAACTGCCCCTACAGATTTTCCACATGTTTTTTTAAAATGTAAAAAAAAACAACCAAACAAAAAACCTCAAACAACCACTTCCTCAACACTGTATTTACATGCTGAAACCTTATGGAACAACACAAGGACAAACAAAGAAAAAAAGCCCAAAATAAGCAGACAGTTATAACTCAAATACACTACCAAGGATATACATTCAGGATTACTCAGTACGTCATTGGTCATGACTCAGAACATTCCTGGTTCAAAAGATCATTTAGGTCTCCTCACACTGAAGCACTGTCTTGCTGCAATTAATCCAATCACATCCAATGAAAAGAGTCACAACTGTATTTTTAGTACCAGTGGGTATCCTCACCACAGCACCCCAGAGGCATAAAACTATGTTGTTGTATGCTGGTGAGAACCGCAGTGGAAGAACCCAGCTCTCAGTGAGAGTGCTATAGCATCCTCCTCACCAAAGCTGTAGTTTTTATGGACTTGGAGCATCCAGACCAGATGTAACAGAAGCTATTTCCAGTTCATGCAGAGGTGCAAAAGACACAAGCTCCTTTGCCTTGGCACGCAAGAGATGTTCTTTATTCCCCAAGTCCAAGTCATCCACCCACCTGGGGCTTCCTTATGAGGAAAAGTGAATACCATGAACACTATTTCATCAGCAGTGACTAGGAAAGTGTTCACTGCTACAGCTTTGCCACTCAAACAGCTAACTGCATGATGAGACAGGAGGTGAGCTGTCCCATCAGGAAGCAGAGCAGGAAGCATTACACTGCCACACTGCTCTTCCACTCTACAGGTCTAACTCATACCCACATTGACTTATGCAGCCAGCACGAGATTTTAACATAGTACCAAAAGGAATCTACAGCTGGCCTTACTATTCAGTCTTTAGACTGCAAAATTCTCTAGGACATCTTTCATCATTCCTTTGTTATTCTCCCCACTCCTGCATTTCATCAGTCTTGGCAATTCTTCCCACCTTTGCAAAACCCCATCCCTCTCTGCATAACAGCATTTCAACAAGCTCTGCTTAAACTGACTCACAGTGCCAACATGAGCTGTTAAAGAATCATCCTCAAAGAAGGCTAAAGAAGTGACTTTGGGGCAAGGGATGCACAGCTTGCTCAAGCTGGACATCTTGAGAGGGCAAACTGAAACAAAGCAGCACTTTCAGCCAATAATGCATGCTGCTCTTGGCAACAGAAAGCAGAGGCCAAGGATAAAGGGCAAGACTTCTCAGTACAGAAGCAACTCAACTGCAGATACCAGCAGTAAAATTGGATTAGGCAACCAGCAACCAATCCAGGCCAATTTTTCTATTTTTAGTAAGTTAAATCTGTCCTCATTCTTTCTTACTTTTTTGAAGTACTATTATAGACTTTGAAAGTCACAAATCAACTAAGATTCATCAAGGGTCTTAAATGACTGTAGTAAGTCTCTTTCAGCATAAGGCTCATATGTCTACCTTTCAGCTAATGGTGCACCTTCAAAACAGAGCAGACCTTCTTTAACACACGGATTTTCACTTGAATGGCATTAAGCCAATACTTAGTTTATCCTTCAACTTTTCTTCCTCTGGCTTTTATTATGAAATGAGTAGAAAAGTAAAGGGAAGAACTACCAGCAAAAAAACTACATATAGAAAATAAAGATCCAAGTAATGATCAAACAAACCTTGTTGGGAGTGACCTGGAAGGAACCTCCTATGGATTGTGGAAAGCACATGTCGTGAAGCAGGAGAGCCAGGGAAAA
>JAYRBT010000139.1:15580403-15642611 GCA_036023395.1 Myiotriccus ornatus
AGACCTCCACCTCGGAGGCTAGCGCAAGAACCCCTGACGCTGGTCTGCTCCTTTCCAGGACACCAAAGCCGCGTCAAAACCTGACTACATAATGGAACTTGTATGTCTTTGAATTATAATGTATGAGTAGATTCATGTTATGATCTTCCTTTTAAAAAAAAGGAGGCTTCTATTTGTAATGGCAACTCTGGAGACCCATCCCAAGCATCTTGGCTCCACTAAAGACATTAAATATCTCGCCTGAGACCACACAGAGTTGCTCCATGCTTCAGTCATCCACATGTATAACAGGACGGAGAAGTGCTTCCCTACTTGTCAGTGATGGTGACAGAACGAGCCATCAGCAATTAAAATGCTACAGCACATAAGTAACTTCAAAAGGCATACTTTCCCCCTCCCCAACTACTTCTCTGTTGAACTAAACTCTTCTGGCTCATTTGAAAGTATGGGTTCTTGATTTCACATATCGCCCTTGGGTGTTTATCCTCTACTTGATGTTACATTAGTGTAATTATTCATAATTACTGTAAATAATTCAAATGCAATTATAGTAGCTGCATGATTCCAAAGTATATTATATACAGTGAGGGAATATACATAATAAAAATAGCAATTAATCACCAGGAGTTCACAATTAAATTCCCTTGTGGTACTAAAATGAAAATCTAGTTTTCCACACACGCCTTCAACTGCCAGATGTTCCATCTGCTAAAGAACCACAGATCTGCTCCCTTCTTCCTTTGGTGTCTTCAGCTATGAGCGCAACTATACCCTCTTCAACACCAATGTTATTCACAGACCGTCTTTCACTCTCGCTGACAGTAATCTGGTTGATTTTCCTCTGAGCAAGAGGAAATTAAAGACTAAATCCAGTCTGTCTGCAATTATTTGTGTACCAGCTTGATCACAGAGGCAATTAATCAAATACTATATAAGAGCAAACACAGTCAGTACCATCACATACTGTATCTGTTTTCACTGAATAAACTCAGCTCAACTTTCTTTAAAGCCTCTCTGACTACTCCTTCTTCTGTTTGCACAAAATGGAATAACTTTTTTCATCTCTATTATGGATTTCAACTTGTGGATATATATACGTACACACATATGAGAGCGGGGGATGATTAGGAAGAGACAGGCTGGGAGGGCAGGGAGAGATTGCTCACATGCACATGAAAGCACACAAGTACAAGACTGGGAACTCTGAAGAGAGGAAATTATTATACAGGAGTTTAAAAAACATCTCCCACACCATCTCTGTGCAGAAAACAAAGCAACAGAAAAAAAAAAATCTTTCTCCCAAGACAATGTGGTTAGTTTCTCAAACATGAGTGGGTAGCTGGTGGAGGAGTTGGGTTTGCAATCCCTTTAGGGCAGGCTGAGAGCCAAACAGAAGACAACAGAGCCAGATGTGGGTTGTGGGTTTACTGCTAGGAATAGCACCTCCTCTTTTCTTTTACTTTCTAAATAGTTGAGAAAAATCCAAGTTTCAGATGGAAGTACTCCTAAACAATGCATTCTTTGTGAAGAAAGACATGAACTGGACACAAGAACTGTTGAAAGCACTGGAAGTAATGGCCAAGTCATAAATCCCGTATAACAACTTGCATTCTGCTTTGGAGTGACACAGCTCTTCTATCAAAAAACAACAAATAGCTCCAGAAACCAGGCATTTTGTTCAGAACAGCGGTAATGATCCCTGCCAAGTAGCACTTCATAATTCATAAATGCAACATTTTACCTCTTCCCTTCCTCAGGCAACCATTGCTCCTTCCCACTCAGGTTTATGGGTCAATTTTTTGGGGTATGTTTCTCAGCCAAGTAGGTAAGAGGTCCACCCAGCTATTCCCTCCCTGGATTTCTGCACACCCCAGGAGAAGCTCAGTGATACAGCTGCTTTTCTGCTCAGAGACAGCCTTCGACATCTCTGGTTTGGTTACCTCACTGATCTTTGTGTCCACTCTAGTTTTGTCCTCAGAGTTCTAAGTTTGTCTTCAGCACCACTGTAACAGCATTTCCAACACTGCCAGGCTGGAAGCTCTGAATGGTAGTAGCAACTAAAATTTAAAAGATTTCAACCAAGGCAAACCACCAGTACTGCTAGATACAAACAGAAACACTTACTGGAAGAAAACAGGCATGGTTTTTGGAGTGCAAAAGCGTAATTTATTTTTTTTTGGTCTTCAACAAGAAACCTTCATCTGGCTTTCATTTGGTTTTGCTGAACTCTGGAAGCTATTCTCCACCTACTCAGTTCCTTTTTTCTAGTACTGAGGAGACAAGGGAAATAATAATAAAAAAAAAAGACTATTTCCAGATGAGGTAATTTTCAAGTCAATGGAATTAAGTTTGTGCTGTAAATTTTGATAGCTTAAATCTGTGTGCTTGGATTTAGCAACATAATGTGTAAGCTACTTCAGTTCACACATGGAGATCATCACTATAAACTGTTTCTTTATAGACTAAAAGCTGCATTTTCACCCAGAACAGGAACTAAAACACAATCCACAATCAATTTCCCTGGACCAAAAGCAAAAGGGCACATTTTTTTTGGTCAGAGTTTTTTCTGGGCAGCTACATCGGTAATTGACATTACGGAAAATGGTACGTAAACACTAGAATTTATTGTTAAAATTAAAATCAACTTCACTGAGCCTTAGCATCTTTTACTCAGATTACAGCACCTACTATTTTTGCTGTATCTGATAGTGTATATAGTCTCATGAAACAGGGAGTTGATCAACATTGACAATTTTGATCAGTATTTCCAAATATTTCCTGTTGTATACAGTTAAGGTGAACTTTGCAAATAAACACACAAGGTGCGAGATTTCAATTATTAGATGGTTGGGAAGAGGGCTGCCAGGCAAGTACAAGTTATGGAAATCTCAACTGGGCTTTAAATAGCCTACACAACCTTTTGAAGGATAGTTTGTGTTGAAGAGTAACCTAGTGAATTAACTCTCACTTTATATTAGAAAGAGTTTGGCACTTATTTACTCTTCCATCACGCCAGAAGAATTTTATCAAGCAAATCAAGTAACAACAAATAATTCTTGATGTAAAGACTCTTAAGGTCTAAAGTGTTTTGAGTACAAAAATGAAATAACACTCATTGGTTCAGATGACTCACACCAGGTCTTACTGCTTCTACTTCTGCTGGCTAAATAAGTTCCTAAACACTGTGTTCCAAGTACGACCTGACTAAAAGCAAAGATTCTGTATCATTAATTTAGAATAAATTATTTCTGCAGTCAGCCCTCCCATAAAACTCATTCACCAAGATAGCCACAGAAAATGAGTCACAAAAGAGACAAAACATAAATTTGACTGAGGAGAACACTAACAAAAAGCTATTTATTAATTTAATAGTTATCTTAAAGGCGTAAAGATGGAAATGAATAGCCGTAAATATCCAACCTTGTCACCAAATAAGAGCAAAAAATTTGATTTAAACAGATGAGGTGGAAAAAATATTTCAGAATGTTCAGCCTAAGTCAAAAACAAAGCCCCAGTGATGATAACTGTGGATTAATGCAGTGTGGAAAACTGATCCTAAAAATAATGAAATTCAATTAAGGCAAAAATCATAGCAATTTTCCAAAGACTGCAAATATCTAAGGTGTTAGCTGGCTACTCTCCAATTAGAAGCACGTCCTTCTTCTTGAACCATCTCTATATTCATGAACTTAGCTTGATTTATCAGCTATCTTAAGTTACCTTCTCAGTGTATCATACTGATCCTCCAAAGTTCACAATAAACACCACACCCCATGTTGCTTTTTTCCCCCAAAAAGACAACTGTTTAATTCACTGTGAATTCTCTTCAATATTTTCACAATGACTCAATAGAACTTCAGCTCAGATTAGACTAGTCTTCCGTCCTCTCCAGGAAAGACTTCTGCTCACCACCTTTACTTCCTTAAATACATCAGTAAAATAACTAGCAAAGTTAGACCATCCTTATGTGCACCCCCCTCACCCTCTCCAGTTGTCTCAGGGCTAAACTTGACCAGAATGTCTCCCCAGAGGTAGTTAAACTCAAACACTTAGATTACTTATAACTGACATAATTTTAACATATTAGAAAGACAGTTCACTCAAAACCATAATACCGTCTGATAGCTCCCTACCTTTCTAAATGTTTGCCATTTTGCAAATGCAGTAAGAGGTTTTTATTTCAGCTGCACACAGCAGAACAGCACAGTGATAATTGAAGGAAAAAAGGACTCAGTGCTTTTCTGAGTTGAAGTTCTCTTGGTTTCTTTTCTTTTACCGTTATATTTTTCTTAAACCCTCATCTGACCTTCTACTTATGGCTCCTCAATCTATGTGATTATCAAGCAGTGTAATAATTAGCATTACATTCTGCAGCTCAGTTTCCCAGAAATTTAAAGCAGTGCTCTCAGGGCAGCTGATCTGTGCTACCATTGACAGAATTTGCACCAGCAAACCAGCATACCATTGCAGAAAAAGAAATAACAAGCATTAAACTGCCTAAAATCAAATGTGAGCTGCCTCATAAATACCAGACACCCGTTTTACTGGGTCCTCACCAACTTTCAAATACATGTCTCAGTATACGTAACGTCCCCATAAAAATGGAACTGAAAACAGCTGGAACTGGTTTGGTTATGTGAGGGGTTCTGGTTTGTATTTTACAATTCCCTGAGGTTTCAGCGAAGTGGAGATCAAGGAATGTATCTAAGATCAAAATAAAAAGAAGTAAGATGGTGCGATATACCAGAAAATGTGACTGATAACAGAAGTACAATTGGGAAAAGTTTTGGGGAAGTTAAGAAGGTTGTAAACCTTCTAAGGAAAGGAAGAAAAAGAATTAGTTACACAGGTAATGAATGTGATACAGAGAAATTCAAAGAGGTTGAGTAGAAGCAGGACAGGCAGAGCTTAAAACATAAAGGAATGAGCGACTTCCATTTATCTTCTCTTCGGAAAATAAAGATTTGTAACAGACCAGGCTTGGAGCAATGCAGATAATATAATGTTTGCAGTGGAACAGTGATGCACAAATATTTATTCCCTGGGGTGCCACACATTATCTGTAACTCTACACATGCATGCACTTTCAATCAGCTTAAGAGGAACACGTGTCAGAGGATGGGGACTATTCAACCAACTCTGTAGTCTGGGGGTTATCAAGTTCACTCATTTCAAAAATATTATTTTAGTAATGTGGTGTTCCTTAACAAAGAGAAGCCTTCAAAAACTGAGTGATTTTGACCAAGGTTGCTGAAAACCCTGTGTTGAATTTACTGGTTGATAGCAGTAAAACCCTAGTGCTGAACCAGACAGCCATGGAGATACTGGCTGGAGATATTACAGCAATCTCCAAAGTTTAGTACAAACTAAAATAAGAGCTCTTTTGTTAAGACATACTGAAGACATTTGGGACTATCATTACTTCTAGAGAAAGAAAAATCTTCTAATATGTTTAAGCAAAGTTGTGGATAGGAAAACAAATGAACAAAGAAACAAACCCCCTCAAACCAGACAAACATTTAAAAAAAGAAGTTAAAGATTTTCTAAGAAAATGAAAAGCAAACCAACACAAGACTGCACAGAGAAAATGAAACTAGAAACAACAAAGGACAGAATAATAAGGGTTTGCTAATGCAGTGAGAACAGACTTTAAAGACAACCCTGAACATCTCCAAAACTTGACAAATATTTTGATCATCACCAAAACATGGTTTATTATGATCACGGAATAAAAAGCAGAATAGATGATGGAAAGGGAGTATGAAAATGACAGAGCTTGAGGTAGTAAGGTATTGTGCTCAAATAAAGTTCTTGGAAAACATATGGAATAGGGTAGGACTGACAAAAGAACAAAGGTGTGTAAAGAAACTATGAATATGGCAACACTGAAGACTGGGAAGAATAGGGTTAAAGAATAAACTAACAAGTTAACAACCAGAACAATAAGATTCTAGTTCAACCTTTAAAATTGGTGGAAACCAGGGCAAGAATTCATTTTAAGAAAGAGTTTAAGAAATTCAGAAAAGCCTCATATTACATAGTTTACAAATAAAATTAACTAGGTAGATCCCAAATCCTGTGTTCCTACAGATCTCCCTAATGTTACAGAAATATTCTGGGAAAGAAGAAAAAAAAAGCCAGTAAGAAAACAAAGGCCCTGAGAAAGCAGCCAGAACAATGAATTTGTGCCAGAAACTGTTCCTAAACACATAGTGATGTACTGGAAGGCTGGCAATCACTGACATAAGGTTTTTATATCAAACAGTAGCCTAATCCAGGACTCATCAAAAAAGAATCAGCAAAGGAAGACGACCAATGCCTTGCCAGACTTGTGTCTCACCTTTGCAGTTCATACTGTCACAACTCTGTGGATTATTTCAGTTCCTACAATTCACTGCACTGTTGCTTGACACAAAACTAAACAGCGGAGCAACTCAAGCTCACCACCAACATAACTCTGTTCCAAGTTTACTGGTGGTAAAAAAGGTAGCAAGATGACACGAGGCAGATGAAAACCCTCTGTCACTGACAACTTACAGTGGTGAGTATTTGTGGTGATGCCACACACTGGCACCAAAATACTCCCATTTAGAAAAAATGAACCTTTTAGAGCAAAAGTGGTCTCACCTGAATGTAACATGTCACCGTCTGCATCACAACAATTTAAGAGTGATCCAAGATGATGCCCTATAAAATGCTCCTGCCCAGCTCCACAGTTCTTCCAGAAAAATTTGAGACCAGTCTTTTGGAAGAATACATTCTCCTGTCTGAAAAGCCTGCCACAGAGCTGGTGCTGCCACTGACCTTGAACAACAACATCTATGACCTCACACAGTGACATGTCATGGCCAGCATCAGCTGTCATCCAACATTACTTTATCCTTTCTCCTCCACAGTGGCAACAGCAACTGTTTGTCTCCTCACTGCCCTCCCAGTGTCATCTTTCCTTACTTCCCTGAAATAATAGTACAACCCTACCTGGCCTCCATATCCACCTCACACTGTCAAAGCACAGCAGAACTGTGATGGAACATATAATACCTCTCTTCAGAAAAAAGGAGGAGGCAGAAAAAAAGCTATGTATGCAGGGAAAAGAGACCAGGGTGGCCTGAGAATCCAGAAAAGCAGCTTTGTGCAATTAGAGCTATGAAGAGAAAGCAGAGTCCACAGGGAAGAGGGAACAAAAGCTGCTTCCTGTCCCTCCCGACTGACCTTAAGCTGAAGATCTCCTTTCTCCAGAAACGAAACTTTTGACCAAGAACCTTTAAAATCTGTTCTTACTACAACAACTGAACTGAAAAAAGGATAGTCTTTTCTTGAAACAATTACTCCCCTGTCACCATCACCAACACTTTGCCAGACGCTGAACCATCCGAGTCCTGTGAATGTAAGCAAGTCCTCCTCTATTCCATTTCTTTGGTCACAAAATCTACCCAGACTTGGTCTTCCACAAGGCTGTACTTTTTATAGCCATAACCCTTACTGCAACAAAGCACTTACCAGTGGGAAGCCCTTTTCCCCTCAGCCTCTCCCGAATAGCCTGGCTCCTGTCTGGCTGTAATTTTCTATCTCCATTGCAAGACAGTTGATCCATCTGCAGAAAAAGGCAGTAACACAAAGTTAAATACTGAAAGAGCTCACATTAACACGACAGAAGCATTGTTTATGTAAAATGAACAACACTAGTCAGTGTCAAACAGTTAAGTTCAAGTGCAGAATGGCAGTTCAAGCTTTTTCATAAAAAAAGGTTCATCAGTGAGAATATCCCCTAGAATTATCTATATTTGAATAGTTCATGCATTATTTTACTACATGTTTGGTCTACGTTTTTTCCACTAAGAATAAATTAAGGTCACTTAAATACATTCCATGTCTACAGCAAACTGAAGGGACAGCAACACACAAAAACCATCCTCCATGACTGCAACATGACTAGAACTTGTGATTGGCCTGAGAAACTTTCTAACAGGAAGTAGTCTTGTACCCTCACACAATTTATTGAACACGCAAAATCCCATGCACACATTTGTGAGAAGTCTCTTTAACCCCTCAAGCCTGTTCCTTTCCTTTCAGGCTTAACTATTCCTTTTTTTTTTTTTTTTTCCAAGTCATTACTTCCCTAAGAAAAGCTATTTCAAACGTACAGTCATTGAAAAAAGGGCTTATTTGCAACAACAAAAAATCCTTAGTGAGATCTTTCAATATGGCAGGAGCACAATTTGGGACAGCAGCTTAGCTGGGAGAAGGGAAGAAGGAAGCAAACAGACTTCTATCCATTACAGTTACAGTACAACTCAATTAACATTAATCAGACTGAATCAGCCTTGTGCTGTATTGCCCTTTACAAAGCATATTAACGTGGAAAATGAAAACATTCAAACGGGAACTCTCAGTTGTACTTCACAGACCACCAAATGACCAGTTACAGAGCCAAGACCTCTCAAGCCTTTGATAAGGCCAATCAAGATTAGAGGCATGCTAATCTTCGAATAGCAAGTGTTACTCTGCTTCTGAAAAAACAAATATACATGTTTTCCTTGATAACTTAAGAAGTTCCAACACACATACAGAGCACCAAACATTCAAACCACCAGCTATGGTGCACAAAAACACAGCAGCACAGCTATGTCATCATTGTTCTGTCAACTCTGTTCTATTCAGCTCTTTTTTTTTTTGTCTTCTTGCAAAGCCAACGCAGTGACATGTTATGAATTAAAAAGGTTAGTGGCAGAAGAAATTAGCAAAGCTTCAGCACTGGGTAACTGCTAGCAGACTAGCTCCTTCATTATCCACATGGTATAGGGAGACAGGAACACGCTTGCTGGATTCAGGTCTCCACTAGATTTCAGTACAAGCATTTGGGACCACTACAGCTGTCTCTGGCAATCCAGTCTAGATTAGTCTGTCACACTAATCCCAGACTCCCACTGAAAGCCTGCTGACAAGAAAAAGGAGAGGAAAAGTAGAAAATTTGCTAAGCAGAAAGGGCCATGAAGAACCTAGAGAATAATGACTCACTTTCCACAGTGGCTGTTTCTATAGCTTCTGGCCTGATTAAGGCCCTGTAGCCCTTTATTTTACTCAATCACAGACCAGCTCCACTTGGCAACTACACAAGACTTCAGACATCACAGCGAGGAGCACTGGACTGACAGACATAACCTCTGGGACTAGACAATGCTTTGTGGAGCTCAGGCTCAGCAATATTTCTGGAGGCCTGGCTTAATCAGCTGCTGCCAAATATTAGACAAATGCAGGGACCTCTCACGTTCTGCAAGCATTTCCAAACCACATTTATTAAGAAACTATTGAACAATCAGATCATAATTTTTTTTAAAAAAAGAAGCATCAGCAAATCAAAGTTTTTCATGTGATTTCAGTGCTGTCTCTCTAGACAGCAATTTTTACATTGGCATAACCCCACCAAGATAAAAAATTGGATGATATAAAACCAGATAACACTCAGGACCATCATAGGATATCACTTCAGCAATAATAAACTGCTCAGCATTTGTTTTAATTATAAACAGAACACAAGGAAAGCAAGTAATGGTCAGAGAATAATCTGACAATATTGACAATTTATTGTGCCCATCTTTAAAAAGGGTAGAAAGTAGGATCCTGAGAACTACTGACTTGTCAGCCTCACCCTGTACCTGGGAAGATCATGGAACAGATCCTCCTAGGAGCTATGCTAAGACACGTGGAGGTGATTTGTGACAGCCATATGGCTTCACCAAGGCAATTCCTGCCTGACCAACTCAGTGCCCTTCTATGATAGGGTGACTATATCAGTGGACAAGGGAAGGGCTACAGACGTCTTTTACCTGGAATTCTATAAAGCCTTTGAGTTGGTCCCCCACAACATCCTTTTCTCCAGACTGGAGGGAGGTAGATTCGATGGATGGGCTCTTAGATGGATAAGAAAGTGGTTGGACGGTCGCATCCAGAGGGTCACTGGCTCAGAGTCACAATGGGCATCAGTGACAAGTGGTGTCACTCACCTGTATTGGCTCTGTATCAGGACCAGTGTTATTTAATACCATAATTAATGACAAAGATGAAGGAATCAAGCGCACTCTCAGCAAATTCGCAGATGACACCAAGCTGAGTGGAGCAGTTGCCACACCTGAAGGACAGGATGTCATCCAGAGGTATCTGGACAAGCTCGAGAAGTGGGTCCATGGGAATCTCAGGAGGTTTAACACGGCCACGTTTAAGGTGCTGCACCTTGGTCAGGGCAACCCCAGTAACAATCCAGGCTGGGGGATGAACAGATTAAGAGCAGCACTCCTGAGGGAACTTGGGGTTGCTGGTGAGTGGGAGACTGGACATGATCCAGCAATGTGTTCTCACAGCCCAGAAAGCCAGTTGTGTCCTGGACTAATCCAAAGCAGTGTGGCCAGCAGGGCGAGGGAGAGGATTCTGCCCCTCTACTCCACTCTGGTGAGTCCCCATCTGGAATGCTGCATCCAGTTCTGGGGTCCCCAGCACAGAAAGGACAGGGATCTGTTCAAGCAAGTCCAGAGGAGGGACATGAAGTTGATTAGAGGGATGGGGCACCTCTCCCATGAGGAAAGGCAGAGAGAATTGGGTTTGTTCAGCCTGAAGAAGAGAAGGCTTAGTGCTGACCTAATTGTGGCCTTCCTGAAGGGAGCCTACAAGAAAGATGAAGAGAAGCTTTTCACAAGGGGTAGTGACAGGACGAGGGGGAATGGCTTCAAACTGAAAGCAAGTGTGTTTAGATCAGATATGAGGAAGAAATTCTTTACTGAGAGGATGGTGAGGCACTGGAACAGGTTGCCCAGGAAAACTGTGGATGCCCTACCCCTGAAAGTGTTCAAGGCCAGGCTGGATGGAGCTCTAAGCACTTGGTATAGTGCAAGGCGTCCCTGACCACAACAGGGAGGCTGGAACTGGATAATCTTTAAGGTTCCTTCCAACCCAAACCATTCTTTGATTCTATGACAACTTACGGTCTTCCTCTATAACCTGAAATAATTTACCTATTCTGAAGTTATGCTGTATGGTTTAGGTAAAGTGAAGTTGCCTTTCAGAAATAGTAACTTTGCAAGATGAGTTCATGTAGCTTCTTTGACTTCTAAAAACAGTTTGACAGATTGGTCATCATTTGACAATAAAATCCTCCGCAATTTTCATAGCCAAGAGTAGAAGTGCAAGATAATTGGCACATTGTTTAAAGAGTGGCTTCTTTCTGTTAATAAGCAACTCTCCAAAAAGCAAACATAACCTAAGATAAAGAAAACTCACAGCAATCATTTTTGAAGCATTTTGAGTAGCAACAAGTCTTAGGCTTGCTCTAGAGCTCATCATCTTGCTCTGTGTCTCTTTTTTTTTTTTATGAAGACACAGTTCACAAAATTATCTTCCTCAGAAACTCGTGAATGCATGTTCCAGGAGGAATTGTCAAGTGCACAGACTTGTAACATGGGGAGAGAAGCAGTTCTTTTGATGCTTCTCAAAATTGCAACATATCAAAACAAGACAAAGAATGACTGCAGAGTGACTGTGAATTAGCACTTTTGCTCTCTTCCTGCTCGTCTCTATTATTTCTCAAACACTGACACAGACTTACCCCAGAGAGGCTTCCCAGAACCAGTCTGACCAACTGTTTCACGTATGAAAAAGAAGGGGCACAGTTACTGTTCCTTATGTGGGCACTGCAAGCATCCAGAACAGTCCGTACAGATACACGGGCATAAATGACATCTTCACACATGCCGAGGAGGATGCTGTTGAGATGGTCTCCAAGTTTGATAGGCTAGTGACAAACAAGAACAGGAGAAATCAGTGTTACCAGTGATTTGTGGAATACTCAGAAATCAAAGACATTCAACAATGTAAAATAACTATTCATGAGACTTACTGCCTACATTATCTGAGTGCCAATTTAAAAGTCCCCATCTAGGTGGTGAAAAAATAGTGGCTGTAGAACAGGAAACAGGCATTCACCATCTAGATTCAATTTGTGCTCTGCAAAATTCTGGCCCAAACAAGCTGCCTGATCAGTAAGGTCAGGACACCAATGCTTTCCTTTCTCAAATGCTTAATGAATAATTGAAAACAAAATAAAAGTGAAAAGATTCAGAGCAAATTTTCTCCCTTGATTTTGAACATTCTGCCAGTCACAAGTATAAAATTCAATTCTCACTACAGTCATTTCGTCCAACCCTCTCCACTCATTTTGTGTAGTTCCTCACCTCACCAATACTTTGCAGTAGATGTGCTAGCACTTCCAAATTCCAACAAAAAAGTGAGGAATAAAATTCACAACTGCAGGACAACACCCATACAGTTAAAAAAAAAGTAAATCTAGATTTATTTCTATTCTACCCATTCAGTTAATGCAGCACAGTGAAGGTGGAATATCCCTCCTCAGGGTATACAGCAGTCAGCGATAACACTTGTTCTCAGTTGCCGCAGGCACTTGGGACTTGAGCTTTCTGATCTGCAGCTCTCCCAGAGTGGGTGGTTACCCACAAAGTACAAGCATTGTCATGCTTTTTGCATCACAGAGTGTTTAAAATAATTACAGTCTTCCAATCTTCCCTGCATGAGTACTCTTAAGGTATACCATTAAAAAAAAAAATGCTCTGGACCACCATGATTTAATTAACATAGGCTTTTCCCATCTATCACTTCTAACTAATCATAAAAAATCACTCCCATATTCAACCACATTCCCAGCAGAGAAGCAGCTCATTAACTAACACCAGCAGGCAAATATAGAAAACGTACATAAAATGCGAAAACCTGCACATACAAATTCATATTTAAAAGTAATGCCATACACAAGACTGTCCTTTTGCCTCCACTAACTCCACAGGGCAGAGACAGCACATGAAAATATCCCAAAAGTATACTCTTTCCAGGCATACCTCACCACACCATCTTTGGGAAAATACTGGGAAAATTAACAGGTAGAGTGTGCTTTCCCACTGCATTACTGAGAAACTGTCGCGACACTCTAATACCAAAGGAAGAAACAAAATAGGGACTAAAATTAATGCCTACTTTCTGCTCAACATCTCTACCTACTTTAAGTCCTTCTCCCACTACTGCTGAACACTGTTCTTTCATCTTCTACAAGATAGGGGTATTGCTGTCCAGGAAACTACTGGGGCTTTTGCGACAGGCACAGTAAGCATTATGAATAGGTACCCCTAAACAGTTAGAGCTTCAAATTGTTTTATTTTCACATTCAGGCAGCTACTTCCAAATAAGTACAACTAAGAACCCAATTACCACTCTGTTAAAGAAAGTGTTAGGAACTGGATACTTAAATTGCGGAAGAGCCTTTCCAGACTTCCTTCCTTATCTTTACACATCATACCAACCTGTAGGATCAAACCCAAATATGAATGACAAATTGCTTCTCTCACTAAACTACACAATCCTGCAGTTTCAAGTCCATCATTACGTGCTTTTTCCGATGTATTTAATCTTCTTTTCATTCTTTTCTTAGACATTCACTTCTAAAAGTTTAATTGGGGGCAGGGAAGGAGCACCCAGGAAGATGATGAATCACTTTATCTTCAGTCAGTTGTGGAAAGACAGTCTAGGAGTTTTGCTGGGTGTGTAAAATAACCCCACTGAGCAATAACAGCCAGCTCTAAGCAGTCTGCAACTGTCTGCATTGACTGACAGGTCAATAGCAAGAGTCTACTCCCTGTTCCAAACAATTCATACCCTTTCTTGGCCATTCCAAAAACTACTATCTGTATGTGCTAAGTCCAGACTCACAGAACTTATGGCAGCATAGAGAACAAGTGCTTTATTATGCATAAAACAGCAATGTTATTTCAACATTTGTTTTTATATAAGCCTAAACCAAAGCAAATTATTTTCTCCTTTGTCAGCAGCCTCAACTGTTCTTTCAGCCTGTGGCACTACAGGATAGACTAGCTCAGATATACATGGAAACTAAGAAAAATGTACTATCAGCACCTTCTTCCTGCAAGACAACACCACCATCACCCTCACGTACTTCACAGGAAAAAGCTCCAAGTACAGAAAAAAAAAACATCTTTACTGTGCAGGTGACCACACAATGGAACAGACTGCCCAGAGAGGCTGTGGAATCTCCTTGACTGGAGATATTCAAGAAATGTCTGGACACAATCCTGTGTCATGTGCTCTGGGATGACCCTGCTCGAGCAGGGAGGTCAGACCAGATGACTCACTGTGGTCCCTTGCAACCCTAACCATTCTGTAAAACCCTGTGAAATTCTCTTCATTGTCTCATTACAAGATGCTATGTTAACTCCAGTGCCGTGTTAACTCCAATGCAAAGTCAGTCAAACTATCAAGTCTGAAGTTGCAATATTAAATAAAACCAAATCTAAACTTACCTGACTTTGAGGAACTTCATGGTCAGCTCCCCAAAAGAGTGCCATACCAAGAGAATAAATATGGACCTGTTACAAGACACAAGACATTGGTCAACTCATTGAACATGACTGGAAATGCAAAGCACAACTTTAATGGAGAGCAACTAACTTAACATCATTTTGCTTGTAAATATAATTCTGGTATTTTAAGCTGTCTTTCAAATCCTTCTTCTCCTTTACCATGAGGATCAGAGAAGAAAACTCTACTGCTACAGAACATACTGCATCTAACCAGTGCCTCTGTCTTCTCTGTTTAATTTCAAGCTTTCATCTCACACTGAAGCCACAAACTCATGTAATCCATGCAGTCAGCCTGGTGTGAGGGAAAGACTATATGGTTGTGTCCAAGGATCCTCAAAACTTTACTCTGAAAGCAAGGCAGACCTTAGCACGACTCCAACAGTGGGCTACTATCACCGGGAGATCCCAAAGATTAGGATCAAAGGAAAAAAAGTAATGAACATAAGAATATAAACATATAAAGAAGTAACTATTACTGATATTTTAAGATATAAATATATTAATCATTACACATATAATTAACAATTTATACCAACATTAATATATCTTTGACATATTAAGCACAAGCATAGGTTGTCCCTGTAGGTGATTGCCAAAACAAAACAGATAAGTGTAGGAAAAAAAAGCAGTTTTTCTGGACTGTATAAGTAACATACACTAGTGATGGTTCTTTCTACCAAGCTATTAGTAATATTCATGCTACTTACAGCAACCAGTTTATTAAATAATTCTGAAGGTAATGAACAACAATTACAGGGACAGTGATAAATTAAACGTTCACTTAAGTCACCTTCTTCACCAACTAAAAGCAAAACATTTTAAGTTCTAGATACATAAATTTACAAGATCTGTGCTGACTCAGATGCTTCATATACAGATTTTAAAAATGTAGGTGCAAAATGAGTGTACAAAAGGTAATAAATGGACCCAAGAGAACTTAGAAATTATAAAAATTTTCTTCTTCCCACACTAAATTTGTAGAGTTGTTAAAAATCACACATGTAGAACTAGCTTAGGGTCATACAAGTGAATTTGCTGTATTGAGGAGGCTCTTAGCCTATTCAAGACAACAAAATATATTCTTAAAACTCAGAAAAAGAATAACACAAATATTTTTCTTTTTAGACCAGATTGCTTGAAAGTCATCATACTGTTTCTACAGCTTGTGGGGAATTAATCCCAAACACAAATATGTATTTTTAGATTTCCATCATGAACCAGAAAATGTTTCCTTTTTATGTATTCAAAAGAGCAACAGATAGCTCTGTGGCAGGGTAAGGAAGCAATTACTAAATATACTTAGAAACCAAATGTTATTAAAATTATTCTTGTAAATTTGACATGCTTTATTCATATAAAACAGAAATTCAACACGCTTAGAGAAGCACTCCTATACTGCATTTCTGCCACTAAAATCTTGTGGGATGGTGTCTGTCTAGCACAGTGTATGAGTCAGCACAGGACAGAAAGGTTTCCATCAGTCTAAGGCAGTGATACACCAGATACTGCTGACACACCGTTCCTTACTGCTGTGATTCAGTCCCACTGGCTGACACTGAAGATGGAGTAATGAGGCCACACAGATTTGCAAGAAGGATATTCAGGTAGAGAAAAAAACCAGAGAAACAATGCTTTTCTCCGTGATAAAGCCGAAGCAAACCTGTGGAGAATTTCTCCAAGACTGTGCTCAATTTCCCCTCAAGAAGGGAAAATAAGGAGGCAAATTTTGTTTGCAGGATTGCAGCAATACACACAGCTGTAGATGCAACGGACACAGCAAAGTACACAGGTGCAGGTGACACACTGCTTTATCCTAGACACAAATATATAGGCAGCATTTTGTACCTAACACAGGCTCACCCACCGGCCTCCTCTCCCAGAGGCCAACAGTGTAAGGTCACTCTGCTATATGCAGAGAACAGATTAGGTCAGTATTCAGAGACACGCATCAAAGGGTTCTCAGTTAATATCACTGCCCATTCAACCAGATACATTATCTTCAAAATACTGAGAAAATTGTTCTGTATCTGGTTTATTACCCATTACCCTTTCAACAGAAATACTAGAAAGTCTTCCTTACATGTCCAGATAAACTGGATATAAACTCCCCAACTCCTGTCCTCCAACAGTGCAAGAGCAGCAACTAAAATGTCTATAATAAAAATTTTTAATTCTAATTAGAGACATGGTCATGGTCCTAAGTCTGTCAGTGTTCAAGAAGCATTTGAACAACAGTCAGATACACTATTTCACTTTTAGGTTGCCCTCTTTAGAATCTAGAGCTGGACTTGACAATCCTCATGGGTGCCTTTCAAGTCAGGGTATTCTATCACTCCATGATTCTGAGCTTCAAAATAATAAAAGATATTTCCAAAACCAAGAAGTGAAGTCAGACCCCTAAAATAAAACATAAACTAAACCTAAACGAAACCTAAACTACTAATCTACGTAAAAACAACTTTCAAAATAAAAGCATTTAGTTAACTTTTTTACTATGATACTTCTAATATTTTCCAAAATAAATCAACACCAAATTCATTTCACAAATTAATCTTCCATTTAATTTAGAGTAGCTTGCTTACTCTGTTTCCAATAAGCTTGCAGTTACCTCAGATTTATTTTGGATTCAAATTTACTGTGTTTTTTGGAATCAAAAGGGTGTTAATTTCCTTTTTTTCCTAATATTTATCACTGAATACACTGTTAGTATTTCTTAGCAAGCACAGTCATAACTCCAAACACAAATGCAAGTCTGTCACTGTCTGTTAAAAGGCCGTGAAAATAAGACATTTTTCTGCCCTCAGCAGCTTTTAGAAGAACAATCAAAAAGGAAAACACCAGAAATTTCCAGTAAATTAATTCAGTGAACTACAGCCAGCTGTTACAGAACAAAGAAAAAAAGTTTAAATATGTTAAAAGTTACCACAATCAGCAAAACAAGATCTAAGAAACATGAAGTCAACACATTTCTTGCAGTAACCAGTGTGTACCACCCAATATCCAGTTTAATATGAATGCAAAAGAAAGCAGTCAAAAAAGGAGGGATGCACATATAAGTTATCAGCTCTACTAACTTCAACTAATAAAGCCATAAAAGGACAAAAGTTTTTGTACAAAGTTATGTTTTAGGGAGGTTTTTCCTTCCATATAAGCAAGTAAGCAAATCACCTTGCATCCAGCAAGGAGGGTTACACTGATACCAGGAAAGAAATTCACAGCACCATAATCAGAGAGGATTAATTAGCACTGCATATGCACAGAATGCCAGTATTAGGTCATTGCCAATTGATATGCTCTGTGTTGGAACTTACAGGCCACAGAGGTCCCTCTGTGTAATTTCTTTCCTAAAGATCAAGAAACATTACAGCATGACTTTTATAGTAACAGCCCTCTATTTATTTCAGAAGGAAAGAAGTAGCATACTAAACACTAGCACAGAACAAAGAATGCAATCAGCTCTAAAGGTCACAAACTTGTCACTTCAAAAACTTTTCTGCACTTTTAAAGGCCTGTTTTGTACATTAACTTCACAGTTGGAACTCGAGGTAACATTACTATCGTCAAAAGTGTTATCCCTCTTGAAAGAAGACAAACAATTCCAACTGTATGACCAAAGAACTTGGCAGCTGCATCCTACATAACAGAACCCAAATTTGCATTGATGTCAGTGTAATTTTCACTTCTCTATCAAACCCTTTAACCCAGGTTGCCAATTGCTTATAATTTTCTCATAGATAAAATTATAAGCATATTTTATGATACCATTTATTTTGACAATATCCAGGATGTCTAAAGGGCTTGAGAGTAACTGAGGAAACTGATTTTCAGTAGGCATTTGGTAAAACAGCCCTAAAGAGAACTGACTATATACCAGGTTAGAAGAAAAAAGCTGCAAACACAAAATACTCAACACAGAAAAACATGTTTTAACAGTCCTTATGCACACAACAGCTATCAGTGCCAATACCACTTTTCTCTGGAGTAAGAACATGTTGCTGTTCTTCCTGGAGGAAGACTGCCAAATGTCATAATTGTTCCCAGATTACAAAACTGGCTGCGGTCAGCTTCCCTCTCCAAGGATTATTGATCCAGAGAAGCCAAGGAGATACAAATAGAGCTCCACTTCCTTTTTACTCCCACCTCTAAATATCTTTGACTAAGCCAAGAGAATGGTTTTCCAGAGAAAGTGTTACCATTTGCAACAAATTCTTGTTAATAAACATCTGAGAAGCCAGTTCATTTTGACTGTGCCTATCAATGACCTGGAGGAGATCACATATACAAACGTTACCCGTCTGAACGTCTCCCCTTGGGGAAGAGTCACAAAAGAAAGGTGGAAAGGAGCAATTTCACATGTAACTGAGGAATACTCAGGCTAATTAAAACAAATGTTTCCTTTTGAGATGAGTGTAAGAATATCCATTTTGTCAAAGCCCTGGACTGCTTGAGTAACTCTTTTGCTTACCTCTCAGATGCACTTTTGCAAAAAACCTTTGAAAATTACAATTGGTGATGTCACTGAAATGTTTTACAAAAAGAAGGCAAAGCATTGTTTAAGACTAGTTTTAAAGTCAGTTATTCTGTGTAGCCATTGCCCAAGTATGGCTCTCAGTAGCATATATGTTACCAGGACCTGTAGAGACATTTCTTCATAACTGCGCACAACCATAATCACTATTCCAATTTTAAGAACAAAAACGAAGCAGGAGGATCCCTGCCCCCTCACAAAAGAAATCACATGTACAAATCATAAACCATAGGGACACAAAAAGGACAGCTTAAAGCTACTACGTGAAGGGATCTACAGCAAAAGAAAACAGCTGTCTACCAAGGAAGGGGTACTGTACCTTCTCAACATCTGACAGAGATGACAGCGAATGGTTCTGCAGAACCTCCGGTGCTGTGAATGCTCGCAGATCTTGTTGGGAGACATTTTCATCAGTAAATGATACACTGCCAGATGGAAGCAGCAGGAGAGACCACGGAGAAATGATGAATCCCAGAGTAGTAGGATCAGCTGTAATCGAAAAGTAAAAAAGAAAAAAAAATTGTTTGATGCCCTTGCTTGATTTTATTTTACTATCAGCCTACATATTATTAGTGGAATAGATTGATGTTTTCTTTTCCACCTGCGGTGTTTCATAACCACAACCACCACCTCAATTTTAATCACACTGAGGAGTAACACCTATCTTTTTTGACTATACTTTGCTGTTGCTCATACCAGCAAGCTCACGAAGAGCCCACTAAAATACTCACAAGCTCTCCTGTCCTTAAGTTATCTCATTTATGTTACAGCTGACATATAAATTGCTCATTCTTTGTAGAGCAGATGTCACTAAAGCTAATTCCTACCATAGGAATGAGGTTTATTCTTATACTAACATAGCACTACAGCAGCAGCAATAGCTTGAAGAGAGAAGACAACATAAGCAGAGACGAAATGCTCCTCATTACAGTGGCAGACAGAACTGGACAAAACAGAAATATTTTTGGGTACAGAAGTCCTTTTTAATCTAAAGTGAAAAAAATATTAAAATGTGAAAAAGGAAAGAATAATTCTAGGAGCAGTAGAAGTGGGCAAAGAAAACCTGGAACCTTAGTATGACTGGCATTCAAAACCTGTGAATACATACTTGAAAACAGCAAAAAAACCACTGAAATAGCAGAACCAAAAGTGACCAAGAAAACTTCCTACACTGAATATGCAATTTGCCAGCTAGGTTTTTGATGTCAGATAATACTGCTGTGAGGCTTCTGGCCACAGACTTACCCTAAAAAAAAATAGGAAGGGGCTAGGGGCCAGGCTGCACACACAGGGGAAGCTATTAAACCCACAAATGTACTTTGAATTAAGGCAGGAAAAGGAGAGAACATTTCCTTGAGTCAAAATATTTTTTTCTACACCTCAAACATGAATCAGCTCAGTTTCACTGAAGAAGGTACAAGCTTTTAGCTAAGAAAAAATAAAAGTTAACTTTTATTTTTCCATAGGCGAAGAGGCAATTGCTCTGTCTTCTGCTATGTGATACATCAAAGATATGAGAAAACACACATTTGAATGCTAAGTCCTTTTCTTTCTACATAGTAAACAACAACAGCAGAACAATAATATCCTCCTTCACCTCCACCATTAACAACATTTTCCACTCTCCAATCAGCTCAGGATGTTCCTACAGGACTGGTTCCTAGACTGCTCAATTATCTTGTAATCTAGAATATTTCTAATCTCCTAGGAAATGTATTAAATTACACCTTGCAGGTATCAGATGTAAAAGGATCTACCAGGTAAGTCCTTCAATTTTCTAACCCCACTTCCTCTGAAACAAAACAGAACAACTGCTGTTCGCTGTTGTGGCAGTAAGTTCTGATGCTAAACAAAAGAAATGAAAAGGTGAACAGACCTATCCTATTATATGTACACAAGAAAAGCAAAGCTACAAAACCTTTTTAGGAAGATGACCTTAGCTAGCCATCAACTTTCAAAATTAACCCTGTATGTATACACCACTGATACAAAAAAAATCCAAACAAGCAACATCTTAAAATATGGTAAGTTTTCTTCTTAAAAGTCCCAACTCAGGAACCTTAAGTAATCTGCAGGCTTTAACCTTAATTGAACATTTTGTATGACAAATACTTTAAATACATAAAAACTCTTCACATTCTAAAAAAAAAAGAGTTAATGAGATAAAAACTTGATTTAGTTTTAAGAACAATTTTAAAAATCCCCACATTTAGTTTGAAGTCTTTCCAATACTAATTTCAACAAACTCTGGAGCATGCATCTGTTCCTCACAGATAGAGTCTGAATTTATTGATCCACCCACACACAACAATCTTCACAACTTGAAGTAATGTAAAATGAATGTGATTAATTACAGTTTAGAAAAAGAGCTGACTTTACCAAACTTGTTTTGTTGACATTTTCTTAAATTCCTTATTATTAGCTTATAATTAATATAGCAGACCATACTATCAAACTTTGGGAATCTTTTCTACTGTTCCAAAGGATGAGAGTATAATAACTCATTCTCTACTTCCTTCCTTAAGGCATGCATTGTAAACCAAAATAAGTGTCTCAAAGCTCCAATTAGATAGATTTAACTTAGGAAAATATTTTTCAGTAACACTACTCCTATCCTTTAACATTTTTTCAGGATAATTTACCAGAGCAGTAAGAGAAACATATCCCCAAAAATGCAGGGGAAAAAGAAAAAAAAAAAAGTTTAAAACCCCTTTTTCTGAAAGCACTGGAATTCAGAATATGGCTTCTCGTCAATTCTCTATCCAACAGGCTTTCAACTGTGCTAGAGCTGCCAGCCTTCTGAGTTAACTCCAGAACTATGCAACTTGGTAACAAAACACTTGTGAGAGCACAGTTTAACAAGCAGTGCCAAGACAGAGATAAATAGTGTGGTCTTATTAAAAGTGAGACAGTGAACTGGCCTTAAATGCAATAAAAACAGAAATAGTCTTCAACTAGAGAGGATCTGCCAAACAAACAAACAAAAAAAAATCCTTTACTTGCTTTAACAGGATACAAGTAGCCAAAATAAAAAGACCCACCACATTATAAGAGACATTAAATTAATATAGGATATTTGAAACTGATCTATTTTACAATATATGGATCTACTTTACTATATTGACAGCAGCCAATTCTGAATTCCCAAACTACAATCACAATTCGAGCTCCTTCAGTTTTATCTTTTTCCCCCGCTTCTCTCTTAGGCCACAGCCATTGGCAGAAATGGTCAGAAGGGATGCACACTGCAGCTCTTTCAGATCACAAAACGATTATCTTAAAAAAGCACAGAACAACTCAAAAATATACAGAAGGTTTTCAACACACATCTTGCTTCACTTTACAGCCCTCACTGAGACAAGTAAGATTTGTCCTAGAGCAAAGGAAGCTGAAATCTTGTATGCTTAGGCCAGGCTGGAGGCAGGCAGACCACTGACTCATCCCTAGCCATGCCAGGATTACGCCAGCACAAGGGACCACTTATGCTGTAAATCCTACATTCCTTTGGGCAGGTGCACCATGTCCCTGCGTGCCTGGTGTGCAGGGGAAGCAGCACTGAGCGCTTCTGCTCCCTCTTCCTTGGGCACAAAGGGATGGGACTGAGCAGAGAGCTCTGATGTGACACTGAACAACTTGGAAAGCAGCAGCACAGGGTGAAACAGTGAGGGAGTAACTGAAATTTACGGTATCCTGAGAACACTGGAGCAAGAAACAGGGTGAACAATTAGATCCTGAGATCACACACGTCGTTCTCGAGTTGCTTCCCAGTCAGCATAACACCACATTACACTTCATTGTTCTGCTGACTACATTCAGCAGAGAGTTCTGGAAAGAGCACAAGTAGTAACTGAGCCTCATTTGGTGCAGAGTGAGGGGTGGGGGATGGAGGAAGGGATAAGGAATATAAACTAAAGAATTTTTAAAAACCCAACAAAATTACAAAAGCCCAGTCTCTTTCCTTCTAAGCAACCAAAAGATCAAATACTACCAGGAGGTGAGGAAAAAAGTAAAATCATTCCTTAACAGATATTGGTAAAGGGAAAAAGCCATCATTTAACACCTGCCAGCTAGGATTGGCTGGAAAATGACAATTTGGGGGTTTTGCCTTCCTAGTGTATTTTCCCTCTTGTCAATCAAAGCAATCTACTTCCTCCTCCATCCCAACTAGATCTGTGAATGCTTGGGACCCACCCTTAGTCCCCATCAACACATTTCACACTTTACCTTCCTTTTTTTCATTACACTTACTCAAGCTAAGCAGGTACGATAGTACATCAACAAGATTTACAGATCCCCAAAAACCACAGTCTTCCTTCTTCACATCCACTTTTTGATGCTATAACTTCTCTATACATAAATCATTTCCCACATACAGATTTCCAAGATAGTCAACTTGCAAAGTCTCTTTGCTCAACATGTCTTTCTAATATCAGACACATTTTTCCCCTTCTCTTCCCCCTTCCTTTAGATACATATCTCCAACCATAAGGTCCAACTATTTTCAGAATCCTCAGTAGACACTTTAGCATAGGAGTTGCCCAAGTGACCTATGAAGTTTTTTTCACTTTCAAGTTTTGATAAATCTTTTTTAGTTAAACCTACCAAATTAGAGAGACACCTATTTTATAGTTCTCAGAAGCAGTCAGCACAGCACAGCACTCCTCTTACACTTATACACTCACATTTGAGATTACTTCAAAGACTTCTTCCTTTGACCTCATGGAGTACTGAGTACAAGATACAGCATGTCTGAAACAGCTGATACACCCTTTCAACAACAAAATAGTTATTGCAGATAATTAAACAGATGTAAGAGTAGGGCAGGTCTGGTATCGGCCTTTTCAAATCTCTAGATTAATCTCAACATCACCAGTGCAACTGATGTCAGATCTGCAACTGAGTCCTAGATTGTCTTTCTCCTTCATTTAACAGCTTATAATATGCTGACAGAACAGCTACTAGAGCTCATCTTCTAAATCACTGATCAGCAACCGGGCATTTCAATCTAAGCTTTCATTGTTTATAATGATTGAAATAAATTTATGAAGTATTTTTAAGGAGTTCAACATCTGTTAGAATTGTAAATATTAAAAGGGATGAAAATATGAACACTTCTGTATCAGTCACTGAATCAGACACAGTGTGATTTAGAATTAACAATGGATTTTCATTCTCTGCTTCTTTTACTAAGTGTTTTGATGGATAAGATAGAATCACTAAAAGACATGCAGAACTTTTATATATCAAGAAGCCATCAAATCTGCAACAGAAGCTTATTTTGGGAATTTTTCCCTAATTTCCAGAAACCAGCTTAAAAAAGAAATTAATTGAAGAATAGATTCTCAGTTGACAGAGTAATAGCAAGATTCCTAACTTCAAACAAACTACCAAAACTCTACTAGGATTACATACATAAATAAATGGTTACTTGGGCTGGTAATCCCTCTAAGTGTGTGTGATTGTGGGCTGGTGTGGGAAGGCTGCCAACAGATGGCAATTTAAGAGTTGATGATTTCCATGGCCTTTTTATCCCCCTCATTATCAAACAGCTGGAGCACAGACTGTTGAACAATATGCCTTATTTTATTTTTTTTTAAAGAAACGTAGTGTACAAAACACTCATCAAAGCTTAAAATTTGTTACAGAACTGCATGCATGGGGGCTTCAGAGCTATACATCTGCACTTCCACAATAGTTCTTCCACATCATATGCATGGAAGAAACGGGTCTGAAATTTGACCAAGGAAACCAAGATTTCTCTAGGAAATATCTTTGCTACAAGTCTTCCACAAACAAAATAAAAATTTGAGTCAGCAAGCCTACAGGAACCTTTGCATTCTCTGTTCCTGCACATCCACAGTGAACCTTTACAAGCCAGCACAGAAGCAATATTCAAGATGACCAAAAAGGGCTTCTAGATTGCTTCCTTAGTGAAGACAAATCTTCATTAAAGACTGGCTGGTTATCCAAATCTTGCTGGGAGGAACTAGATTGCCCTTATCAACCTTAGCTACACAGTAAAGCTCTTTCATTTGAGTGTCTCTTGACGTGCCTTTTACCACAGGCTATATTCCAGGTTAATTAATAGCATGCCACTGAAAACAGTTTGCTGAACTAGTAGAAAAACAACTCAGTAAAACAGCTTCATCTCCAAAAAGAGACAGATTCTTCTGGCACTGATTTTATCTGAATGTGTGTTTTGGTCCTCACTGATAGGAAGTGAGATCAGAAGCTTCTGCCACCTTAGCCAGTCTTGGCTGGCAAACATTCCCCTGCCTTAAAAAGCACACATCAGAAGTCCTGGGGCAGATTTTCACTTTGTTCTCACATCTTTCAGGACTTGTCCTTCTGAAGGAGGGCTGACTGTGTTCTCGTTGTCAATGCTTGCATGAAGTCTTCAGAGTCATTATGATAACTCTTCTCTGAGCTACTCTCAGGACAAGAAAGGATGAGCTCTTATTTTCATCGGAGACTTCCTTGGAAAGAATTTAGACCTAGGATAAAGTCTTAAGTGGTTTCACTATTTTATGCTCATACAACTGATCTTGCAGGTGGATTACAAGACAGAGCTCCATGTGTCAGTTTCTGTAAAGTTTACAAGAGTAAACCTCTAATAATTCAAGATTTCTCTTTAATCAAGGTTTTAACAACCTGTCCTCTTAAAAGAAGTAATTATTCTGATTTTCTCTGAGAGACAACAACGAGTTAAGAGAGAGAAAGAAGATGCCAGCTTTCCCTTTCTTGCAATATGAGAAGCAGCAGGACAGGACAGTTGGTTAAACTGCAACAATAAACTCAGCATTCCTAATAGAGAACACTTCTTACCATACATGGGCTGTGAGCTCACTGGTAAAGGGAAATAGGTACATTTGTATGGGATATCACAATCACCCATAATTCACCTACCAGGAAATATTTTTAAGAAGTTGATAAAATTCCTATTTATTCCTAAGTCAAGCTTGATCAGAAATCAAGCACCATATAGCAGGAAAACATCAGGAAGAAGAATAGCTCTATATTCAGACCTAGGGCTAAAATGTACATTATTAGCAGTATGGCTGATGCTCAGCTTAGAGCCTATTAAATTGGGAGAGTGAAGGAGAAATACTTACTGCTACTCTTCTGAAGCACAAGACAATACCACACTCCTCTCAGTACCTATGTAAGTATTGCTACTTGAATTCTGGGGAACGATACCTTCTCTGGTCAAGTTTTCTGTTGCTCACCTGTCTCACTTGAGGCTACACTTCTTCAGAGCAGATTGGTGATGACTGCACTGTACCGTACCTATTTCTACATCTCCTTCAGTACCAAAGTGCTCTAACGGTCTCAGACTTATTCATCGCCTTTTTTTTTCTTAATGTTTCCATCTCATTTCAATGAGTCTAAAATAATGCAAAAACCCTGTGGTAACTTCCTATCAAACTAAAGTTACTGCCACATGAAACTGGATATGCCACAGATTCTGACAGAACAGGAGGTGAAAACATCTTTTGGGCTGGGGTGCAGCTAGGTACTTAACCCAAAGACAACCTAGGAGCAAGTTGTTATCTGGGTTTAGAGTCCAAGAAGGACAAGGCAGTTTACTTATATGACACCTACAAGTAACCAAGATGTTTCCAATTCTGTATATATTTTAGTCTTAACAAATGCTTACCTTTTCTGAATAGTTCTTGAAGGCTCTCTGCACTTTGATTCAAAATAGCCCATATTTCCTCTTCTTGCAATGGTCCCCCCCGAACCTCCAGAGCCTCTGCCAGTGACACATGCATGTTACCTGGGAAATGAAACAGACTGATTTAAGACTACATAAGAAGTATCTTCTTCTTGCATGCACTATTCAAGTAGTAATAGCTCATTTTCAGTTCTCAGTCACAAAAATTCTCTAACATTAATAGAACCCATCAAATATAAATAATACAAAACATTCACCATGATAAAGAACTTTGATCATATGCAATTATGAAGAAATAAAACTTGGGTTAAGACAACAACCATCCATATTAATATTGTAGACTCTAAATCAATAAACTAAACATGCTGGCATTAGTCCATATGCTATGGGCAAGAGTTTGCTCTGTTTGTAAAAATGACTGACTGATTAGTAGTTACAGATTCATTAAACTAAATCAGCTTTTAACATTATTTTCACAGGTTTAAGCTGTTGTTAGGAATATATTTTCACAGGGTGAGTTTGTTATTTCTCAAAGGCTCCAAAGTTGCTGCTGGAAATGGAAAAGACAGTCCCATAAGCAACGCTTAGTGCCTATAGATCAATAACTGGTATCAACAGCTTTACATGACCCAATGGTACTGCTGGAGGCTCCTCCCTCTTCCTTTAAATCTCCAGCTGGAGCCTCCCTATCAGAATACAATCCTGGCTCAGATGTACACTCATGGATATTCACTTAACAATTTGCAAGGAGGACAGGCTGACAAGCTATATTTAGTCTCCCAACTGTCTAGGCAGTTTCATGCCTTCCATGTGTTTTTACTTACAGATAACCACATTTATACACATGTGATGGCAACACAAAAGGCTGAATATGCTGCAGTTTCTATCTGAAAACTTTGGGCTCTGAAGAAACTTGCTGAAGTACTACCCAGAGCCTTTTCAGCTACAATTCCTAACTACAGTATTGAAAAATTACATATTGCTGGCTGCTTTTCAGCACAGCTTATTTTCCCCTTATTCCACAACTTGCCAGTTTTCAGCACTCAATTATTCTGCCTATTTCCTAAGCCAGATCTATTTTCAACAATCAGTGTTCAAAAGTCATCACCAAAAGATAATGGAAGAAAAAGCAGATCCAGACTACATTTAAAAAAAAGATGAAATCTGAATTCCCAAAGAGAAAAATAAATAAACCATTCAAAATGAAAATGTCTGTATGGAAAACCCATACAGACTTCTAATAAACGGATGGAAAGTCAGAGATAAATGTGTTCCTAGTCAGCATGAGATTCACATATACCTGGCACAAAGTGAGTATCTGGTCTATCATCTGTCCCAGGGAATTCTGTGATTTCATGGTATGGTCTCAAATTTCAGAATGTACATCCAGAATCAAACTATCTGGATTATTCAGATTAAAAGATCTCATCTTCTCCTAGGGACTAAAAGTACATGAATTGCAAATGAAAACTTTTTGTGCTAAATATTCTAAAGGAGTATGCTGAGCATAATACCATGAACAACAATGCCCCCCACCCAAATCCTTCTTTGTCGCTCCCCTTTTCCCCATCCTGCAAAATCCCAAATCTTTTCAGCTGTGATTAAATAGCATGGATTGTTCTGAAGCAGATATAAGCCAATTCCTCATTTAACAACACAAGAGAGACCATAAGCATGCCTGCTGAAGCTCCCAAAAACATTACATCCACAGCAAAAGAATCCTACACAAAACAGTTTCTTGACCACAGTAAGAAGCCTCTGAGTATCCACCCAGCCACCCAGGCCTCAGCTGTAGCAGTAAAAGCAACATCATCTGCCCGCATATTACAGACAGCAGTAGTTTGAGAAATAATCAAACACACAACACACCAAACCCAAAACATTTCAAATTGATTTTGAAAGCCCAAGCAGAATCCATCAAAAACCAGCCGTTAGAAACAGAGGCACATGAAACATGGCACAAGCTGGGATTTGAGTGGGACTCTTACTGAAGAGGATCTGTTTCAGTAACTTTTTAGTAACTTTCTCTGAAACTCTGTAACTTTTCTTCCTGGAAAGTATCTTTAAGCTACAGGGCTCGTCTGCCACAGCACTAAGCAGGCCAACACCAATGGTTGTAAGGATTAAAGAACCTTTCACAAGAAAATCTTCTCTATCACCAAGGAACTGACTGAAGCACGCTGGGGTACGGTCAGATTTCTGCACCTGTACAGCCCACCTGTTGGCAGCCAGGAACCAATTTAACACGATGGAGCTGACAGTGGAAGTACCTGGCACAGTATGTGTTCTTCCCCACTAATTTGTTTGTGCTAGATTTTTTTCACAAGGAATTTTCACCAGAAATTTGTAGGAATGCTAATGTTTGCAATGCACAATTTTTCCAAATTCTCTGTCTTCTTAGATTCTGGGAACCTTCAATAGTATCTGGTCCTTTGTGACCACAGAAGCTTAAGTGCTCAATAAATATAAAAGCTTTGGGGTTTGTGCAATACCTGAACATTTGGATAAATTGCAACATAAGGACAGTATCAAGTAATTTTTCTGAGAGAAAAACATATAAAGTTTTTGTAGAACACCATATCAAAACTATACAGACTGCCTGTCTTCTCATCTAATTGCAGTTATGTCAGCAGCTATACAGTTGTAGAACATTTCCATCTGAAATATATATTGCCATTAAAAACATGTATTTAAACTCCTATGTATAAGAACTTCGAGAAACAAAGCTGAGTCAACAGACTAAGAACAGCAACCTCTTTAAACGCAGGAAAGAGAAGACAGAACAAAGATGAGTTATCTCTGTTACGGGTAAACTTTTAGCGGATTTCAATTGCGCAAAAAGGAGGCAATCCAAGGAGAGAGGGTGAGCAGATTTCAGGAAAGCATACAGAATTTAAAACTGTAAGTAAAACAAAGACTCTTCTCTTATACAAACAGTAAAAGTGAGTCTGTTTCAAATATCCAAAGATGCTGCTTGGCAGTCCCTGTGTTTTTCAGTGTTTCACGTTGACTGGCAAAGAAATCTAGATGCACTGTCAGAGTTCTAATGGACTCTTAGACATGTTCCAACAGGCCATTTTTCTTGCAATGTTCCTCTCCCTGCTGGAATCCTGTGCCTTGCTTCTTTCACTCCTTGTAATGAGAATGACAGATTAAAGAACACTGAAAGGTGCACCAAGGATGAGTTCACTTCTCTTTTCCTTGGGACAGTGTTATGATGGCATCTTAGTATGAAGCCACACTGACACTTTGCTGGAAAGGAGATGGGGAGGCTTACAAAGTGAAGGCCATCCTGTTTCTGCACCTTGCTTCACAAGGTGAGAAGTCCAGGTGCAGTCATGGTCAGGAGGCACATCAAAGGGTTAGATGGTGATATGAACTCCACGAGAACTGTTAGAGCGTGGATTACCCATACACCCAAAAATCACACTTGATCACAGCCACTGAACATCCAAACAGGGACACTCACATAGTAGAGCACAAAATACTGTTGGAAAACAGTGGACAAATGAAAATAGTTAACAATGGAGATGCACAGATGCGAACATGGAGAGTTGCTTTCTCTGGGACAGAATTTACTCCCAGACCACACAGGAGCACTGCTTCTACAGGAAAGGAATCACGTCATGTGGAGGCAGCTTTTACACTCCAGGACAAGAGAGTAAATTCAGGTGTAAATCATTTGCATCAACAAGCTCTGAGTGTGATTTCTCACCCTCCACACCACTGAGCCCTAAGCCATGGAGGCAGCACAGTTACAGCAAAAATGCCACTTAAGTCAGAGGCTTCTCCCATATCTCCAGTACTTCCTTTAAAAAGCCTGTCTGCCTCATGAGGAGCAGCTGACAGCTTCTCCCTATAAGACCGACAACTCACACTCCCTGATGAGTGAGATTGGTACTTCTGTCTCTTGCCTGTAAGTCAAGCTCAGTAAACTCCTCGCCCCTACACTTTAAAGTCCCAGTAACCCACGTTAAGAGCACAACACCCATGAATACGCTGACAGTGCCAACATGGCATGAGGCAGGCTCCCACTTGCTCTGTCCAAAGTACAAAGGAATGCACATTTGCAAGACATATACTTTTTTCCTAGAATTTGCAAAGTCTCCAAAACACTTTAATTATTTATGTAGGCAAAACAGAAGTTAAATGCTCAAAATGCTCATTTCCTGCAACAACCACCGTTTTTCCTCACACATTTTAAAACTGAAATTGAAAGTCTCTAACAGCAACCAAGAATAAGGAAAATTTTAATGGCCTGTTCTTTCCAAATTTTATTGAACAGTTGCCAGACAAAGTATTAAGAAGCTATTGCTAAAACTATGATTAATAAAGACTGTAATAGTGGTCATTTTTGTCAAAAAGTTTCTAAAACCAGACTGAAATTCAAAAGGTTACACTGCTTCAACTTAACGGATGCATGACAACTTCATGCTTTGGTATCAGTAACACATATCCCTTGTCTTTTTCCTTACTTTGTGCATCAT
Organism: Myiotriccus ornatus; assembly: GCA_036023395.1. NCBI lineage: Eukaryota > Metazoa > Chordata > Aves > Passeriformes > Tyrannidae > Myiotriccus > Myiotriccus ornatus. The sequence goes on from JAYRBT010000139.1 coordinate 15,611,526, forward strand.
TTTTTCCCATGTTGTAACTTCAGACTGAAAACTTTCAGTCAAAAGCTATGTTTTAACAACATCAGCTAACTGAAATGCCTGCAATACTCCATATTTGATATCAGAATATGCTGCCAAGAAACATGGAGAGCAGTGGCTCTAGGCACACATTCTGCAGGTGTTTTAGATATGCTAGAGGTAGTGGAAAAAAAAAATCTAGAACATAAAAAGTGTTAGAATCTCTAGATAATCACATAAAATGATCTGGTATTCATTTTTATCCTTCAACAAAATTTAAAACAGAGAAGAGATAGCAAGAAGGCTCTATATACATCCAAAATATTTTCTGTGGTGAAAAAAACCACTTTATTTCTCTCATATAAAATACTGATACCTGACTTTATCTATTCCAAATACAGGCAATATTGCCCTTTTACTCCACAAGTATACTTAGGCAAAAAGTGGCAGCTTCCAAGGAACACTTTTCTCTTGGCAGATAAGCCAAGAGCGCCTTCTTGGTCTCTCCTCTGTAGATATGAATGCCTGAAGCAGAAGTACATTTAACAACACAAGTCTGTCCAAAAGAGCCTCTTAAAATTCACCTTTCTTAGGCCATGATTAGCTGCTTGAAAACAAAACACTGACACTTTCAGTCAGCACTCACTGAGCGTGAAGTGCTTTCTAAAAGTACTCAACATGCACAAGTCTCAGTGACACTGAACTGGAGCTAGATCTGAACAGTTTTGAAAGTCTGGTCTCTCCCATTTCAGTACCTAAGTATCTTAAGTCATTACTATGCCCTCTAATTTCAGAATCCTGGAATCTATCCCATTTATTTACATTGACCCACATCTTACACCCCCGAACAAGACCTGGACTACATCTACCAATTACTTTATCCCCAATAATGTTGCTGAAACTGCACTTAAGTGTGGAACCCTGAAGACAAGTTAGAAACCTTGTGCTTCCGTAGTCTTTGAAACCTTGTTTGCAAATACACACATAAAATGTGGTTTCCTATACCTGTAGGTTTAATTTGCATAGACTGTCCAGAAAATAAGGCATTTTTTGCAAATACACAAGTCAAGCATGCAATCAAGGCACATATACAAGCTAATCTAGTCAACAGTGTTTAAAGAATTTTTTTTTTCTCAAGTTAATTACTGCACATTATTCTCAATTACTCTCTTGAAGGATAAGGAAACAAACCCTTGTGTCATAACTATTTTTTTCATTTGTCCTATAGATACAAAGAGAAGATGAACCCCCCACAAGATCCAAATCCCATCTCCAACCTCTTTTTTTTTAAGTCTCTAAAGATGTGCCAGAAATCCAGTGAACCAAAGTTTTTGTGAAAAAACACACTTTCATGGTGCTTTTCATTCAACCTGCTACTTGATAATAATATTATCTTAACACTATTCCTTTCTCCTTCATTTCGGAGAGGTCATCAGAGATTAGTATTACAATCCAAGTACTTTTACCCTCCCCCCCACTGTGGAAGAGATTAGCTTCTTCCACCTACACTTTTCCTTCAATGTTCTCCTCTTTTTCTCTCCTGCAGGCAGACAGGATGAAATGTCAGAACAATCTCATGTTCCTGGGCAAATCCTCTAACTATAATCAAGAAAATTTCTTTAAAACTGCATTTCCTCTTCAAACTGATAGCTTGCTGGTTGAGCTCAGACCTCCTAAGTAAGGAACAGAAACTAGCTCAAATTTGTGGTAAAACACAAAGAATGTGAAGACGCTCCCAGAAATATGAATGTTAGCCTTTTATTTGAGCATACATAGATGAACACATGAGATGTTAGCATTTCTTCTTCCAAAGCCTTAAATCAGTCTTAAATGCCCATATTTGGAAGACAGAAGAATGTGACATACCGAGAATCTTGGCTCGCACCTCGAAGACAAGCAGTGTTTATTTCACTCAAAAAGTGCTTGCCTTCTTTCCTGGAAGGTGGAAAGAAATCAGCTTTTGGCACTGAACTGAACTCACAATGGAAGACAAGGGTTAGTGCTGACTCCCTCCCTTGCTCTTCTGTCTCTCTATCACCAGAACCAGATAAACTTGTTTATCTGAAGCTTCATGTAAGGTAAACTAGTAAATCCAGTCCAAAATGTATATAATGATCATGAAAGTCATGTTTTCTAGGCAACTGTAGAATGCTTTTTTATACATAAGGGTAGCTGATGTTTCACATTTGATATTAAAATTTTATTCAGAAGAGTATATAATTATCACTACAAAGTAAGCTTAATCCACATAAATCGCAGCATGACTCTTGTATCCCTCTCTTTGTTTAATTGTTGGTGTAAGATTCTTGGGCAACTCCCTTATTTTGTTGTTGATCTGCTCCACCTCGGAGAGGCATGTCTCCTTGATACATTTCTCATACTTGCAACTTTCATTTTAATTGCTAAGTAGGAACAGAGCTTTAGAAATGAGAAGCAAAAATTTCAGGTCTACAAACTAGCTTGGCAATAATAACACTTTTCAAATAGCAGATGAACCAATAACATCCTTATTCACACGAATTCACAGATGAAACTCCTCTATTGACCTGAAATAATCAGAAGCAAAACATACCTTACTATTCACAACATAACTCCAATAAGGAGTGATGATGTACTGTCTATCAGATAAATGGCACTAACAATGGCACCTCCAGCTTTAGTCCAGCAGTTATTCCATTGTTGCATGCATTCCTCATACACTACAGAAAGGTCATGACTGAAGTCTGTCCTTACTCACTTCCAGCTCTCAGCACAGCTGAAGAGGGAATGAAATCTATTGTCAGGGGAACAGAAACAGTAGCAGGTATGTGATTTAAATACATGGAGTCACTAGGAAGCATTATTCTAAGTCAGTAAGTACTACTTCCCACCATCTGTGGCATTCTAAAGCTATCTACAAATAAGACACTTAGGCACTGGTAAGCAAGTCAAATAAGCAGTGGCAATTGTACAGTGACTGCTTTTTCATTCACTACAATATTTCTTTATAATCAATCCACAATGTTTGAGAAGAATAATGTTCAAATATTTAACGCCAAGATATAAATTGCCACAGACCGGAAATTCAGTGACCCTACAAGTAAGTTCCACTGATTTAACAGGTACTAATAAAGTCAGTATTGAACAACAGATAACTTCACTAACGGATAAACTTACTCCAGAGTAGATTTTGAAAGGCTTAGTTTAAGGCCTCTTCTGTGGTAATGAAGTGATACAACTTTTAATACATTAGATAAATTCTCTAGTACAGGAAGGTTCACATTCTGTAATGTTAATCCTTTCAGTCTCAGTAACAGAGAAAGGTATTTTGCTTGATAAATGCCTCTTCTGGGTAGGATAGACCCTTGCAGTAAAGTAATATCCAGTGTAATGAAGGCAGCACAACTGGATAAGCAAGAAATTAAGCCAAGACAGTAAGAGTTCTCGATTTTCTTCAATGTGACACTAGAAAGTCTTTCAGATATGTCTAGAAATACTAGGTTTATGTGTTAATACGGGGGGGGGGGTGTAGAAATCATTAATAGCCACAACCTTAGTAACAAAGAAAAGTGTTAGGTTTGTAGTATATTTGTAACTTAGAAGTCAAAATACTCTTAACAAGTATAAAGACTGCCCCTACCATATGTTACTTCAAAGCCAGATTTTAAATTTATATATTCATATCCAATCCTTTAACAAATGGTTTTTGCTGTCATTATGGTGAGGCTCACTTGGGTTTTGAGATTTCTTCCTCATGGGGGAGAAAGGTGGATTTGAGCAAAACAATCTTTGTCAGCCTCCTATGTTTGACTAGCAGACATTTTGGAAAAGGAAATTAGCAGAAGAGATACCTCTCCGTGGCACCAAAGCAGTTTCTCCACAGTTAGAACAACCTCATGCATGACACTTGAGAAAATGCACTAGTTTCAGAAACAGTTCTGTTGTGTTCTTAGCTTGAAAGCAGCACCCTTACACACTGAACACAAGAAAGTGAGCTGCTAGCAGTGAGCATGACTTGTGTACTCAACCAAAATACACGTCTGGTATTCAGAGCACAGTTTATACTAACAGCTACTTCGTACGTCCTGCCTGGGAAGGAAACAATACTCAATAACAGAAATAAAACTGGCTGAGTAACAGCACCAAGTTTGAAAATGACATTTACCTGCATCTGGTTCCTCCAGCACTGCTTTACCTTAGGCATATATAGGTAAAGAAGCTACACTACTACAACGCAAGGATTTTTGTTTAAGTACACATTTAGTTTAATACGGAAGTTAACAAACTCCCACATGGATCACCCCATTTGGCAATATTCCTACTATACAACACTTGCATGTTTGTTTGGTTTCCACCATGAAAATTAAAATAATAAATAAAATAATAAAAGTTACTACCTAGCCAGTATTGTCTTCAGCTAAACAGTTGCTTACAAACAGTCCAATGGCTTTCTTACCCAATGGCCTAAACTGAACTACATCCTCATGCACATTTTTTCTGTTTGTGACTTGGTGGAAACAGTTGATGAGAGTCCAAATAATTAGTGGTTGAGACAGACCATTGCCCAAATAACAGCATCTCAGACATGATCCTAAATGATGGTTTAGTTTCTGGTAATTGTCAGGAATGATTCAGAAGCAGCCCTACATCTGGGGAAGAAGTATTCTCAAACTTCAGGATGCCTGAAGTCATTATCCATCTGGAGGGTCTATTGTGCACCATTTCTGCAGTCTTCCATGCTCAAAAAGGTAATATTTCCAATTCCTAAGAAATATAGACTTATGTAAGCAACTACATATGCTCTACAACACAGGCAACACAGAAACAGGACTTGCAGCAGAAAAAAGTGTTGCCTGCTCAGTTAGGATTTTTTTGTTCATTTCTGGGAAAAAAATAAAAGAGATATGGCATAAGGAACAGAACATTGCAAGGTCTGCAGATAGATGACACCATGGATATCTTATCTGTGAACTCACCTGTCTGGGTGTAAAGCTATTATTCACACAAATGATGACTAATTCTTATTGTGAAAGTCTGAATTTCTACCCCAAGAAACAGACAAGATGGAACATAGGCCTACATTTCAGCTGTCAAGAAGTGTACACACAAGAAAAGCTATGTCTTCAGGACCAAGGCATAAGGTGCTCTGCTCATCCGTAAGTTGAAATACAAGCTAATTCAAGCACAGTAGCAAATTATCGAAAGTACTGCATTTTCTTCACTCTTCTGTAGCAGGAAAAAAAAAAAAAAAGTAATTTTGCTCTCAGAAAGCTTTCCTCTACTTAGACATGGTACTTTTTATATGTACCAAACATAACCTAAATTGTCTACAGTATATTATCCTCTTATTAGGTGTGAAAATCTTCACAAAGATTTACACTAAAACAACTTAAGCAGGGGGAAATCAGTGACTAACTTTATAAAGCAATTTCATACATTTCCAATGGAGAATCAACTTCCAGAGAACTACCTCTCCATAACTGAGATAACCAATTGTACTCTATTTCTCATACTGACACCCAGTCAGGACACATGGACACTTTGAGGAAATGGCAGAGCTGTGAAGAGGTAGCTGGCTGGATTTGACTTGTCCATGGAACAACAAGCAACAAGCTGCTGCCTCAAATGAAGGCAACCTGATTCTAAGGAAATGAGAACCACTGGCAAGTGAGTTTACATACCTGGCTCTCTAAACTTTCCATCGGCCTTCAGGAAGGATGTACTTTTTACAGTGCTCACTCTTTGATAAAGAGTGTGTAGTGTCCCCATACATATGCATATACACATGCATGTATTATGTTACCACCCATCTATATAAAATGTGTATGCTCATTTGTGTGCATGCATATATTTCATATAGACCAAATAATTCCATTTTGTTTTAAGTTTCCGCTGAAGGACAGGATAAAAACCTCAAAGGACAAACGGACTTGTGAAAAACCCTGAAGGACAAACGGCCAGAGCACTGATCTATTTTGGAAAGTCAGCAGGAACTACTTGAAAGCCTTGTTAGAGGATCCCTAAAGCCTATTAAAGGTTTTGGCCAGGAGAGATTTAAATAAGATTCTGTAAGCATTTGTAAAAAACAGATGGGGTACCAGCAGATGGGCTGCACCTCTAATAACAGACCTCCATCTGTCCAGAAACCAGCTCTGCACTCTACAGGTGTGGTACTGCAAGTATAACAAGTCTCAAAGGGTAGAAGCATTTCCTGAGAAGTACTTCAATGGCATCCATCATCTGTTTATACCCCTGTCCTCATAAGAGACTTCACAGCAAGTTCTTCTCTCTATAAGTGACTAACATTCCAGAAGAAGTAACCTATTTAACTGCTGCGTCTTGAAAGCACTTAACTGCTGCTCAAGTAATATAAAAGATGCTTCTCTTCACTGAAGTGATGCTGAGCTTCAGCAGCTGATAAGGCTGTTGGAAATTCATTAACATTGTCCTCGAACAGGATACATCTCATTTTTTTCACCCAGTAACTAAGAATGTGATTTAGGTGATCTAGCAGTAAGGTCCAGACATGAACTATATGAAAAAGTATTTGGTGAAATCATTAACAAAAAAAACCCAACTGGATAATATAGAAGATAAAAGAGCTCTGAGTCAGCGCAAACATGGAGATTTCTTCTTCTGACTAACACCTGCTTGTCCCAAGCATAGAAACTGTGACAACTAAAGTGATCATTTATCCTCTCAGATTTCAGATCCCTTCTTTCTGCACTTCCCTCCACACTCACACATACAGATATTAATTTGAGACTAAAGCTGTGCATATTCTCTGCATACACACTCTCAACCAGTAACCAATTTGCAGGACAAACAAAAATCTGAGAGAGCGCAGAAAACATGCCATGTACACTTCCACGCTGTGAAACAGACCCATTGCCCAAAAAATGGAAGACAAGCTTTACAGGAAGGATATTATTCCCTACTGGTTCATTATAGGATAAGATTTCCCAAAATGCTCAGTCATCTGCAGCTGGTATTTTCATACGGCAGTATTTCTCAAGTTCTTTAACTTTTCTATTAAATCTATCATTACCAAGGACACTAAGCACATTACTTGCCACCACCTTGCAGCTATTGAAAAAATAGTCTTTTTTTTTTCTTTTAAAAGCAGATTTTCTTTATCCAACTATCCATAGCTGATCCATTTCCTTCAACTGATAACACACATCAAAATCTACCTATTGTTTGCCCACTAAACTCTTCAGATGTGGTGTAGACCAAGTATTGAGAACAGTACAGCCTCCACGACAACTATTACCAACTAATTTAGCAGCATGTATAGAGATAGCTATCAGTTCAAAGATTCCACACAAAACATGAAGATTTTTGGTCCTGGATGCTTGTTTTTTAAATAAGCTCTTTATGGAGACCAAAACCATCCCAAGCAGCTTATACAGTCTTGTTTAAATCCTGCAATTAGGAGGGTTTAGCTCCAGATTAATTAGTAGACAAAGCCACTTGGAGACTTGGAATGCCTATGGTTAGGAAATCACGATCTTGCTCCAAAACATGAGTCGACACAGCACATATGGCTTTGTACCAAAATCATACAAGTTAATCAGAACCTGACCAGTTAACCTGAGTCCCTCAGCCTGTCACTCTGCTCACCACACTTCAGAAAAATATATAATTATATACTGCATGATTCAGTATGTGTTTACAAGTGAACAATTGTCAAATTGACTATACTACCCCTTGAACAAATTTCTAACACACACCCAATTTATGATTCATCTGAAATTCAGCGGTTACACATAATTTATTCAGTCCTACAGCCATGAGATTTTCCATGTCTTAACTGTCCTCAAAGGTAATGTGATTATTAGTCCTTTTCCTGTTAGATGGGAAAACATGCCATTTCTCTTCCACAAAAGATTCATCTACCTGTTACCGCTGCCTAGCCTTGAATGCTTACTATACTTATGGTTTCTGAGCCAAAAATGAGATTTGGAGTGTAAGAAAGACCCTCACCACAACAAACATAAGCTTCAGTATCAATTGATACCAACACGAAAAATCTGCGAGAGTGATTTTTACAACTTCTCAGCAGACCTTCCACACAAAACAGACTTACTGATCTATAGCAAAGACAGACAGATAGCCCACGATGTAACAGACTTAACTTCATATACCAGAATAGAGAAAGAATTCCATCTGATCATTATTATAGCACTCCATAATGTGTTTAGTACTTGGAGAGATTACAGGATAGGACGAGCTAAGGAAGATGGCATTGCCAACAAAACAGGAAAAACAAGCTAGCAGCACCTCCTCCCATGACATAACACCAAGCCTGCTATCACCAAAAAAATAAGAGTTCAGGGAAGTTTCGCTTTGTCTGGATGATAAACATTCATATTAGTAGAGGACAGAACAAAGAACCATATTACACACTTGGGCTGCACAACAAAGGCAAACTAGCAGAAACTTTTCCTCTACAGGCCTAGAAACTATGAGAGAGAAGCGAGTCACAGCATCATCCCTCTTAACAACATTCCTATGAATAGTAATGGAAAGCTAGACAGATTGAAGACATACACAGATAATGCCCAGGTACAAATTATATTTGCTGTACTGGAACAGAATGAAGCAGGTGGTCATACTAATCTCTGAACCCACTGCCCTAGTGAGGGATTAAGTGAAAGAAGAATAGAAGAATAATATAACAGCACTTAAATCTTTTATTGATGCAGGGGGACCACAGGGAGTTAGACCAGTTAAAGAATGTATCAAATTTTGCTGCCTTCTTATTAATTTGATAATTTCATGTACAACATGGAGACCAAAGAAAACACTAACTACAACCACTTAAAACAAACTGAAACACCAAACCAACACACAAAAAAAAAAAAAAATCCTCCCTTCAAAACCTGAGAGCTCAAGTCTTATACAACAGTCTGCAAACAATATATCAACTTCCATACTTTACATGCCTGTCTAGAACTTTTAAAAGAATCCGAATTTTCTTCCAGTCCTAAATGCAGCACTTCAATTTTAGTCTTGTAAACTTTAAAAAAATGGGTATAGTTTAAAAAATATATTATTTTCATTTTCAGTATATAAATGGCTTAAACTTCTAAGAGAAAGTTCTGCTTTTATGAAAAAAAAAAAAAATCACAAATCTGTGTCAGAAAAGAGATGGGCTGAACCTCTTCAACTTCCCATCTTCCATTGCTAAATAAACACTTTGTAAAAGATGTCAAAGAGATTATTTGCTGACACAGCACATGGAAAATTCATAAATGTAATGCTTCAAACAACACTTGGGCAGTAATCTGAAACAGATTTCAAAACTCTTGAATGTTTCATAAACAGTTAAAAACATTTTCAAATTTGACACATGTTGTTTCCCTACCATGCACTCCCTATAAACTTTGCTTACAAAATACTGAATTTGAATGATAGTTTATCAAACTGGACCAGTTGTACTGGTTTACCTCATCTTGCATACACACTTACCTGAGAAAAAGCAGTACTAACAATCAGTGAGAAGCATCAAGTGTTCACCACTTACAGAAATACCCAGTTTGGTATTGAAAAATGAGGCAAGGAGCAACAAAAAGAAAGGAGGGAAGGAACAAAATTCTTCACTCTTGAGATTTAAATCTCAGAGACGGGAGAATGTAATGTGTTCTTAGTCCATAGTGGGAAGAGCTATCCACAGATTCCTCACTGTGCAGAAGCACAGAAGCTGGAACCAGGACCTCATCTGACAGTTGAGAGAGAGAACAGAAAGATGCATATATATGCACTAAAGCAAATATATACTGTTGCAGCCAAGGATGAAACACGAAACTTAGAGACAAAGTAGCAGTTAGGAGCACTGGTAACTTTCACACAAGAAAAATAAATTAAAGAATTATTATAGAGGTTAAGCTGGCAAAACTAAGGCATCCTGTGGATCATTACTAACCCATTACAGAATAAAAGCACTTTTTCCTCAAATAATTGTTTTGAGTGCTTTTATGATTTGGTTTTACTCTTTTTCATCCTCACATCCAGAAGCTGAATATCACACCAGTCATTTAGAGGGAAATAAATGCATAGAACCATTCATAGGCTGCGCTTCAAAAGGTATAGATTAAAATTCTGAGCTTTGGCAAAAAAATTAACTGAAGGCTACGTTAGCTGGCAGGGTTTTTTTTTTTAGTAATTGCCTACAATAATTACTTCTGTAAAAGCAGCTGTAAGACTTCGCCCTTATTTTACACCACCAGTCTACAACAGGCAATAAAAAAACCCTGTTTCTCTGTCTATCAGTTGATAGATGCAGGGGGGGAGGGAGAGGGGGAAGGAGAAGGAAATCCAAACTTTCCCCACCCAGAAGTCCCATACAATTTACAGTTGATCTATATATCCAAGAGCCTGCTGGTCACTAATTAGAGCTTTTGTCACACAGAAAAATGTGAGTTCCAAAAATTCTTTGAAAACAGTTTAAAGACATTATACCTTGGGGTTCCAAAATTATTACAAAAAGCAATTGCTCTTACTAGATGCATAATACTTCTTAGCAAAACCACTGTGTTTTGCTGTTTGTTGGTAGGGTTTTTTAACTGGCATTTACAGCCTGTCATTGAAAATACATCATAAGCCTTGAAATGAATACTGTGTACATAAAAAGTAAATATATATATATGTCTATATATATATGTGTATATATAGAGAGAGAAAAATTAATAAAGTCTAGACAGGCAGTAGTTTCTCTTCCATTTTTCTAAAACCACTGAAGATGGAAGCAGAACAAACTGATTTTGCATCAGCAGCAGACTTCCCAACAAGCAGTTCGTATTATGGTGAAAAGTTAAATTCTGTGATCTTCAGTTCTTTAATATTCTCAAAGCAAAGACAATGGGTGGGAAAGAATCAGTGACAATTAACGTGTCTATCAAAGAGTTCAGTTTATGTCAAGCACGAAAATATTTTTTATAACATTGGAAACTATATTCTGCACTGTGCAAGCACCAGGAAAATTTCACACACCACATTAAATTCAATTTGCTGATTCTTTTCTGCTCTCTAATACTGAATAGTTAAAGACAAAAATTCTACCAGTATCTGACAATATGACAAAACTAATAGCTTGGCACTGAAAAAGGCTCTTCTTAACCTATTTCAGTATGCAAGGCCAAGAAGCACACACAGCACACCAGCAACATGCTGGTATCAACAGAGCACAATCTGATGTTGAGGCAAGCAAGAACAAAAATAATGTCTCTTATCATTGCAGAATGTCCTTCACTTCTTAAGCAACATGTTTCTCATCTGCAGAAGTAATCCAGCTACTTATGCCTCCATAAGTTGATTTTCAACATGCTTTTTCATGTGATAGCATTTAGAATGATAATTACTTATATAATCCATATTACTATTTTATCAAGTATTATACTTTCACTTTCCTCAATAACAACTAATACTACAACTGAAACTTCGTGATATCACCAAAATCTTCTTGTCTTTTTCTCCTCTCTCCCTGAGCAACCATTTTTACTCCAGAGTTGTATGAATGAAAATTAATTCCCTTCATTACTTGGCCATCCACCATTTAATCCCTCCATAAGAACATAAAAGATTTCTTATGAGGCAGTTGGGTTTTTTGTTTCTTTGTTTGTGGGTTTTTGTGTGTGTTTTTGTTTTTTTAAAAAAAGGGTTAAACAAGTTCTCAGTTTGGAAGAGCTTCCCACTTCTTTTGGTATTTAGAAACCTAAGCAATGTTTGATACAAGAAGTAGTGTACTTGTATGAGGCTTCCTCTCCAATCCCTTTCCTGGCAATCAGCAGTTTACTGAGTTCCTGAGCTAACGGTTAGAGCTGCACAGTCAAATCTAATAGTCACCTGTCTAATCCCCTTCTGAACACATTTACACTTTCACCCCACATGACATTTTTTGCTCCAGTAACTTAGATGCAATTAAGCAGTTCACAACAGTATTTTCTTTTGTTTGCTGTGAAGACAGCAACTTTTTTTCTCAAATTTCCCTACAGAAGAACATGTTGAATGAAGGTCTTGAAGGATGCAGTCATGTCTCAAAGTCGCCTGACTTTAATCAACCACCAGTAAATGTCTGCAGCTACCAAAAATAACAGAAAATTTCTTCCAACAAATCCAAACAGTCTTCCACCATGCTAAATATTTTCCCAGCTGAAAACATTGCATGCAAACAAAATACTATTAAAACATCTTTAGGATTTTCCTTAGTATTTTGTGACAAAACAACAAAAAGTAGGCTTAAGGTTTTCTTCCTTTACCTAGCGTATTTTCAAATACGCAGAGGACAGAACGCTGGGAAAAACTGTTCTTACTGAAACAGTTTGCCAATAGATTAAAACAAACATTAGTGCTAATGTGATACAATGGCATCAAAAATACTCTGAAAACAAACAAGAATTAAAAAAAAAAAAAAAAGAAACCCACATAATTTTTAGAATGCATCACACTTCTCAAACACCCAAGTCTTGTACCCATCATGGTGAGCACACACATTTAAATTTGACATAAAGGAGCTTTTCACAGCTATTTCAGTAATTCAGTTCTATGTGTTAGCCCATGTGCTTAAAGCTCCAGGCTGATTTGGCTGTTCCATACATCCGATAACCTCACTGCAAAGCCACTCAATAAATGAGTCTATATAGCTGATGAAACAAATTTTCAGCAAACTGCCAGCTAGCAAATCTTTATAATCAGATAATCTTCAAATTCTTTATTAAGGTCATTCAAGGGATTCAATAACAGGGCAAAATGAAAAATTAAGCTGTACAAAATGTAAGGTTCTTGAATATAAGCTTGTTTTACTAAGCATGTATATTTGTCAGATAAATAGTATCAAAAGAAACCTCTTTCAGGAAATCTAAGTCTAAAGTTTTGGCATTTCCTCAAAAATTTCTTGCAGTTCTTATTAAATGGATCATTACAGCAGACTTCCCAGGCAGATTTCTTATTTTCAGAGTCGAATAACCTTACAAATAAAAAGGGGTAAGAAGGCAAACAGTTCTAAAAACCCTACAAAAACGCAAGAAAAAAACCCAAATAAAATACCACAAAACACATCAGATAATTATTAACCCTTGAAGGCCTTAAAGATGACCACTAAGCTGGGAACACCAAAAGTACTTGCAGCTTTGAAGGTCTGAAAATTCATACCTTTATGAGGAAAAATCCTCTGCTCACAGAGGCCTCAACCACCAGGTCATGAGATAAGGACATTCCAGTAAAACCCATAAACCTGAACTAGAGGGAACTAAAGGTATCCCAGCACACTTTGAATAAGCCCAACCTTTTTTTCTCCCTCCCTTCTCTTCCCCACCTTCCTTTTTGCCCAAACTGTTTGCTCTACCAAAAAACACGATTTTCTAACACCATTTTCACAAGCTAGACCTTATAGGTCCAAGTTTTCCAGGTCTGTGTAGGTATTCTAGCTACCTTGGAAAATAATTTCTTCCTTTTTTATATACAAGCCATTTAACAGCTCACAACTGCTATTCCTGTGCAGAACAGTTTCTTCATTTACAGACATAGAGATATATGCTGCATTGTCTATTTTAATGTTATCTACCAATAAGGATGTCAACAGCATTTGTATTCCACTTGCATCCTACTTAAATTTCCAGTGAAGTTATCAGGGAGATCCTCATTGTTCTTCAGGGTGTATCAATTCAGATGCCAAACACCAGCATGCAAAAACGTCAACACTATTTTTATGGAAAAATATCATCAAAATCTTAGTTTTCCCTAGATTGCAACTTTTTTTTAATATTTCAGTGGATTCATTAGATGTGCTATTTGTTGCTGCCACTTTTTGTACAATTTTCTAGCACTGATTAATAAGCTGAATTTTTCTTCAAGTGTTTCTGAAGCTCTCTCTCAAATGGTTAAGAGGAAATTGCTTCAAATGCAGGGCCACTGGTCTAAGAACAGAGAAAAGACAACTGAAGATAAACAAAACCTCTAAAAGACAGAATCTATGAAGGCTGGACATCTCTATCCTCCTTTAAGATAAAAATAAATCCTTTACTGAAAAGTGCAGAGGGAGTATATGGACAAATAAATTTCTGATTAATGCATGCATATAGGCAGTACTCTCTTATTTCCTAAATGTCAAAGTAATGTGAAAAAGTCCAATTTTGAGACTAACAGAAGATGAAAGCAAGCCAGCGTCAGAAGAACAAACAAAAAATACACCTCAATCATTGAAAAATAGTTAAAACACACTAAGGCACTTGAAAGAAATACCATAAGAAAACCTCTGAAGGAGAAAGCAGTATTTATCACCTGTTGAAACACCTCATTTAAAGAAGTTACACATAGTCTTTAATTAGGCTGCTGGAGGGATAACTCCCCATAAACCTAACCACACAATTGTCCAGTCAGCGACATAGACTGCAGAGATGTCTCTCAAAGTAACACGTGTGCTGTTACTCACTGACATTAAAAAGCAAAGAATTAAAGCAGCACTTGTACAGCCATATCAACCATTTGCTTGCCTGGGATTCAAACTCCCACATTAATTCATTGAAGGCAAATACAACTTTGCCTTGACTTGGAAAAAGAGAGCTATTATTTCACTGACCATAATCCTAAGCACTAGGAGGGGATTTTCCACTTACTAATTTTACAGCAAGGATACTAAAAGGCAAAACTCCCGCTCCATTTCCCTCCTCTACGTTTTGTTTTTGTTGAAACACTAAATCATGTTAAGAGAGAAACAGCCAAAATCAGTAATAATATACTGTTGCACTTGATGAATTATGGTAAGAGAAGAAAAATGAGCAAGATGCTTTACAGCACTGATACTCTGATGAACAAACTAGGTAGAAAAGTTATATAAAGTCTGACTATCTATGTATGGTTAAAATTCCAAATGCTGCACTTTTTTGCCCCTCTATTGCTCAAGGCAATATGCAAGTCCAAATCTTTCATCATTTAAACCAGGCATGACTTTGCTAGGAAGCACTTTTCCTAACAGCTGAAGTTTCAAACTTTAATTTAGCTCTCTGTTTAGTCCATGTAATCTTTTAAAATTACAATATGTAGAAGCAGTTAGCAGCAAAAGTCAACAGTCCCATCACGGAAGATGGCACACATTCAACGCCAAATAAGGTTGCTTACACATTCGAGATTTTGTAGTTAATATTTCCACAGAAATGTTCTACAGGGTCTCTGAAAAACTGCTTTGAAACAGATACAGTTTTATGAGTCAGGTTCCATTACCTTTCCCTGGTGACCCTAAGAAAGCCCTGGAACCACCTGCATCACGGGTTCATTGGGGTGGTTTTTTATCTCCCCTGTGCAGCCATTCAAGTCTATATGAAAATCTGAAAACAGTAAAATATAAACACACCACTGAGATGCTAAAGAAATTAACATTAAAAAGGGAAAAATCCTCATTGGAAACATAAAGTTAATCACTGGGAACCAATTCCCCTGTGCAAACAGGGAGCTGCAAATGAGAGTGTCTATAACCCCTGAGATGATGAGATAAGCCATGTTCTGTCCATACTCAGTAATAACTTAGAAAACCTTTGCACTCAGTTCCTCAGGTTTTTTCTCTAACAAGTTTTGAGGGCCTGCCCACCACATGAGCACAACACTAGCTATTACATGAACAAAAATAAAGATAGACTATAGAATAGACACCAGACTCAGAGAAGCTTAGATCTCCAAGCATGTAACTTTACTATAAAAGTTATTTTCACTAACAAACCTTTATGACTTTCAACATCTACTCTAAAATAGCATTTTAAATTGACGAAAAATGCAACAATTTGCAATACACTGGCATAACTATGCTATTACAATGAACTACTGTGGTCAGTTTTATAAAGCACACAGCATGGTGCTAGGATTCCAATACACGAGGACATCCTGGAAAGTGCGAGGAAGACTACAGTCATCTGGTTGCTGGAGAACATCAGTTGCACCTACATACATATACAGATGAAGCCAAAACAGCTTTTACAGCTGTTGTGAAACTGGAATATGAAACACAGGAGAACCCAGTATTTCCACTGATTTATCCAGTTAGAATTTAGCATTCATTATGATGAAAAGCACATTCTGCCTTCAAAAAATTAGGTATTTGTACAATCTAACAGCATTCTACCCTTGAGAAATTATATAGCAAGGAACAAAACCAGATTTCTGGGAAAGAGACTCTGCTTAAGTTCTTTTACTTGAGAAATAGAGATACACAGGAGTGTTTCCTAATAAATTTAGCATCAATTTCAAGTTTACAGCACAAATACAAGCTGCAATAGTGTTGTTTAAGAGAAGTCACTCAAGTAGCCTTTCAGCTCAAGGTTTTTTTTTTTCTAAATAAAACAGACTTCATATACACCACTTCTGAGGTACCTCTCCATATGTGCCTGAAACCAAGTACCTACACAACATACAAACAGTCAGAGAAGATGCCAATACCACACGCAAACCATTTTCAGATTCACTTTCAAAAATTTCACCAAGCTCTACAGGATGTTCTCTCCCATATTTCTCCCACAGATACAAGTGGGAGAAATACTTACTCTTTAGTAAGACAATTTTCAAGAAACAAAAAAAAAAAAAAAAATCCAGCCAGAGTTGGATAAAGAAACCACGAAACTCCAGCAAACCATAGCCTACCTCTGACCAAGTAAAAGCACAGAGAAATTAAAAGTCTCAAAGTCTACTAAAAAAAAGTGGGGGTTTTAGACAGCATCAGATTAATTCATAAAGAGGTTTGTGTTTAATTCCAAACTTGTGCACTTAAATTTTCATCATTCTGCAGTCAGTCAATTCTTCCCTCCCGCTTTACTTTTAGCTACGAAACAGGAGATAAACCTTCCCTTTCTTTTCCAAGGGCCCCATATTACCTAATTTAATGTCTGACTGAAGCAGGAACCATGAACTGACACAACACCTAGTCCTAAATCTGACATTACCCTATCATCTACAAATTCTTAATAACACTCAATGTCCTGCAAAACTACAGTATTCCCAATAAATACCACCAATCAAAAATCAGTCTTAATACTGGGTCTCCTTTAGTTCTTGACACATGCAGACAGTTCTGTGGCTCATTAATTTTACACATAAAAGATAAAAAACAACAGATGAAACCCTGAGAACAAAGCCTTCTCACCTCTGTTACTGTTCCTACAGAGAGTCATAACTGGAGCAGATCTCTATCCTGGCAATTGGATTTCAAATTCACAAGGCATATCATTGTCCCAAGGTGGCCTACTCAATTCATTGCCTTTTATGAAAGCATTTTAATAGATAATGATGCACTAAGAATATGCCTAGTTCCTCAACAGGTATTTAACTGGCCCAGGAGAAAGAGAAGCCCGGACAAAATGAAAACAGCACCAAAGCGTCGCCTTCTGCCCTTCCCATCTGTAAATGCCAGCTTCATTCTCTGTACTTCAGGAGGAGGTGGGGCTGGGAAACACTTCTTTCTGAAGTTCCACCCTTCTTTACAGATGCACAGATTTCATTAATAGTTAACTGGCGACATACAACATTAACTTACTCTGGTATTCATAGCCTTCCATCCACGTTTGTCCCATGGTTAGCAACAGCCCAGGGCAACTGCTTACAAATATTTTCTGCACCATGACACAGTACCCCAAGACTTGCTTCTCAATCTCTTTGTCCCACTAACTAGCTCATTTCAAAACAGCAAAACTCCCGTCAATTTTTCTGTAAGCAGAGGGAAAAAAAGGGTGACTGACAGGCTGTTGGGCTGATAACCAACACTCCCTCTCAAGGGTCCAAAATGCAGTAGCTAGATCAATACTTACATGTTCTTTGGTTTAACAGACTCCTGGTGAACTCACTTTGAGTTTTACCATCAGTACACTGCAGGTTCTAGGCTTGTCACACAAGTAAACTGGAAAGCTCTTCAAAAGAAAATCACTCCCCTTAAAGAGCTGACCTTACTCTTGTTCAAGTTAATAAGTCTTGACAGGTGCTCTGGAGCAACCACTAGAGAGAATCTCGAGTGTAAGGTCTCCTTAACTGTGAAGAACTTTAAACAAGAGAATGCCTATATTAACAAGGCCCTCTGGGCCACACTGTCGTGTATTTCAATATATAAATATCTGAAGCCGTTTAACATCCAGCAGTATTCAGAGACTTCAGTGATAAAGAGCTTTGTGAAACTGACTGGCACTTCAACAATAAACTCCATTTAAGAGTCTGCCCAGTCTCATTTTATCTGTCTAATTACTTACCTCTCTTGCAGGAATAGCATGCCACGAAGGTTTGCTGATTAAGATTTGAAGGCACTTTGAAGATTTACTGTACTATACAACCACTAATTATTATTGTTCATACCTCCATTTGGTTGGGAGAAAAATAGCTATGTGCCAAACAATTTCTGCTCCACATGTAAAAATAAAAATCTTTGCTCTGCTGTAAACAGACAAAAGACTGCATTTCAGTAAAACGCAGCCCTTCTCTGCAATACTCACTTTGTAAGAACAATACAGCTGAAAAAAATCCCACCATAAAGGAAAAAAAGCAAAGGAACACAACAAGTTTCTTCCCACTGGAACAAGCAAACGTAACATTTGTGCCTTGGGAACTTCCCACTCACAGGAATGCAATCTCCTCCCTTTCCTAGGCTTCTTCACTACTTCCCTTCAAGGTATCCAAAATGACAACACTATGCACAAGTTACAATGCTACACACAAGTTATCACAGGCTCGTGATGACCAGTGACAGGGGTTATTTACCATTCATCCACATAGCCCGTTTTTACTTTCAAGGGCTTGTGAAGCCGTGAAGAGACTCCTGGATCGCATCCTCTCCATAGGCTCTCTTGTCCTGATGAAAATACATGCCGTGCACTCACTCATCCCTTAACATTCAGCTCATCCTTCTCACAGATGCGTCCTTGTTTCATGAGTCCTCTTCCATCCACTCAAGTGTCCTTGAGCCTGTGGTTCTCAAAGCCTCCAGTTCCACTCAACAACAGTCTCACAATGAAGAGATTTTTTTTTAAAATTAAGCTGTTACAACAACACCCTGTGATACAGCCTGTCTCCTTTTACATCTGGTATATTCAAAAGTATTTACTTTTATTGCACCTTTAACTTGAAAAAACAACAACCAACCACACTCTGAAGAGAAAAAAAATCATTACAAAAACCTTCATGTAAAGAAAGTTCAATTTTTTTTTATCACGCATGAGCAAAAGAAAAGTCCCATTATGGAAGAAATACATTTCATGTGTTTTTCCAGTCACCAGACAGGATTGCTAGGTTAAAAAGGAGTATTAAAATATCTTTAAAAGTTAGACTGCATATTTTTCTCTCTCTTGGTGTCACTGACTTCTTTCCTTAAATTGTTGCTTATATTTTAAAGTTGTTTATGGAAAGACACGCTTGTTGGCAAAAAGACACTCCAAGTGAAACACATATGCTCCATATGAAAGCTGAATAGATAGGTACATTTGATAGCATTAGGAGTGGTAGCAAATTCTGTTGTAACTGCACTACCAAAAGATTCTATAACTAGATTTACTCTTTCCTCATCAGTATTTCTTGCACAAGAACCAAATTATTTAAGTTGTTTTCCTATTTGTATCTCTATCCTGATTGATTTTAACTCTTCCAGAAATACCTTTAAAACATATTTCTGGTCATCCAAACACAGACTTGCACAGGCAAGTCAGAGGCCTGATGCTTAATTTGAACACAGGAAGCAGTCCTGCTCTGGAAACATTACTTTGGGTATTAAAGGTCATCATTTCACTAATCTGAGCCCAAACGAATGACCTGGGAGTCATGACACCTCAGAAAATACATATTCAATGGCTGCCTTCTCACATGAGGTTAAGCCCCCAGGAAAATGTCTGTGTATTCTGACCCAATTTTGCTGTACAGTTTCATAAAACACGTTCTCTTTCCTGAAGAGGCTTCATGAACTGATCTCGATTACTGCCCCGGCTAGTTCCACATGCAAAGGCTTTCGTATTCCTTTCTCCAAAACTCACACCTTAATAAGATGGCTAGACACAGATAACCTGCAACCAACCTTACAGTTTCCATGTCCTACATTTACTTCTGATCCTACCTACAAAACCAAACCGGTTCCCAAATGTTTCCCCAGTAAACAGGAGGGGTACAGAACAGCTCCTAGCAGTTCCCTATGAAGTCACTGCCTTTGTTGTTTTAAACATGCAATTTAAAGAGAATGACACAATCTAGAATATGAGAGAGATTATCCTGCGGTCTGCGGAGGTGTCGATTGCTGGAAGACAAAAAGCCAATGAAACCTACGCTATTTCTCATCGCCGGCCAACAGATTTATACTTCGTTTCTGCTCCTCCAAAAACGTTAATAAGTAAAAAAGTTTTCCCCTCTGTTAAGAAGTCCAGCTTTGTTTGGCTGGCGCAAGCAAAAAGCCTAGCCCTTCTCCGCCGGCAGAAGCGTGTCCCGCTGCTGCCGAGAGCCCAGGCGGACCCTCGGGGACCCGGGCAGGCGATCCGGCGGGAGCACTAACACCACCCGCCGCTCCCTGCGGCCTTTCTCTCCCTCTCCCTCTCCCGCACCTTGCCGCCGGAACCCCCGCCATCCTGCGAGAAGCAGGGCCAGGCGGTCAAACACCCACCGGCGGCCACCCCTCCCTCCGGGACAGACCTTCTCTCTGGAGGCCGCCGCCAGGCTCCCCCCCTACCTCGGAGCGGCTGCGTCGGGCTCTCCGGGAGCCGCGAACCTACCGCCGCTCCAGAGCCGCCGATCGCGCACGGAGGGCGGCGGTGGAGAGCCCAGGAGCCCGAGGAGCCCGAAGCTTCGACCTCCCCCGTAGCAACGTTGTGCTCGGCGCCTGCCGGGAAGCGCGGGCAGGCAGGGAGGCAGCGCGGAGCTGCATCTCCAGCCCCGCCGGCCGCCAGCCCCGCCGCGGAGGGGGCGGGAGCGGTGGCACTCCCCGCCCCGCGGCTCCCTCCCTCCTTTCTCCGTGCTTCCATCCCTCCTTCCCGCTGTGCACGGCCGGCCCTCCAAGCGCCCCGGTACCCACCACGGCCTCCCGGCCTCGCCGGCCTGGCCCTGCCCTGCCCTGCCGCTGCCCGCTCCGCTCCACGTCGCTCCGTCGCTCGCTGCCCTCCGGGGCCGCCAGCAGCGAGGGAAGATGGGCGGGCACACACCACCCACCGCCCCCGACCGCCGCGCCCTCCTTCTTCTCCTCCCTCCCGCCCCCGCGGCGGAGGGGTAGATGCTGACACACGCCCGGCCCGGCCCCGCCCGCTCCCGCAACGCCCTGCCCTGCCCTGCCCGGCCCCGGCCCTTTCCCGCCCTCTCTCCAAAGTCACTTGCGAATTGACTCTCTCGGGGGTGAACGTCAGCCCTAGTGTCGGCAGACTTTTCTTGGCCCTAAAGGCGTTTTGTTGGGTTTGATTTGGTTTCCTCGGGGGTGATCTTACTTCTGGCTGCTCCCCATCCTTTCAAGTCTTGGTCCTCAAACAAAAGCCGTAAAGGCAAAGCTTTCAAATGAGGCCCATTGTTTGTAGCCTGTGGGACAAACTGTGGTGAAGAAAAGGTCCACTTGATGATGTGAAAATTTAATTTTTTTTTTTTTTTTTTTTTAGTAAGGTACCTTTTTCTCTTATGGATGTGAAATCCACCGTGGGGACCCGCTGTCCACCTGTGCAGTGGGGCTGGAGCCTCTCCAGTGGGTTCCCCTGGGATTTCTGCAGTAGCTCCCTCCTGTGTGGAGACAAGACTGTGAAAGAAAATAGTCACACGATAGGAAAAGTACTTTTAGTTGCAAAGAATACTGCCCCCATATGTGTGCCCCCTAATTCAGGCTATGTGAAAATGAACTTTTTCAGAATTATATTCTGGAAGAGTAATTCCTACTTTAAATAAATAAATAAAATTTTGTGGAAACAGTTGCTTTAGAAAAAACAGGAAATGTTTGGCTGTAACTGTTTCATAACTAAATACCTAACTAAAGCATTAAGGACTCAGCATGAAAGTGACTCTACCATAACTAATAGTGTCAGTGACTTTGTGTAAGTCATAACAAAAATAAAGATGATGTGTAGAACTAATTTACATTGTAAGAGGCTACAGTAACCTGAGATGTTAGTTATGTAATTTAAATATAATTTTCTTGTAATACAAGTTCCTTAAGTTGATAGATATCTACTTTTATTTTAGGGTGAACAAGGTATAATGCTATCAATGTTTCCAACAAGAGCTCATTTTGGTCTTTATGCATTCCATGGCAAGGGCCCACCTCCTCTTTCTACATGTTAGCGTCTTACTGAAATAAGAGGGTTTTTTATAAATGCTAATGATCTGTAATAGATTTTATCCTAAAACGCTGCTTCCATGCTTCAGATCAATTTACAGTGGCTGTAAATTTACCTGTATTACTGTATGTTCTGTCTTCTTTACTTTATTTGAAGTCTTTGTAGGAATATGATTTTTTTCAAAGATACATTATTAATTTAAGTAAACAGAACTACTGGGATTTACAGATGTGTTAAAACAACATAAGAGGGCAATATTGTATACTTGCACTAAAATATGCCTCTGAATACAGAAGTCTCCTCTTCAGAGAGTCACCTCTCTTAAAAGACTATAAATTTGATTATAATTTACTTTCCTCTAAAGAAGATTTAGTTCCTCGTTCTTCATTCTACTAATGAGCATCTGTTTGGGACAGACTTTTCCTCTGCCTTGTAAATACATGTGAATGCCTTAACAATTATTACATTAGACTATTTGATTATTTTTTTTTAATTAAACATCTTCAACAAGGAAATTTGGAGCTTAGGATCAATGAAAAATATAATTTCCGTCTTCACCTACTGTGCATTTTATAGGGATGCAAATATATGGAAAACATTGTCATAACTTCAGAAACTTCTTACATCACTGACTAAAAGAAAGACATAGCACATTGTGCACAAAGACTGAGCTGCTCAGAAAGAAAGAGATGATGAAAGAGACCACAAAGATGAAATTTCCGAGAAAGATCAAGATAGTACAGTGACTATCTGGGATTTTCAAAAGTGACAGTTAATTTTGGGCATTTTCCAGTTTTGGTGCACAAACAGGGACCTTATTTTCAAAAAGTACAGAACAAGCGACATCTGAAGTTTGGCATTCACAAATCTCTTTAGAAACTATTGGCCATTTTATGTTCTTCAGCTAAATGACAGTCAAGGGATAGGGAGAACACTGCCTACAAAGATTTGATGAGGCTCAATGCCAGTGGGAGGAAGTTCTTTCGGCCCCCATCTGCAGTGAAATCCTCTGTAGGCTAATGCCAGTGAAGTTTGAAGTGAGCTTGTTGGCCCTATATTGGTACAGATGCAGAAAAAGAGACCTGAAATATATTTGAGAGTATAGTTACATAAATACCATGTAAAAAAAAAAAAAATAAAGGGAGTTTACTAGGAAAGTATTTCTTTCATCAAGTCTTACAGGTCTTGAGGACAATCTTCAAGAAAATCTAATTTACAGAAGCTAATTAGCTTTAGATACTTAAAACCAGACTGGTTGAAACAGCAGTAAATATACAGTAGAAAACAATCTTGCCCAGACAGAATCTACTTGTTCAAACTGGTTCGTTCTACATTTAACTTTGGAGTCTATCTTAATGAAGATTTTGTTTAGGAATATTACAGTCAAGAGTTAAATCAGAGCAGCGGAAGAGAGACATTAAAATGTATAGGGAGAGTAGGAGAAAAGAACTTGTTTTTATTTGAGATTCGAAATGAGATGAAGGGTCATAGAGTCTGAGAAACACACAAAAGCTGTCCCAGACTGCAGCCTGTTTTGAAGAAAAGGCTCTCCCTCACATCAACAGAAGCTAGATTGTGTGGAGGGACAGACCAAAGTCTAGACAAGTTGCCAGGGGGCCAGAGTGGCACAGAGAAGAGAGATTTTTTTTTCCCCAAAATTGTAGCATTACTATAATTTTGTAATTTCTATACTTCTATAATTGATGACTCTCAGCTGACCAAATTTTAAATGCCAGGCAGAGAGGCTTTTGAATATTTCTTTGTTTTAGCTCTCCAACATGTAAAAGCACTGTGGTTATCTTCAATGAATTCATTCCTCTTGCTGCAACACAACTTAGCATCATGATGTGTGCAAGTGCTAGTACAACTTTTGCTGAACACAGGAAGAGCTGCTTAAACAGAACACTTTAAACAGAGAAGGTGCTGATTGTACAAATGACAGTTCATATCTCTTGCCATGATCATCAGTACTCGCATGTCAACAAGAAATTCTGCTTATCTATTGGTAAATTCTATAATTTGAGGCTCATCCTTAATTTTTGTTTTTAACTTCATGCAATGAAAGTTGCACAATTACCGTTTCAGTAGGTGGATGTCTACAGGCAAACCAGGCAAACAATCTAATGTATTGTTCCAGCGTTTACTGCTTGTGCACTATTTTATTACACTTCCTGAGCTGTTCAAATTACTAAGGCTACACACGTAAATTTTCCTGCTTAATCAAATCTCACTTTGTTAAGGTTATAGAAATGACTGAAAACTAAGTTTTTCATATCCATCTTTAAGAATTGCATAGGTTTGCTATTTTTGACTAGCAAATACATGCCAATTCCAGATGCATGATCTTAAACCTAGCTGGAGGGGATGGGAACTGAATGTATAAATTGCAGCACTTTTCATTAAAAGGTAGCAAAACCAGTAAAAGTTAACAAACCAAGTTAACATAACCCAACTTTTTTTTTTTCAGAACATGTCATTGATAGCACTCACACTGGTTGTAGCAACAGTGTAACAAACTCTCTGGTCCTGAAAATTCTGCTCAGTATTTTTTTTAATGCTTTTTGTGTTCCCAGTGCCATCATTCCACAGGCAATAGGTGGGTTGTTGCATTTCCTAGTAGTAGCAAAGCATACATAAACAAATGGCTGATATTACAGGTGATGAAATATCTCAGTAAAGATTAAAATATCTATGGATGAAGCAATAGTAATAAGAGTCAGTGATGCAAACATGTCTGTTGAATCATTAAAAGCTCTAGAAAATCAGGGAAAAAAAACCCACAACAAGTTGAAGATAGACTCCAGGGCAACAGAGTGAAAGAACCACAGAATTAGAGTCCCTGTATAAACTACTAAAGAAACTATCAAAGGGTCAGAAGAAAACAAAAAGTAAGAAAATATATCAAGTGCTTTAAAAATATTGTACTCCCTTTAATAGAGCTTGAATTTATTTCCATACTTATAAAAATCTCTTCTATCTGCCTGCAAATCTCTTAAGGGCATAATTTTCTACAAGAGTTCCACCAGAGCTGATCCAGAGTAATTACACTGAAATTTGCAGAATTATTCCAGTGTTACATTGATGTTACAGTTACCATAATCTGGCTCTGTAGGTGACAAATATTGTGACCGTTACTTACTTATAAACCATTGTAATTTACATTTCTACTCATATTTACCGTAAAAACTTGTGAATTATTTGACAAAAAAGCTGTCTTGTTCCTAAGAATTGCCTCTCTCTTCTTATGTAATAATAAGGATTATTTTAATATCCTTTTTAAAGTGCTACAAAACTCGGCTTTTAAATGCTATGTCCTGTAATATCTTATGATAGTTTTTTACCTAGTCAAACAAAACTTATTTTGTCAAACTGAAAGGAGTTTCACCCCAGAAGTTAACAAACTTTTCACGCAGTTACGCCCACTCAAGTGCATTAATTTTATTGGAATGTCTAGCTGTACATGCTTTTGCATCGTTAACTGGAAATTATTTTTGAAGTGTAAAAGAGATGGAACAGTATGATGGACAGCCTTCATGTTGCTTTTGTACTATGTATTTCCACAACCTGAAATATAAACAGAATTTCTAACAGTCATTAGCCCCAGAGAGAAATTTCTTTAGTATCCCCTGGCCATAAATTATTTTTGGAACAAGCAGAGACAGGAAAAAGTTTGCAACAGAAACATGTCCTTGGAAAAGTTTCTCACTTCTTACAGATGGGTCATCGTTTAATCCTCATGAAGGAAACACTTTACAATTGGGGTGAAGTGTTAATGAATTGCTTAATTTTAAATTCTGGCTTTATAATCCTAATTATATATTTTTATGTATGGCTGGTAATATTTTGGCATCTGTAAGTCCCTCCTCTTGGAGCTTTCAAAACAGGTCGCTATATGGATTTGCTAAATCTCACAACACATGGAAGGGTAATGTTATTCACATTTCAAAGAAGGAAAAGCTGAGGCATGACTTGATATATTTGGGGTGACACAGGAAACTTCCTGCAAACTGCTGGAAGTTTTGTCTTTAAGTCCCACACTCTCACCACAGGAAGAGCTAGTATTCCAGGAGGAATCAGACTCTTGCTTAGTGTCTGGAAGGTTTTCCTCTGGCTAAACATAGCAATAGTTATTAATCTATTTTCACTTCACTACCTTTCATAGTACATCCTGTATTTTTTTTTGAATTTAAAACATGCCCTTTTCTCCCTGCAGCTGTGGAGACTGTCAGGTAAAAGACTATCTTATTTAAATTTCAAAGGGCTTCTTTGTAAAATACTTCCTCATGGTGGAACCACTAGTTAATGCTCTTAAGTAAAATCTTTACTCAGCATGTTTAAAAATTACAGGGCATTGCACACAAGGAGCATTTCAGGCTACATTTGCAAGCAAATTTAGTGTGTACAAGTGCAGTCAGAGAATAAGAATGTTCTGATCTTTTGAGTAACTTCCATTGTTCTGAGGTTGCCACTCTTTGGCTTGACACTAACTAATGTACACGAGCCACATAAAAAATCAAAGAAACTGTATCTCGTTCCTTTTGTTTGGCAGCTTGTATTTTTAAGAACCTAAGCATGAAATGAACCATGTACACTTACTTATCACATGACTAATTACAGTCCAACTACTTTGCACTCATGGAATGTGTCTTATTATGTCAATTACAATCAGTCATCATCATTACCCACACAGCTATGGTTGAATCCAATAAGGGGAGAAACAACAACACAGAGCCAACCGCAGCAACAGCACGTGGTGGTACCTTTCTTTTTGTAGCATCATTAAAGTCATAAGCTCTTTGATACATCCTCGTTACCCAATCAGCCACGGCACAATATCACCAGTGAACAGAGACAGTTCACACCAGCAAAAGCACCAAGTGTTCTTGTATCATGCATCTGAGACAGCACATACACACCAAAGAGGTAAGGCAAATTCCGGCTTTAGCCACTCCTTCTGCCTGGTTCAGTCTTGACATAAAGATTGAAAGCAAGAGCTGAAGGGGCCAGATCCATAGGTAAAAACTAGGTATGTATGCAAGGTCTGAGCACATCACCGAAATCCGAGTTTCTGGGGCTGAGCTGCTATGTGTCCAGGGCCCATGCAAGGAGATGTGCCTGAGAGTGCTGAGTGAAAAGCCTGTGACAGGAGAGCAGAACCAACTAGGGTCAGAGCGTGGGTTGATGCCACAGTCTGAGGACCACGAAAGGGAGCTGGCAGACAGACAGGCTCGAGGCACGGGGCTTGTCTGCCACATTGGCAGCACCTCTGGAGGCAGGCACATCCATGATACACATGGAGTTGGAAATAGGAAAATCTACTAATTCAAGGGTCTGCCCTGTGTCCGGACAAGAAAATCTGTGCCATGACATTTGAATGACAACAAAACAGAGCCACCAGTGAGACAATGTCTGTCTTTTATTACTGCTGGTGCAAAGAATAATCTCACTCTAAAACGATAGCCCTCAAAGACGCTTTTACAAGTGTTCCATTTCCATTTAAGTGGAAAACGCAAAATTTTTTTCTGTTCCTTGTGCTAGTATTTGATTGCATTGTCCGCGTCTCTGTCTAATTTATCTAATTTATCCCACTGCATGGAAATAGAAAATAATAGTGCCCTAGGGCAGGCACACTTATCACAAATGAAAATATGTTGAAAATATTGCACAACTACAAATAACACTTAGTCCTCTGTGATACAGGGGACTACCCTCTACCTGAGCTCAGAATTGGGAAACTGCTGTTATTTAAAGGGAAAAATATTAGCATATGTTTTTCCAAAATGTATTTTCTGACCCTCAAGTACCAAATGTCCTTAGAGAAGTACCCTCACACACTTCAAGAACAGCAGACAAATAGAGGGTGTGTAACACCTGTTACTAATCTCTTGTTTTGGAAAAGAAAAAAAAAATCAAACCCAAATGCAGTCTGACCAAACCTAACTTACTTGGTTTGTGTGAAAGTTTAAAATGAAGCTTAAGGTAAGGGGACTCACATATACGATGCAATCAGATGTTGATCCAAACCCTTAGCTGCACGCGACTGGGGGCAATTCTCTTTTCTATTACAGGAAACTATTTGGCATCAATTGTTTCCTTTACAACTTTTAAATAGACCCATTGTCTCCAAGGCTTATCAGGGAGAGATTTAAACAAGCAAACTTTACCACATGTTCTGCACATGCAGGAAACAAAATATGAACGAGTAGATTTTTTATTTCTTATTTTAATCTCAGTGAACTGATCATTGCTACATAACTGTAGGAATACATTAGATATAAAATCACTAGAGGAAAAGAACCAAATTTTTAAAGCTGTGTAAGAGTGAGAGTAAAACCATAAATTATTGAAAGCTATTTTATCTGAAGATCACTGAAAATTTGAAGAACTTATATTTTCACAGTTCCTGGAGAAATATATTAGTATTTTTTAAAATAGTCTGAAAGATTTTTATTTCCTGCTGGTATGACTGCCTTATTCCAATACAAGCAGTGTATTTTCTCTAAAGAAGTTTGAGAAGTTCCATTATTATGTTGCCTTTTTTCTTTCTTCTAAAGAGAAGCAGACATGACATTACTTGATTTTAGTATGAATAAACTATCTTTTTGACAAGGCTGAGAATTGAAGCTACATTAGCTCAAAAGTTTCTGTAGTATCTCACTAGAGAAGTCTGCCTTCTGATTTATGACTTCTCTGCATGTAAATTGTGAACTTATTTTTAAGTGGTCTGATCAGTAGTGTGCATAAATAAACATGAGCCTGTGTATGGCTCATGTTTGTTCAAAACAAATGTATTTTGGTTATTCAGTCCTTGAAATTATTCAAGCAGACAAAGTGACTGCATACCCAAGTCAAATGTTGTGGTTGCTCTACCATGAGTAGACAACCCGGATTTGGGAGCTAAAAGGAAACGCACATTACAATTAAGAAAAACCAAGATTTTCTTCCTTGTTGGGCCTTAAATTGGAGTGCTTTGAGTATCACCATGCATAAAATGGTCCTCAGAAGAAAAACACTTACAGAAACAAAACAAGGGAGGACCAGAGCAGTCTTTAAATGTAATTTGGAAAAGGCAAAAATGGAGGAATTCCTTCAAAAATTCCACTGTATGGACAAGTATTTTTTTCTTCTCAAATAATTTATACCTAAGAGTTGTCCTTGTCTTTCATGAGGAGGGAAAAAACCCCAGCAAAACAACCAAAAAACCAACAAAAACACCCAAATCTGTATTGGGATCTTAATAATTTTTAAAAATACTACATATGTTAGCCATCAATAAATCAGCAGTCATTTGAGCTGTACACATTAACTTCCTCTTGGCACACTCCAATCTACAGCAGGGGTTTCCTCTTACATCACTGTACCTGCAGTCTTCTTCCCTGGTGCAAATTGACATGGTACAGGAGAGTTCACTGGACAACTGACTTAAACATTTCTGGATTCAGGAAAGTTAGAATTCTGTGACATGACCACAGTCCTGCTCCAGGACTATCGATAAGATGCCTTCATTCTTGGTTGCCTTTTTAGCCATTTATGTGTCCAAGTAATACTTGCCGCTCCTGGGTTTGTAATTCTCTACAGAGTTGTTTCATCTTTTGACTTGAAACATTCTGTATATTTCCATCCATTGGCTCATCTCTTTCCATCTCTTTTCTGTCCTGCTCTGGCTAGGAGATCCTTTCATCAATGGTGCAACATTCACTTTATTTTATATATAGAAAATATAATTTTAAAGCAGTTTTTGTTTGTTTTAAGTGCATTAGTCTACCCCAATGCCAGTAACACTTGTCTTCCTACCTACTTCTGATGTTCAAATATGGTATGAAGCATAGGAAACATAACAAGAATTATTCTGTTTTAGAAGATGGAATGCAATGTGGATTTTCTCCGAAGGGAGATGTTTCAAGCAAGTTAATTTACTGATACTGCCATAAATACACTAAAGGCAGTGGAGCTGCACTGATTATGCCTGCTAAAGCTCAGACTGACATCCATTAGTTGTGTAATTATTACCCAAGAAGAGTTTCAGAGGATCTTTTTTATTACACTGCTGCAGAACTTTCTATTACAGAATGCTAGCAAAACAATAATCCAAAAGCAGACATTTTAATGTACTTTCCTACCTGTAACTGGCTTAACACTGTAGATACTCTATTCTGTCTCAGAAACATGCTTTACTGCAAACCACTGACTGTTCCACAAACACTTTAAATCAAGTGTTTAAATCTTCAAGAAAAGAAATCTGAAACTCAGCTGATTTTGTTAATTTTATCTTGGCAATGCTGCAGCATGAAATGTATTTCTTTACACAAATGACTGCAGCATCTGATGCACATTTGTTCTGCTCTGAAGAAAATGAAGCAGCTCCCTTTTCACTGTTCATCTTTTTCATTGTTAAAGCAAATAATGAACAAAATCAGATAATCTAAGAAAGGCATGTGAAATTAGCATACTACTTAATCTTTCAGTTTAATGTCTTGCCATCTGCATGCCTGTGTGTTAAGCCTGGTTTTTATTTATATAATAGGCTTCAAGTACTTGCAGTGAAGCTGCACTTCTGTGGGGCAGCTGGCACACCACTAACATGAACGCTGTGACCAAAACCTCTATGTCCTCCCACACACCAGAACAGACAGCTTTCTGGGACAACACCATGGTCCTGTAATGCTAAATAAATAAACAGAGAGGTGTGGCTGAAATTCTGGTATTATTTACACAAAATATTGTTATATATGTATTTCCTCTGTACCATCTTTTACTTTCGTTGTAGTTAAACTTACCGTGGGAGCCCCTGGTGGTCTAGTGGTTAAGGACGCGGCGCTGTCACCGCCGAGGCCCGGGTTTGATTCCTGGTCAGGGCCACTCC
>JAYRBT010000139.1:15645437-15719725 GCA_036023395.1 Myiotriccus ornatus
GCAGATGAACCTTAGGATTAAAGGGTGGGCTCAGTTCCGCGCACACTGGAACTCACCTAAAAAATCCAATGCGCAGGTTGGAAGGTGTAAAAGACCTTCCCCGGTTCTTCGTTCGCGAAGACTGGCCATTACTTTACTTACTAATAAACATTCCAGTTCACGTTACTGAACCTCAGGGAAAACATCATGCACCAACTGAAGCAAAACCTACAACTTGAATTATTTGACATCAAAGGCCACAACTCCCAAAACAGCAATTGTTCTCAAAGCCCCATGCAGAATTAGAGAAGTCCTCCTGGCATGGAGGAGAATGATGGGGAAACCACTGCTTCTCTGCAATGCAAAATTAGCGCACCTGTATTCAGACAGTGGGACAATATATTGGCCATCCCCAGCTCTTCACTTTTCCCTACCTGTGATGTGCATCCATATGTGTAGGTGTTTTAGGGGTAATCTCACACATGGTTACAAAAGCCTAACGCTCCAAAAGCACAAGTGGTATTTAACCACCTTTTGACCTGAGCTGAAGTTCTGATTTGGTATTATGAACAACCATTTGCCTACATGGAGACTGTTTGCGAAAAGTGTGTGTTGTTTTGTTCTATTGCGCTCATTAAACTTTGTATTTCCTAGAAGAGTGATGACTGTAACCAGCATGGTTGTCAGCTGTTTATTCATCAGTTAAAAATGGTGAACATAGCATCAACAACCAAATTACTTATAGTTTCAGAGCTGTTTCAACCAGCTGCTCAGCAGTCAAGTAGTGTATCAGTTCATTAGTGTTTATTATCAGTTTATGAGCACAACTTTACTGAAATGATTTTCCTTCAGTCTTAACAACCTGGTGTATTTTCTTTCAACATAAAAACTCCTTAAAACATCCAATGCATTTTCTCATGAAGACTTGAGTAATTGCAAAAAAACTCTCATAAGGTAGATTAATTTGTTAATACTACTGAAGCAATTGTACTCTTCAGTAGTTAAAGAGAATGGAAGAAAGAGAGCATAAAATTTCCTCTGCATTGCAATGACCTGGGGGCAAGCCTACACCCATATTTCAGTATTATGTTGTAAGGAAAAAAAAAAAAGCTATTGTGCCAAAATGTTTCCAGGGATATTTTCCCCAAACACCACACTAATTGAAATGAACTGCTGCCTATATAAAACTTTTCTAAGTTGCCTTTGAACATTTTAAGCATTGTGATATGACTTATTCACACACACATAGCACTTAAAGAAACACCTGACAGAAACTCACCACCTGAGACAGGCCTTACTGGAATCAGTTTTACAAAAAATTTGGTAAGGAAATATTTTCCATTTAGCTTGTTGAATTAATTGCAGTTTTCCAGTTAGTTGCTATGTTGTTGTTACTCTGACTGTTCTTCCTCCTAATGCTCTTCTGTGAAGAAAAACCAAAGTGCTCTTGTGTGCATTTACTATATTATGTAGTTGTTCCCCGTATATTTACTGTGCACTACCTATAACAACAAATCAATGAAAATATGAATTCCTTGCTTGCACTTCACTATGAAATGCAGACTCATTAGCTCCTCATAGCAAGACTGCAATGTTGATGCAGTAACATTTTTTTCTTTACTTGTCATACACCTCTTATAGGCAATGTAGCAGGAATTTGGATGTGATCATAATTTTAAATGGCTTCTCTGACATAGAGAAAAGAGATGTGATAATTACTGAATGCTATTATCTTTAAGAGAATTCATTTACTGAGCTGATGGAGTATTGCCTAATAAATAAACGCACTAGAGCATAAAACAGAAGATTAAAAGCTGTATCACTTGTCAAGATGCATGTTTTTTTAAATGTCATAATGTTTGCTCTGTGTGGGAGCATCAGCTTCAGTTGTATAGAACTAAATGAAAGTGTAACCTAAAACAGTATTACTCACAGTGGTCATGTATGATTTCTTTCAGTCTGCTACTTCTGACTGTCTCCACTGCCAAAGAATTTGTTATAGAGGTAAGGACCAATTAATATTGTGAAAAGGTTGATCTCTGTAGTTTGGTGGTACTGGTGAGAGAATGCCTTTCTGTTAAAGCGGACATAAAAATGAAAAAAAACCAACACAACAAATAGAGCAGAGATTTCAAAGCCATTTCCCAATATGATAGTGTTGTTCAATTGTACTGCTGTCTAAAGGTTGAGCTCTCTAAAGGGAAAATAAATATGTTAATGTGTATTTGGATGTATCTTTGCATGCTCTGTTGGAAGGCTTTGTCATTAAATAATTTCAAGTTGGTCACAGACCAGACAGGTGAAAAGTCATAAGAGGTAATCATGCAAATTCTTTGTAGCTTTGAAGAGATTGATGGTGGCCAAAACTACCCACATACCCAATTGGCTTAGCACCACTGTCATCTACCCCTCAATTCTGCTCATTTGACCATATTTCTTGTAATCCCCTATGCTACAGGGAGCCATTTACACACATTCATACACAAAAAAAATATTGGAAAATAAAGAAAAATAACAAAAACTTACAGAAAATGTAGACTTATGCTTTGTCCATAATTCTGGAGCATCCAAGAAACGCTCCAGACCACATGATGAACTGTCCCGGGTCAGTCTGGTTGGAGAAGAAATACAGCGAGCGGATGATTTACAGGCTGAAGGGTTTGCTGAATGTTGCCCTTGCTGGAGCCTTGAGCACATTTCTGCCTTTAGGTGTCACTCTTCACCTGTACCGTGCATCCTCCTTGCTGAAGGGAGCTGTGTCTGTGTCACACAAGCTGAGTGAAGAAAAATTCCAAGGCTGCCGTGTTGCTACAGCTCTGCAACACCACATTTAGAGGAGCAAGATGAGCACAATATTAACCTGAGATAAGGGATCTGATCTAACACGGAGCAGCAGCTGGGATAACCAGGATTGTCTCTCTGGTTTAGAAAAAAGGAAAAAACTCTTTGCACTGCACACTCTGAGTTTTTTAATCTTTTTTTTCTCCCCAGTTACTGGTGATTCCATGAATTGGTCACAAAGCTGAGCAAATTTGATGTACAATCACAGTCCTGCTGGATTTTGTGCTACATAACAATGGTAGTGAATTCTTGACAGCACGTGAGTGTTTACTTTGTGCTAAATGCTTAGAAATCCTAAGATAAAACCGATGGTCAGCTTGGTCATGCTGTCAATTTGTTCATGCTAGCAACTATGGCCAAAAAAGGGAAATTAAAACTTCCTTCATATATGTCAGAAATCACATGACAATATTGGCAAATGAATTAATTTAGCAATACATGCAGTAATTTTGTTGCCATGTCCACTAGCTCTGCCTTGTGCTTGAGACACAACACCAGAAAGCTGAAATTGGTGAGTACAACTGAAACCAGACCAGCATTCTTCCACTGACCCATCTGCAGTCAGCAGCATGGTGTTGTGTTGTAGAGTTGTTCAAGATGTTACTTTTCTCCTTTCTGGTGAAAAAAAGATGGGAGGTCTGCACATTGCCAAAAATAAGTGTTTTCCTTTATGCAAAGAATCACAATCATCCTTCAACTGACATTTCAGAAAGAAGTACACCAAAAACTTCAGGGTACTCCTGCTCTGAGAACACGGGTATGCATTCTGACCTGTTATATGGAATTAAGCTTTCGAAAAAGAATTTGTACAATGTTCTGGCTGCTTGGAGGTCTGAAATGCAGTGGTATTCAGACACTAGGTTGGACTCCTGGAGTATTTCTCATAATGTTCATTGATTTTAAAACATCCTTTAGTCCACTCAGTTAGACCCTGCATTACTTTAAATTTTATTGAAGAGAGCTTTTGCACATACTCTGAATTTATCTGTGTTCAAACCCTGTCAAGTCTGAATTGAGGCTGACATTAAGAAAGTGTCTCCATTCTCCCTGAGCACCTACATCCACAAATCTTTCCTTGAAAACAGCCTGCTCTCTCTGGAAAACAGTTGTGGGGAGGACACATTTAACAGCACCCTGTGGTAACACACCTCCAGGACTTTTACTATTAGGGCACTTCAGGTAAATATTCATATTAAAAAAAACACCTCCACAAAAGAAAACCCCAACAAATCAAACCAAACACCCCCCCCCCCAAATGAACATTTATTCTAGCTGTGATTTAACATTCTGATGAGACATTTAAAAATATACTTTTCCTTCTAATATGATGCAACTGAATTAAAAAAGTTGAATATCATCTAGATAATGCTGAGGACACATCTGTCTGCATAAATGTATCTTCCAAGAAAAAATTCCAGAAGTAATATTTCTGAACATTTGTAGATGGAAATCAAGACTTTAAGAGGTTTTTATAGTATATACCAATTTCTTCATATTAACAACTTAATCTTGTAACATCAGACATGTCTTTACCTAGCTAAGGTTAACAGCAGAAAGGGGTCATTTTACAGCTTTTAACCTCATCCACACTTTAAACCATTAATTGTTCTGGAAAAAGGAAGGGGTATTTTGTTGCAGCAGTTACTTCTTAGTGATTTCTGCCTCATAAATTCGTAAGTATCAAAGATAATTTCCATTATTGTATGATGATAGATATGAAGTAGAGACAGGAATAATTTCACACATTCTAAATATAGCCTGGAGAAATGTTAAATGCCCCCATTGTTAGTGCCAGGCTTATGATGCAAGAAGGGCTAAAATCTTCCAGACAGCAACAGCCAGCCATTCCCCATAATGGGACTTATTTAACAAAAGCCCCAGTCTACCCATTAAATAGACATATTCAGAAAGAGAGCTATTTTATCAAGCACCCTAATTTCTATTTCATATGTAAGTACTCCTGGAATGTGGACAGAACATCATATGGAAGCATCAAGAGACAAACAACACTTACTACTTCCCAGAAGTCAATTTCAAAATAAACAAATATATTAGGAAATTGGTATTATTTTAACCAGCTAAATTTCCTCCTTGGCTTCTCACACTATACTGACAATCATGCTTTCTTGGAGGAAGAGCAGTTTTGCAGTTCAGGCTCCAAGCTGTACCATTAATAGAGAGGCTGGGAAAGTGTGTTGAAAAGCAACACAATCCCAGCCACAGGACAGTGAACGAACACTGCAGAATCGTTGCTTTCTAAGCACCAGCGCAAACATAGAAATAGTAAACACTGAACAGCCTTCAGCAGAAGGTTCCACAGAAGAAGCAAAACTTGAACTCTGCCATCAAACTAGAAAGAATGTGCCACATAGGGATTACAACAGCCATAGGTACTGTGAGGGGACCGTGGGCTGGACTCAGTGCATCCAAACAGGCCTCACAGCACCATAGTAAATGTTCATCAGCTTGAGTACAAGGTTGTTCACTGACCTTCATCCCATTTGTTTGCCTCCAGCAGAGAGGGAGTTTTACAGAGGCGCTCGGATCTCCTTCTGCACAGACGAGTCCATTGATTTCCTACAGCTCATCAGTATCTGACACATACAGCCTCTCACCACACAGGAGACGTTCAGGCCAGCACACAAGCTGACTGATGAAAAATTCCAAGGTTGCTCTGATGCTACGAAAGGTACTTCCCTTGAATACTAAGAAGCATTACAGGAAAGATTCCTGTTCATATACAACTTCAGATTTTCTGGAATTTAGGACTCTGGGTTATGTGAAGCTAAATCATAGATACAGTTTGAGATCTGGATTAAATTATGAGCACCATGTATGCAGTGACATAGATCACTGGAATATGGTCATAAAAATTTTGACTCCTGAAAAGGACTAACCTCTCAAAAAAGAGGACTTTTCAGCTGTCTCAACAGGTACCCCATAAAACTAAAAAGCCAGTCCCTATAAGAAGTGGGTCCCCCCATTCTGCGTTAAGAACAACAAAGCCAAAATTCTCTAGCCCCTGTAAATCAGAGATTTCTAATATATGTTGTAGCTTGGCCAATCTCTGCATATACAAACTGGGAGAAGAACAGACCTCGAAAATTGTCTTTTTTTTGAGCAAGTCAGAGCTAAGCAAAACTCACTTTTTTTTAGCAAGTCAGCTGTGCTTAGTATGCTTAAAATGACATTTAAGTACGAACAACTCTAAGAATTTATTTCTTTACAATGCTTACAAGTGCTTTAATTCATTCTTTTCTATAGGGTCCCTCCCTTCAAATTGTTTTGACAGAAGGCTGATTGTGATTTTAATTTTCATCCCTACACATGATAAATCCAAATATAAAAATGTCCTTCGTGTATTACGCTTTGACTTGCTGGGAAATATTATGGACATAGATACCTTGTGCAAGAATTGAAAAAAACAGCAATGTTTCCCCAAAGACAGCACCTCTCTCCTATTTGTTCTTTTTTCACCTAGAGTGAAGTGTGTTCAAATTCATGAAAAATGAGTCTCCATATAGCAACTATGCAGTTTGCATGGTGATTTGGGGGTTATGATTTCTTGTTTGGTTTTTTATTGGGTTTGTTGTTGTTGGCTTGATTTTAATATTTTTTAATGGAGGTAGAGATGGTAGAAGGACTAGCTTTTACTTGACAGATTTCCCTAATTCTGTCCAGTTATGTGGTCATTCTCCCCCCACCCCCAATATTTTTTACTCAGTCAACCAGATGAATAGACTCTAAAGCTTCTTAAAGACAAAAAGTCTCAATCTCGTGTGTCTTAAGATACCTTTATATTTACGTAGTGCTGTAAATGCTTCTTAAATGAAGCCCATCAGAAGGAGCTGAATTACTGAATTTAGTAATCCTAGCAACATCCACATGTTTACAGCTTTATCTGTGTCCGCTAGAGAGGGCTGAAGGAAAAGAAACCAGAAGCCAGGAGAGCTGTAGGAGCATACTTTGTATCTTCTTCATTGATACCCTTCATGCCATTCAAATAGGACTCCAGAATACACTACTTTAATTACCAAAGCTTGTTTTAAAGTAAACAACACAAACACTCCTTATAGGGCAGTCACAGTCTCCCCTGCTAGACATACAGGCTTTTTGGCAAGATCACATTCAAACAGCATGAAATTCACCCCTGTGCATGGCCCGCAGAAGACCCTTGCACCATTTTATCTTCCATTTAGCTGCTCTGGTTAGGAGCAAGTGGTTTGTGGGATAAGGATGGAGGTTCACTATGATTTTCCTCCAAAAAAAAAAGAAGTGGTCCAAATCCACATCCGTAATCATCAATTTAACCGCTATAAGGTCATAAAGGTGTAATATAGGCGTCATGCATAGAGTACATACCATATTTCAACTGAGTCCTGTCCCTGCATGACTTTGAGCCCCAGTGAAAGTACAGATCCACAACACGCCCGCAATTAAGCCCTCAGTCACTATATTTGCTGCGTTGTGCTGTTTACTGGGAACATTGCAAAGTCATTCAACTGACAGGAGTCAATACAGCAGTGAGAAGACTATCCTCATGAGGAAGCTCTGACAGGATTCCTTTTGACACATGGGAGAACATGAGAGTCCCATCTTAGTTCAGTAATTGCTAAACAAACAGAAATTGGAAATCATTAATGTGACACTGACCCATAAAACACTGATCACTGAGGCCCTGTTGTCCCCTGTGGAACAGGGAACAACAGATGGTCAAAGTAAACAGGGTAAGAACAAAACAATATGGAAATAATGTTGGTTCCTTAACAAATGTCTTACTGTAGTCCATTTATGCTGACTGACATCGGTTGTTCTTTTCAACTATAACTATGCAACAAAATCGGACATGTCTCATCTTCCAGTCTTGATACTGAGTTGTTGTTGATCTTCTTTTGTTGGTCGAGGGCTTTTTTCTTTTTTTTTCTCTTTTTTTTTCTTTTATTTTTTTTTTTTTTTTTTTTTTTTTTACAACTACGTTTATCAACACTGATACATTACAGATCTTGTTAGTTATACTTTGAAGTCTGATCATGCAGAACTACAGGCAGGTGCAACTTAGATCTTATTATAGGATGGACATGGCAAGGTGAACAGTTGTTTTTGCCAGTTAAGATCTGGAGCTTTGTTACTGTTGTGGCTTAATGTATACTGGCCATAAGTCCCACTTACCCAATTTACTAAATACACGATTCTATATGTACACTGAAACTTCCAGCACCCTCCTTTATCAGCATGTGACTGACTTAGGAGAAAGTCAGAGGTCAACCATATTTAGGCATACAGCGGCCTGATTGTAAAAGAGTTTAACAGAAATAGCATATTATTACATATTAGTTACAGAGGAAGGGAAAAAAATAAATCAATACAACTATTTACATTATTAATATCTTGCTTTCCAGAAGACAAGAATGGCCCTGTTCAGTGAAAATTAGCAAAAGCGACCTGTCTGAAATGACAAGCATGGTAGGGATACATTTATTTCCCAAACTGACTGTGTCTTCCATCAATATGTGCTTTTCAGCTTTTCACTCTCAAGTAAAAAGGCACCATTAGCCTCAGCTGAAGTTTTTCAACATTCTTTTGTCGAATCAAACCCTCTTTAAAATTCAAACTTGCCATGGGTCAATGAACCTGAACATGCATTAAGTTAAACATTTCACCTCTTCCAATCAATAGTTAATTAAAAAAAAACAAACCAACAACAAAAAAAGAAAAAAAATCAGGCCACACTGGCAAGTTCCTAATATACCAAGAGGATTCCACTAAATTCCACTGGACAGGTCTGTTTTCCAGCTCATCAGTGAAGATGACACATTCACCATTCCCCTCCCTCCCCCAAGCATCTTACTAATTAGGACATTACGTATTTGTATAATATTCAAACCTACTGCACAACGATTTTCTTTGTGTGTGTGTGAAAAAGATAACCTTGAGCTTGCAATTCATTAACTGTGTCCTTTGTAAAGTGGTGGAAGTTCAAATAAGCACAACCATCAGATTCTTGAAGATGCGTGGTCAAATTACAACTACTCTCTTTATCCACACTGAGTATGAGTAGAACAGAAGCACTGAAAATCACATCCCTGTGTGCACCCTCTCTGTCCTACAAACACATACAGAAGCAAAGAAAAATAAAAGCCTAAACATAAAATGAGCCATTAACTTAGACTTTTTTTTTTGCCAGACTGTGAAAAGAAAACTCTAATTCTTCCCTGCAGGTGTTCTTCTGTATTGCTCTCCCTGGAAGCACAGAGTTGGTTGCAAAATGCCTTATTTGTTTGGTTGGTTTTGCATGTTTGAATTCACACAAAATTTTAACATCTCAATAAGCATGAAGAAGTATAAACAGATCTGAAGCGAAAGAAATTTTTGATCCTTTGAAATACTATAAAGTTTTTAATATAAATAAGCTAACACTGATTACTAGAAGTTATTTCGAATTAAAATATTCCAATTACGTTTCACAATAATTTCAGGACACTCAAAACAATTTT
Source organism: Myiotriccus ornatus (assembly GCA_036023395.1). NCBI lineage: Eukaryota > Metazoa > Chordata > Aves > Passeriformes > Tyrannidae > Myiotriccus > Myiotriccus ornatus. The sequence continues at coordinate 15,654,752 of JAYRBT010000139.1, forward strand.
TTTCTTTAACAAAAAATTCGGGAGATTTGCTAAAAGTGACTTTATCAGGCAGTTCTAAAATCTGCTACTAGCACAGTTTTCTTGAGAAAATATGGAAAAGAATTGGAAAAGAAACCACTGGTGCTCACTGACAAATTTATAATACAATCTGAATCAGTTAAGTAGCACTACTTTAGAAAACTCCCTAAAGGCACTGCAGCAGGTCTCATTTCTTCAGTATCATTAGCCCAAATTTTGAAGGTAAAGCAACATATATGAAGATAAAACCAAATAGGTTATAAGTTTGAAGAAGGACATAGTCACATGATCATCTATCTCGTGTCACTTTTGTTGGCCAGTGCCGTGCAGGAACTGGGGATTTCCAAAGGAAAACCATCAGTGCATTAGGGCTTGGAAAACCTGATCAAGCTTTCTTTAGCTTTTGTTTGTTTGTTTGTTTGTTCTAAAAACATTACCACACTTGCACTCCAATTTAAGCTCCATTTCATATAATGCAAGCTTGCTAAGATTCCTGAATCTATTAATGACACGGAATTCTAGATAATTGGGGGGGATCATCAACCACAATGCAATTCCCATAAATCAGTGTGCGACCAACTCAAATATCTGAACTCTCTAAAGCTATATTACAATTTAATGGAATATAGTCAAAACTCACAATGTACTATTCCAGTTACCAAGTCAGTATCTGAAGACTGTTTTCAAAAATTCCCCAAAATTTTTGACTGAAAACATATATAAGCTTGCAACAGCTCGTAATAAATCAATACCTCATTCTCATTCAAACTCAGCAATGCAGAAGAAAATTGACAAAGGGTCTTTTAAGAACCATTTTGACCTTTTTCTTTTTTTTTTTTTGTTCCTCATTCTATCCAGAACTACCCCCCATGAAAATAAAGCAGGAATGTTTTGCAGCAACTTTCCTCTGCACCTTCTCAATGCTATTTCTTGCAGCTAAGTGCTCTGAGCAGCCACTGATAGTTAAAATCCTTCTTCTCATCCAGCTCATACATGACTTAAGCAAGCCATTTGGGGCAGAATTTCTTTGGGGATTCAGGCACTTAAGATATAAATAGGCTCTCGGGTATATTTTCAAAAATACCAAGGTGTTCAGCTGCCCTTCAGGATGGTGCCATTTCTGGCATAGGGTGTCTCTCTGATCACCCCTTTAGTGCTTAAATACCTTGGAACATCTGTCATAGATCTCTTGCTTCCCAGTTTCCTTCATTTCCTCCCCAATTTCCTTTCACCTCTGCAGTGATGGCAATCATGCTTACAACTGCAAAACTCAGTGAATTAAGTGAAAATTGTTGCTCAAGTACTACATCTAGTAATATTTTAAACAGAAGTAGATTTCAAAGATAAATGGCAAAATAAGAAAAGCATTTATCATTTTCAAGCTGAACAAAATGTTCAAGTAAAGGGGAACACACTTGAAGAGAAGGGTATCAAAACTTCTAGAATCAGAAAATAAAATTTGTTTCCCTTAAGACAGCCTCAGAAGATCATCACTATAATCTTTTATTCAAGAGTACATGCATTATTGTACCATATCAGCTTGACAGCATCAAACCCCTGGCACAAAGCAAAACAAAGAATGCTATTCCTGCTTGATGGTCGCTACTTCAGTTTGGATGTACAAGGACCAGAATTGCAAAGAACTAATGCTTTTCTTCACTGATGGCTTTTTTCTACTGTACAATGTGGACAGCTCCAAGTTTCCTCCCCCAGACAGAGCTTCCCACAAAGGAGACTAATTTGAGGACAAAAAGAGATGCACTAATTCTTTTAGGCCCCATGTCAGCAAGGCACTTAAGCCCATGCTGATGTCGATCATTGCTGAGCAAAGGACATGGCACGTGCTAGTTAAAATTATGTATGCATCCCTATAGTCACCATCAAGTGTTTGAACAAGCACTGGTGCTTAGCAGAATCAGGGCTGCTGGGAATAAAGCTATGTGACTCCTGTGATGGGGGTTCATTCAGCACTGACCAAATGACATCTTCTGTGGTTCTCCACCCAGCCTTCATGAACCCAAACAAGACTGAATTATACCATGGGACCAAGAGTATGTTTTTTGGCTTCAACACATGAAACATGGGAGATCTACAAGCATCCATCTACTACAAATGGCTTCTCTGCTATTGCCTATGTCACATCTCCATAATACCACTGGCAATGAACTGTGGTTACTCCAAGTTTCTACAGTTTACACTGGTGGTTTGTTTGCAGCTCCTTACATACAGCTTTGCCTCTTTGAGACACTTGGTTGAGTTTTGTTTAAATAACACACCCAAATGGTGCACACTAAGGAATGTAAAGCAGATATTAGTTACCTGAATATTATTAATATGTATCTATGGTGAATTAAATCTGGAGGTGATACATTTCATTATTGCTAAGAAGTCACCCTTGATGTTATTGCCTACATATCTACAGAGCTTTGCTGTTAACCTTTCAATATTTCTATGATCACTGGCTTTGAAGTGAGTCACATCACTAATAATGACTTGATGTTTCATGGCTTAAGAGAGAATACTGCTAAATGTATTTAGCAGTAGTAAATTATTGCTTTTAAAATTACTGCTCTGAGTTTTTAGAACATGATCAACCTAATTTTATTCTCAAAAAAATTTTGATAAAAATCTACCAAAAATATAACCAGGGAAAAAACCCCACTTCCTATAGCAATTCTGATACAGCTCAGACTTATCAAATCTGAAATTATTTTATATCCACTTAATTTTTATCTCCCCTTCTACCAGGCCTGGGGACATATCTTTTCTTACTTTCTTCCCTTTGAACAAAATCTGACTTGATACTCAATTTTTTCTCCTACCACTGAATGTCAGGCTTGTAAGCCACCCAGTAGAACAGTCCTATTTTGGTAGAATTTTGAATACATACATAAGAATTAGTGAATTTAAAACATCCACTAACATATTCTAAACAGTTTCTCTCTCCAACATTTAGAAAAGCATTAGAGTTCAATTTAGGTCATTTCAGTTTACATGGCACACAAGAGGATAGATGACTCAGATTTTAGTTAATTTCCAACTCAGGTAGCAATGGCCTTGCAGTGGAAAATGCTAATTGCTGTTTCGGCTGGAAAAATATTCAATTGTTATGAAATTCTGTGTGGACTCTTGACATTCTCTGGTAAAAACACTTGCTGTTACTTACTGTTGGAAACCCTGTGGATTATTACCTGGTAAATTCAATTTGATATTCAGTCACTGTTGAGTTCTTTGGAACTTGTCAAAACTGCCTAAGACCCCTGACTGCACCCCTTTCATCCCAGCACACCAGCTAACTGATAACCTTTGCTATTTACTTAGAAAACAGGAATACTAGACCCATGCACTCTGTGGTTCTTTTCCATGTAACACAGCTGCTAAAACTTCCTGGGGAGTCTGATGATTTGTCATGAGCAAATTAACAGCCAAAAGCACCTAGAGAAGGCCTGTTCCCTTAGTAGCAGAGGTCCCTGCTAGGGAATGATTTAAAGGGAAAACAACCTCTAAGCCGCAAACATACACTGACGGGGAGTGGGCCACAAATATCCTTTCTCTATCTAACCTAGTAAAGTCCTAGGCATAAAATAAAAACAAGTTGTTGCAGGTCCTTTTCATTATCATATATCATAATCTGCTCATTCCCCAACTCTCTAACTTGCAAACGTACCTGTAATTCATAATAGCGAGCCTGTCTTATGACCTAAGATGATAACTCACTTAATAGTGACAGGAAAAGTTCCTTACTGAGATAAATCTTTCTGGGCTTAGACATGCATAAAAAACCTTCATTCTTGTTCCCTGTAGCTTGCAAAGATACATGTGCTTCCTTTTAACCTGGTCTCAGCTTGGCATATCTGCTCTAAAAATCAGAACAAGTCTTAACATTCACAAACTAACATTTTTCTATGAAGCTCTATGGCTTCTTCTTTCAGTAAAACTGCTTATTATTTCAAAATATATATACAACTCTCAGCAGAAATTTTGGTGCTACATCTTCAAGTGTCTGAGGGAGACACAGTTCTATGTGGTTATTTACACTTCCACAAGTCCTCATACAAGATATGCAACCTCATCAATGAACAAATGAATAGAATATATACTGGTAATATCACATACGTGTAGGTTATGCAGTTCACCTGAAATAGGCCATTTATGGTTGTGGAGTGCACACTAAGTACTTATGCAGATGTGTGTGTTCCTGTGGGCACACAGCTGCATACACTGCCAGAATTCTCTTGGCACCTGTGTGTATGTGCTATTCCTATATGAAGAAAAATGCATGTATATCCCTGTCTGCCTCACTGGGCAGACAACAGAACAGAGAGTGAAGGCAGATACACACTCGTATGTTTAAGAGTGGCCACTGCACACCTTGTCATGCCAGTGTGAAAAGGACAGTTGCAGGTTGCTGGTTTTGCAGCCATTCATTTTACATCTTGTGGGAAGGAGGTTAAAAAAAGGATTTTTCAGTTCCTCTTTTTTTTACCCCTCTGGTAAGCATCACTGGAAGAAGACCAAAGCAGAGCAACTATAAGTTAAATATACACTTGAGCTTAGCTGTGTTACATAACTCTGTAGGAGAAGCAGGCTGAAAAGATTTTGCTTGTTTGTTTCGTTTAAATCTTTGTGTTTATTATTTCCGTTTCTTTTCATCTCTTAACTCCCATTTAATTTTTTCCTCCTAAATTACATCATCCTCTGAAGAACGCTGGGTTTCGCAGGCAGGCGGCTAGTCACCTGCAACAACCGAGGGGTCCTGCAGAAGCTTCCAGGCTGCTGTCCGTGTCAGACGCCAGTGTTTGATCCGTGGACATAGATGAGATGTCATTGACAGATGAGGATGGAGGGAGGCTTTCACTGCTGTTCACTGCTGCACCTGTGCTACGAAAATGAACACCAGTGTGATTAAACCTGAAACCCTGGAACGTATCAGATTTTTAAAAAGCAAAGGATACTTACCCTGTGGCAACAGGCATGTAAGTACACAGACCATTTCAAACAGTGGCAAACATTATCAGAAAATGGGCCATACAAAATTTAGACACTGGAAAATAATAAATATTTTACCAGGAAATCTCTCCCCCAACAGTCTGTTTTGAAGAGTTACAGCTCATAACACTAATATTCAAAGCTCCAGATGGGAACTGCTTTCTACTCTTGTAGTAGTACAAAGATATTATGGTATCAGAGCTACCCTTAAATTAGTTTTCTCTCCTGATATGTTGGGAAAATAAAATAGTTAATTTACTAGGCGCTGCAAAAAGACAGAGCAATCTTAACGGCGTCTGGCTGGTGACTGCAGACAGCAATCATCTATATTTTCTGGCAGAAGACTTGTTTTTGTAAGAGTTAATTACATGTACCTCATTCAGGTACTCATTACATATATCTCAGCATCCAGCACAGTAGCGTTATTCATGTTTACATGTTATGTGACATTTCATGAAAATACTAATCAATCAAGACAACTGCATTTATGTGTAGTCAAAATAGGACTGAATTTATCTATATTAACGACTAAACAGTATATTACCTTTCTAAATGTTTACTGTGCTGGACAGAAATCTACCATTAAGTCATGGATACTGTCCCAGGAATCAAATGGAAAGAATTCTGGTGCGTTCAATAGACGTTTGATCAAACTGTTGCTGTGCAACTTCCTTTGATGAATGTACAATCCACTTAGCTAGGCAAAATAACTGAAGAAATAACTGCAGAAATTGTACAGGTGAAGATTTTATTAAACTGTCTGATTCAGCACTACTGAATTCAATATGTTGTTTTCAGCAAGCATCAATTCAGCCTGTAAGTTTCTGGAAATTGCATTTTTATGGTTATTCCTAGCTTTTAGCACAATTCCACATGACACAACACACAGATATGATAGTTGCTGTTGCAGGTCCAAAGCTCCCAGACTTAAAAATACCCACAAAACCAAATGAAAACCACACTAAACATACATGACAGAATTAGAGAATTCAGCAGCACAAAGTAGCACTTATGCACTAACACTCAGAAACCCAACCAAAAGCCGTCCTAGACAGTAAAGAATGCTTCGTTTCCTATGCTCAGCACCTGCCTGGTGCTACAACAGCTTGATCCTGAAGGGATGGGTTCCAGGTGAGACAGCACAGAAATGACAGAGGTGCATTCAAAAGGGGAAAATGAGCCCCATTTATGAATTTGCTGTTTGACAGGAAGCTTCTCACTGGCTGCAGGTTTAAAGAAAAGAGCTGAAGGTTAGAGCAGGTGAGAAACAGCTCCTGGGATCTGTTCCTGGTTCTGCCATTGACTTGACAGCTTCTGTTTTAAGCCACACATCAGCTTCCCTGCCGTAAAGCAGGAATTCCTTCCTCAGAGGGCTCCTATGAAGTGCTGTTTAACAAGCACCAATGGAACTGCCTCTGAACCTCAGCTGTGAAGAGGTACAGATTTGGGGTGAAATAACTGAAAAGACAACTGCAGATTTTGCTGTTTCCAAAAAAAAAAAAAACCAAACCCACCCTGTGTCTGTCTTGGGCATTTGCTCAGCTTCTTATAAATTGTGTAAACAGCAACTATTGATATTGAATGTTGCAGTGCTTGGCAAGTCCATCAGCTGCTTAATTTAGATTTTGCACAAGACAGAAGAGGGCTAGTAAGGGTATCCAGTAGTTCCTGGGTGATAGCAACAAAACTGACCAAATCAGACAGCAACTGAAAGCCAGGAAAGGAAGAATACAAGATCAATTTTCATTTACAAAGGGAATGCTAAGAATAAGCTGGGCTATTTACTTTATTCCATATCCAGAAATGAGAAGACAATTGAAAATGTTAGGTATGAAACTACAGCCGGGTAGTGAAGGCTAGGGGAGAATGTGAGAGGAGGTTAGTTAGTATGGACAGAATTTAAGTTTAATTCTAAATAATCTACAGCCTTGTATTAAATTTTTTATTTAATGAAAATACCTGCTGTTTGATAATATCAGCCAGAAACACTGGCATCAGAATGCATCAACCAAATAGAAAACAGTAGTTGTAAATTGCTCCCGTATTTTTGTATAAAATAGCTTGTATCCTTTGCTTCAGAAATGACAGAACAGAAGAGTCCCAAGACTGCTAGTGAAAAGTTCTACTGCACTTCTTTGTTTAGCTTAAAATAACCAGAAGGAGACCTCAACAGAAGATTCAATAAGCATGTGTGATAGCCAAACTGTGTGTGTATTTTGGAGAGGTTACAGGTGCATAAAAGGCACGTGTCTTCATGTTATAAGGGTGTGAATTGGTCAACAATCCTGGAAGTTGATTCGTGGCTATTTCTCACATATATTTTTGCAACTAAGTTCCACTCAGAAAACCTTTTATTCTAACCACTTCTATTCTCCCAGCCTAGTAATAACATGGCACAAACCCTCTGAGTAGTCAGTATGTCAGTAAGGTGTACGGCATCCGAATTTATAAATAAAACAAAACTGTTCAGCCATTCTGTGACAAATAAAAAATAGAAATGCATCTAAGATTGAATTCCTTGTTTATGTGTGCATGTGGGCTTGCACGTGTTGCTTACATATCTATGTAACACATATATACCCATCTACACAAAATTTTTCCACTCAGTTCAGCACTGCTAATACCTTAAAAAGGTTTGGACATGGTGAGCTCTGAAAGATAGAAGTCTAGATAAAGTGTAGAGAAAAGCAGTAATTTTGAAAGACTGAAGGTAATGAAGTTCAAAGGAAGGAAGACTGATTAGGGATGTGATAATGACAGAATTTACGTGAGCTAAAAGCTGACAGAAAGAATGATGGATGAATCTGTTCTCCAAGTTCCTTGGAGAAAGGACAAGAACTGTAGCAAAAAAGACTTAGGAAAGGCAATGCAAAATGCTTTTTTCAAAATAAACAATGAGAGATCTTTTGGACAGGCAGAAATAGTATCTGTTGGGAACAATTTTAGACACTGTTGATTTTGTTCACTGGACATGAGCATGGGGGGGTACTTGAGGTCCCCCCGCACAAGCCCCACACTTAAAGCTTGTATGTTATATTAATCAATTCTTCACAGGAGAAGGGATTGACACCCTGATACACAGGCACTTCAAGTAGCTGCATCAATGGGCAATTATTATCCCTTGTGATGTCAGTTTCAGTTGTCTCCCCCAAAACTCTGATCAAGTAATCATGGAAACTAATCTCCAGCTTGCTTGCTATGATTATTGATAGAGTGCCAAATCTTAGCTTTCTGAATTCTTGTCAAGAACACTAACCAATGAGTAATGTGTGTAGAGTCTCTCATTTTCCTTATGCTCAGAACTGGTGTTTTGCCTCATTCTTTCAGTATTTCATCCAGCTGAATATTTAAGTCAGTGAAGAAAAACAGGAAATCTACGGTTTCGTAAAACAATCTCATCTGAGAGCAGTTTTAAAATAGTGGCTAAACTTGTTGGTGTCTAAAAATCCAGAAATAGTCAAAGGGAAACAGCAGAAGAAATACAGGTAAGAAATGAGAACTTTGTATATTTGAAAATGTTTTAGATAAACAATAAAAACCTTCCACACAGAAAAAACAGAATATGGAATACATAAAGAAATCCCTGGATAGTTAATACCTGAAACAAGCAACTACAATGTTTCTTGATCATAAATCAGCATGCAACCACAGTGCTGCAGGGCAGAAAGATTTAAGAATGAGATACTGGTTAGGGCTCCAGATTACTTTTCAGTGGTGGTATCATAGTTCAGTAAATTAAATTTGCAAGTCCTGTACTTTCTTTGCTACTTGGCAAGAATGCAATGGATTGTTTCCAATATATTACTTCATCGATGTCAAAAATCCAGGTGCAGCACTACTGCTCCAATATCACCATACAGTACTCTATTAACTCCCTCCATTGTTGCCATGTTTCCCTTTGTCCTGTCAATTACTAATGATTCCTTCTTGTTCTAACACTGAGTAAGTTCAGCAGCAAGTGAAAAATGAGAATGAAAAAATCCTTATCACTGAACATCTGCAGAATTAACTGAATCAAATTATTTTAATTTGAGGACAGGCTCTGAAGAGGTAGTTTTACATGCAAATGCTACTGGAACACTGTGCTCAAAATCTGGTCAAGTCTGCCAGTGAAAGCATGCCTTCACAAATATGTATTTTTGTGTACTGGCAGTCACAGTTTGTACTTCTGTGAAAGGAACTGTTGATGTGAATTTTCCTCAGAAAAAACTTAGTTGTGATTTTTTTGGTGACAAGACTTTATTTAAAAATCAGTGGTTGAAGACAACTTTCCCTTCTCACTGAAGTGTCAACAAAGCTTGTCAGCAAGCTATCCTAATGTTACCACACTTCTGAAAGGATGAACTACCAGACTAGGTACCAGACACTTACATGGGCTGAGGTGGGGATCAGGTGTGCAGTATTACATGTCCAACAGGCGGAGACATGATAACATCATCAATTTTTATCATATCAACCACTAAACTATTAGTTTAGTTATGTATTTGTAAGCAGTACAAAAATATTAGTGTGCGATAAACTTCCCCACCTACAGAAGTATCATCTGTAATACAGATCTTTCCACAGAAAATACCAGGACAACTGTCTCTCAAATAGCAAGAAGACCAGTTTTTAAGTATTAACATGTTGCTGGAGCACAATTAATCAAGGTCAACTCATTAGGAGCACTGAACTTCATAAAAACTTCTTAACTGGTCTACATAATGGCAAGTGTAGCACAAGTGCTTCAGCTATCTCCATTCTCTTTTTGTCAGTACAGAAATCACATCAAAGTTATTCAATGGGGCCAAGTACCTGAAGGAGAAGGCTGTCCTTTTACTACGCCGTTTTTAGTCTTTTCTTCAGAATTCATTACTTCTTTGTAGATGAGTTCTGGAAGAGAGAATTGTAAGAGTTACAAACAGGGACCAGCACCTGTGACCAGGAAAAAAGCAACTATCACACAGTGTTGTAGCCCTCCCAAGAGTACCCTAGGTCTGCCCTACCTTGTCCTCACAAATCTGACTGCTCTACTTGCCTAAGAATTCCATTCCCCTCCTCTCCTCATCTTTTTGGAGCTGAATTGAGATAAATGGGATTAAACTAGGGCACATGAATTGCTTAATGCTGCACTATCTAGAAATGAAGCAGCACAATAACACAATACTTTTTACTGTGGCTAAAATTCTGATGCATCATCCCACTGAACAGTTTTCTGTTCTCCAGACGATATCCTTAGACTTCAGTGAAGCACTGGAATCTGCACCTCCTGTGCTAACATTAACTTGTGTAGATAATGATAGTCCTCAGGACATTCCTTATATTTTTGCTATCAAAGCACCGGTTTGTAGGGCTAGTGTCAATTCTTTATGTCTGAGGAATTCTAATTTTAACACAGACACACTAGGTGGTGGGATGTGGTATTTTGCCACTGAAATACCCCTTCCCATGCCTTTACTGCAATTACCTTTCCATTCCTCGATTGTATGTTCCCTTTCATCCAGCTGCTTATCATATATCTGTGGAGGAGGCTGAAGGAAAGAAACAAAGTTGTTTAGTCAATTGTCTGTTATATTGGAAACAGTAAGGAGTAATTAATTAATTAAAGATAATTTCTCTTCTCCCTTCTCGTAATCCATCCTGTACACACAAAACCACATGAAACACATTTGAATATTAAAGGGATTAATACTTCTGGAATCCAACTCTTTTTGTAGAAGAAATCAATATAATTCTCTGTTTTCCTTTTTTAAATAAGAGGCATAGTTACAGTTGAAATAAAACTGCCATTGTGCTTGTACTGAGCCCAGAAGCTCAACATACTGACTGTGTGCACCAGCAGAAAAGTATTGTCAGAATACCAAGCAAATACCAATCTTGATTAATTAGTAGTACCATTACTATATTAATTTTTAAGTTGCGCTTCAGGTTCACTGCTATACAAACCTCTCAGAGTAACTCTAAGTTTGAATTAAATCTCCCTGCCACAATTTCTGATCCACGTTCCAAATTCCCAAGCTTTCCAGTATATGTATTTTAAGTAACTTTGCTTTGGACAGAAAGGTGGGGGTTTGGGTTTTTTGTTTGTTTGTTTGTTTGTTTGTTTTTAGTTGATGGGAATGTCAGAGAACTGGCAGATCCTGGAACTTACTGTCATACTGACACAAAGACATCTAGAGTTTCAGGGAGCCTGAATACCTGCTTTCATTGGGCAACTAAGCCACATGTTCATTGCCTCTCCTGATGTTAGCTGCCAAAACACAGCAGCCAAGAAAGGCAGAGGACTCTCCCCTCCTTCCTTCTACCAAGAAGCTTCAGCATGCAAGGTAGGACTATCTAATGAAGATGGAAAAAAGGCCTACAATACTTTTCTCACTCGTATGTATTTCCTCTGACTTCCACCTTGGGCACTTGGCCATTGCATCCCTTTCAAAACATCCTCCTATTAAATGGACACTTACCAAGCTGGTTTCTGATTCACTGAGAAGTTAGAAATTTGCTCTCAGGACTCTAACTCCATCAGTCCATTAAACTATTTGCATGCTACAAACACAACTGAAAAAGTAATAGCTCAGTGACATAATATAGACCAGGAAAATTACACGACAGCTGAACTGGACAAGTCCACTGAAAATAAGAGAAGTTTCTGCAGAGTAATAGATGTATCAGGGCTAAAAATGAGGGAATTTGGTGAAGTCCTGGATTGCCAAGCCTCATACCTGAGAAGGTGCTGAGCAGAAATGTGAAACACTGTCATAAGTTAGAGTGCCATGTCTCAGAAGAGTTGTTGAGGTTTTGCTACATCAGCAAGGTAAGATACAACCCTCTAAGAAGTCTGAGACCAAAACCAATGCAGCTGTTCTTTTACTCAGCAAAACAACCTTTCTTGGCACTTTCCAGTGAGTCCTGAAGCTTAAGCCAGATGCAACCAAGATCATGCAACCCCTGTGGGGATTCCATGTTTCTGCTGACAGTGTTATCGGAGAACTGAATGCTACAAGAGTACAGATGAGCCTCACCCCTGACCAGTGGGATGTGGGAAGGAAGCTCCACTCCACCAGCTGAGTCTGCAGGACTCCTGCTCAGCCACTCAGCCAGCCCTGCAGCATGCATCTCCTATAAGGAAAGCAGAGAAAGCTGGCCAAAACAAGGAAATTGGAGGGCTAGGAATTTACAGGAGCAGGAGGGGAGGCATTTGGCTGAGCTGGAATGGAATCGCAGTGACAGAACCACTGCTTCTCTGTCAGGTGGAAAGAAAACAGGTAAACCAAGCTGGACAAGAATATCTTGCAAGTACCTTTCTTTCTATACCCTTCAGAAAGGGGCTTACAAAAAGTGTAGGCTGTGAGTAAAATAGCTCCTACCAAGCATAAACACTGTTTTTACACCTAAAAAAGCTTGTATTTCTCCCACAGACAGAAATAAGAGTATGGATTCCTTCAGTACTTCAATTCTCAAACACAAATTACAGAACCAAAAGGAACAAGTGATAAGATGTATATACCTGTTCTCAGTTCACACAATCAGAAAATCTTTGGCTTATGTCTCTTCTAATTTATTTCAGCTACATCTTAAGCAGGCAAAATCGGCTAATAAGCAACAAGAAAATCAGCAGTAATCGTTTCCTTGATTAACACATTGTGGAAACAAAGGCATTTTCCAGGGAGATAATCCAGAATAATCTCACTTGTTATCAAGCTCCTATTTTAAAGACAACCACAGGAGAGCAACCCAACTGTACCTCACACACTGCAGGATGACAGAAGCTGCACCTACACGGCATTCAACTGCTCTACCAGTGTTCATATTGCAGACCTTTATTTGTGAATTAGCAGAAACCTCAGTTATAAAGTATGGCTCTCAGCAGGAATGCCAAGGGTAACAAATATTCAGCATGATAATGACATGAATAAATCCCTCCTCTTCACAGAGGCAGGATCTATAGTCTCTAAAGCCTTTGCAGAGCATAAGAGAATGGAGCTCCACTGAGAGGCCAGGCCAATGCTCTCACACTGGGAGAAGTGAAGCTATCCCATCAAAATTCTCTGATATAATGAAATTACTCCTTATCTTTTCATTGATTCAAGGCACAGAGATGAACTGAGAATACCACAACAATTTCAAGAATCTATTTTCTCACAATTCTCATTAATCCTAATGAAAATCACAAAGCTTAATACAAAATCCCCTCCAGGCTGACCACCCGTTTTCTGCTAACTCATTTGTTTTGCAGGGTTTTTTTAAACCAGTTTCTAAAATTAGAGGGAGGAAGGGAGGCTTTGAAGGAAAATACACAAGTATTGTTTAAACGAAGGAGCATTCAGAGGAGCTGCCATACCAGGGTCCTCTTGGGCACCTGATTTCAGACTTGGTGCAAAGGTTAGCCTAAACTGACTTTCTAAGTCAAATGCCTTAGAAAATGACTGTATTTGTAATCATTAACTTCCTATGTGGATGTAGCTGTAGTGTTATAGACACTATTATATGTCATTCATACAGCACATGACAACTGAGAGTTACATGGCTTAATTTGTACAGGTTTCAGAAAAAATACATAGTTAAACTAGCATTAAATCAAGGCTGGGTGTGGATCAATCCTACGGGTGGCAGCATCTATCTTCAGTTTGAGGCCATCATTTTCTCCCCAAACCAGACTGATTTGAAAGGAATTGCACTGGCAACACTAACAAAGAATAGAATCTCTTTTTGGATGAAAAGCAAAGGAATTAATTACATTTTTCTTGTAGATGTTAAAAAAAAACCCTTGTTGTTTCAGTGGCTATTGGCTTTTCCATTTTACAAGTTGATTTTTAAAATATTTTTGCATCAAATGTAACATTCAGTGAATATAATAAAAATTATGAAAATTCCAAAAGTGGACCTTCTTCTGGAAAAAAAAGAAAAGCAGCAAAACAAACGAACAAACAAACAAAACCAATCCAAAAAAACAAACTGAAAAACAAAACGCACAAAAGACAGGGGGTTTATGTGGTCAGATAAACAGCAGGACACTACTGGAATTGTTAAATACCTTTCTAATATCCAGGGAGGAAAAACCTTTCACTAGAGAAAAAAGCAAAACATGTGTTGAGGCTGATGCACTCTCACTTTCCCAAAGCAACACAGATTGGTTTGTATGCCACTGCTGGAAAGCAAGGGGAACGGACTGAAGCTCACACTTGGATGCTGGAGCTCAAACTCAAATAAATTCTGCCGTCTCTGTCCCTGCCTCTGCAGAGCTAGTGCCAGCACAGTGGAGACCCTGGGATGAGCTGTTTTCTGAAAGCTTGACAGAGGAAGGCTTGAGTCTGCATCTGTTCCTGGAATCGCAGGGTCCAGAGCAGTAGTTGGAGTTGCATCAAAGGCAGTGATAGATTTAGCAATATACAAATAAAAGAGGAACTGTAGGCTGTAAAATTAATGGTGTGAGGTTAAACATTTTGTTAAATGGTTTAGATCCACATAACAGGTGAATATAAAAATTCCCTTGTGTTTTGCCACAACCTAGATTGTGTTACTGATAGCATTTATATATTTATTTCTGTGGTGCAAGACAAGGTACACCAGTGTGCTTGCCACCAGAGGTCTAACGTCTTTTACCTAAAAAGGAAGATGTCAAGTGCTTTGGACTTCACCCTGTAATGCTGAGGGACTCCATAGTGGGCTAGGCATGATCTCAGCAATGGATATGGAAGAAGGGATGCCTCTGAGTCCATTTGTTCCTTCGAGTCTTTGCAGAGACTTTTAGAAAACTCCACACATGGTGTGCATCACAGAAACTGGGGATTGAGCTGTTTCTGAACAGCTGGACTGTAAGGATACCATACAGCAGGAGTCAAGATCACTTGGCTACATGGAGATGACTGAACAGCTTGAAGATAAAACAAACAAGCTGGAAAAAGATTTAGTTTGGCTTGAAGAAGAAAAATAATAGAAGAAATGCCTCTTTCTTCTCTAACCACTACTCCTCACTGACATTAATAAAGATTGCTGTTTTCAGCTTCCACAGTTAATCATCAATAAATGAATAGATGTTGCTGACTGAAGGGAATATCCATACTTGTGTACCAAGCAGATCTGCATGCTTCTTTTGTGAGACAACAAATGTGCACCATCAACCTCTGTGTAGAAAACCAAGCCCTTTAACTGACTGCTAAAGAAAAAAACAAACTGTGGCAGATCATTGAAGACTTTAGATACAATATCTATACACTCAGAGCTGAGCAAGAGACAAGAATACCAGAAAAGATGCACAATCTGACAGCCTTGGTTTTGTCGTGTAGTGAAGGTGACACCTTCATTTAAGTGTTTGTTTGCCAAGGCCACAGAGCTGTCCAGAAGCACCTCTCCATCCTAATGGATCTCACTACTCATAGGTAAAATAAGAGGTGAGTGATTTTTTTTTTTTCTTCAGACAAACTATGAAACTTGAAATTCATTTGAACAAATTGTATGCAACAGCTGGTCATAGATGGTTTATACAGTGCTAAAACAATACAGCAGCAGTTTCTGTCCTGGACCTCAGACTGAGAACCATAACCCAAGTTCTCTTCATAAGCAATATAGGGAAGAGCATCACATTAATAGAAGGTAACACATAGATTGGCATGCACAGAAAAAGGAATGATAATTCACAATTCAGCCCCTTGTGGGTGGACCTAGATGCAGAAATACTCCAGTGAAATACAAATCCTATGAAAATAAAACCAATAATGGAAGCAGCATGAGTTACAGTCAATATAAACCCCACAAAATCTATCACTGCTGTAAAATCCCGTAAACATAGAGAAATGCTTAAAAGGAATATTTTTAACAAGTGATCTTTCTGTTTCAGAGGAATCTCTCTTCTAATGGATGGCATATAGCAGATAACAAGCAATAACTGCAAGTATAGTAAAATCTAAGACAAATTTTGAAACCAGTTAACAGAAAACAACATATAATTATCTATGGCAAATATTGCTACTAGATTTGTTTCCATGAAATAGAACAATATTTTTCCGAAGTAGGAATCAATATGAGATTACACATATACTTAATAGGTTAAAAAAATGAAATAATTTATAGATGAAGAAAAAATGTGCAAGATTAGGGCAATTATTTAGGACATAGACAGCAAAAATTCTTCTAAGATAGCATCTTCCAGAAATGTGCAAGCAAATATTTTTGGCCAAACAATACTTGGTTAACTTTTTATGAAATACTATAATTGAAAAACCAAGGGGAGGAATGTAAAGCAGCCATTATGTTGCGTAAGAACGTCACTTCACTGCAGATAAGTGGATATCTCTCCCACTCAAAATTATTTTTAATGCCAAGAATATGAAACTAATTAGACTGGAGAACAGGCAGCTCAGGCCAGTGCAATCCCAGAGAACAACCAGCATAAGTGTTCTGCTGGACCTCACACTAACAAACAAGGAAGGCCTGGTGAAGGTTGGAGGCAGCCTTGGATACAGCGATCATGAGATGGTGCATTTCAGTAGCCTGTGAGGAGGAACAGGAGCAATGACTAAGATCACAGCCCTGGACTTCAAAAGAGCTAACTTGGGTCTCTTCAGGGACCTTCTTGGAAGAATCCCATGGAATATAACCTAGAGGGAGGAGGGGTTCAAGAGAGCTGGTTAATATTCAAGGATCGCTTCCTCCAAGTTCAAGAACAGTGCATCTCCATAGGCAAGAAATTGAGCAAAAGGGGCAGGACACCTGCATGGATGGAATCATAGAATCAGAAAATCATAGAATATCCTGCGTTGGAAGGGACCCACAAGGATCATCAGTGTCCAACTCCTGGCCCTGCACAGGACCATCCCCAAGAGTCACACCATGTACCTTACAGCATTGTCCAAATTCTTCTTGAACTCTGTCAGGCTTGGTGCTGTGACCACTTCCCTGGGGAACCTGTTCCAGGTGCCAGGCTACCTCGTGGGTAAAAAGCCTTTTTCTAATATCCAGACTAAACCTCCCCTGACATAACTTCAGGCCATTCCCTTGGGTCCTGTCACTGATCACCAGAAAGAAGAGATCTGTGCCTGCCCCTCCTCTTCCTCTCATGAGGAAATGGTAGACAGTCATATGAGGTCTCCCCTCAGTTTCCACTTCTCCAGGCTGAATGCTTCTCCAGCTGCTCCTCAGTGGCCCTACAGTTGATCCCTGCAGAACCCCACTAGTGACAGATCACCAGGCTGATGACATCCTACTATTTACTATTACTCTTTGTGCCCAACCTGTGAGCTGACTGCTCACCCATTGCATGATGTGTTTATCCAGCCGTGTGCTGGCCATGTTGTTTAGAAGGATACTGTGATAGTCTCAAAAGCATTACTGAATTCCAAAAACATTACATCATCTGGATTCCTTTGATCAACTAGGTTGTTTAAAGGGTCATAAAAGGAAAGTAGGTTTGACAAAAGGACTGTCCCCTCATGAAGCCATGCTGGTTGTGGCCAATAACTGCATTGTCCTTAAGGTGTTTTTCAGTATGTCCTAGAATAACCTCCTCCATAATTTTACCAGTCGCTGAAGTGAGACTGACAGGCCTGTAGTTTCTGTGGTCCACCTTCTTACCCTTCTTGAAAATTGTGGCAACATCATTAGCCAGTTTCCAGTCAACTTGAACCTCTCCCGAATCCCCAAACCATTCAAGGATAATTGAGAGAGGCCTCACAATGACATCAGCCAGCACTTTGAGTATTGTCAACAAGGAACTCCTGTCAAAACTCAGAGATAAGGATGAGATACATGAGGTGGAAGCAGACAGACCACTTGGAAGGAATGCAGAGATGTTGTCAGAATGTGCAGAAATGCAACAAGGAAGGCCAAGGCCTATTTCAAATTAAATCTGGCTAAGGATGTCTAGAATTAAATCCGGCTAAGGGTCTGGCTAAGGATAACAAGAGTGTCTTCAAATACATCAATAACAAAAGGAAGAAGAACTTCTTTACTATGCTAAAGCAGGTGTCTAGGAATCCATTCTGTTCACAATTTGAATATTTTGGGATAAAAAGCCAGTGACCTGCATATAGACAGCATCACAAAAACATTAGCAGAGATATGAAAAATTAAATATGAGATTTGGGATTTATTCAAAGATCATCTCAATGAAGAGTAAGAATATGTAGCAACTTCAAAAAAAAAGGCAGCTGCATAAATTAAAACATAGTCTCAAACACAGCATTTTCAGACAGGAAAACAGAGAAGTTAACGCGTCTTCAGGGAGATACTGAGATTATCTACAATAAATAGGATAGTCTACATGTAGAGACAAAAGACACTGGAAACTTCTTTCCTAGAAATAGAACAAAAGCAATTTGAGGGAGAAAAGGTATTCTGTGTGTCATCTATTCCTTATAATAGCACAAATGCTGTTATAATAGATAAAGTAATTATCATAACATGAAAGTAATAAATATATCTTTTGGATTCGAGATGGTTTCTGCTTGCAATGCGCAGGAAGAAGGATCTTTAAATAAAATATAATACACAAAAGTAAGGTTTATGTGTTCCTATTCTGATTTTACAATAGATTTCCTGTGTAATATTAGTAAATAATACTTTTGCCTTTTGAACTCTGTTTTTCCTACATATAAATTAGGTGTGAAGACTGACAACAGATTTCAACAGTTCCTAAAATCTTGGGAATTCCACAGAATTATAAACAAACATTATCTGTAGTTTCCATATTTTTTAAAATGGTTGAATATAGAAGTTATCTTAACTAAACACTCTTCAAAATAACTGCAGATCAATGATGTGTGCTCTGGAGAACCTAACACTGTGACTGTTTTATCAAAGATACTGCAGCGGGCTGAGTGTGCTCAAAAGAAGCAGCTAACTATGTATGTTAGACGTAGAGTTTCCTCTAAACCCAAAATCTGCCTTACCCACTCACTCCACAGGTAAGCTTAAAATCTGTGTAAGGGCTCTAAATTTGAATGTGATGACTGCTTCAGAGCTATCCAGGGTCTTGGATGTGGTTTGTTTTTATGCAGAAGTCTGTGGGATAGTTGCAGCACTGTTTGTGTAGCCTGCTACGAGTGAATAGCAAGTCCCACATCTAATAACATACTGTCTTCCTCTCTGTATCAGGGAATCATAACATGACATTTAAGGCCAACCAGTAGAGTTTAATGCTGTTACACATTGCAGGGGAAAGGCTATTGCATTCCAGCTGCTTCCCATTTGTGCACAGTGTTTGCCCATTAGGAGGCATAATAGTTTTATTGCCCCCCACACAGTCTCTGAAAGACCATAAACTTTTAACAGACTTATAAAAAGGGATTGTAACTGTCTCACTAGTCTGGACAGGGCTATTTAATCTGTTTTCCTCACATTTATAATGCTGTAAATCTGGGCTGACATGGAGAGTTGTTACCTCCAGGTTAATCTTTGACACCAAATTCTCTGCTTATTCCCTGAGCTGACTTCAGTGCTCTTCACTGTCTACTCCAGTACACACTGACATTTAATGACATTGCAACAGCTCGCTTCAAAATTCCTGTCACATTAAATGCCTACAGTTACCTGTCCTCCTAGGCCTCTGAACAAAGTGGACAGTGTACAACAGATGCCTGGCTGCTTTTGATGAAGCCATTTACTGGGGAGAAGGAATAATTTAACTAGATAGGTAGAATTAACTAACTCTCCCCTGCCCAATACTATATTGACTGAAAATGTCATCTTGTTTAAACCTCCGTATCCTAATTTCTATGTTATGCCTACTGTACAGGGTTATTGACAGCAGAAGGAATCCTGCCTCATGTTACAATATGAGAGGAAAACTTAAAAAAAACCAAAATATCCCTCTACCAAACCTGTAGCTACATGATGAAACACTTAAATCTGCGTAAAAGTACTTGTTAAGTGTTACAATAAAACAAAAGTGCAGTGAACATGGGCAGGTGTAAGTCACTTCAGGCTTCTAAATCCCAGTGGGGCAACCAGGAAAAATAGTAGGCAGTTAAGCACAATGCAAGTGACCAAAAGCAGCAACTCCATCACTAATTTTCCTGTTGCTCTCTTGTCAGGTTAACTGTCTGCACACTTCAAGGGCAGTCTGTGAATGTCACTTCATAGAGCCTCATCATGCTGCAAATCTAACATTAGTGAGCTAGATAACCATTTTTAGGTTTTGACACGTCATTCAAATACTACCTCTTTGTGCAACTGTACCCTATTATAACTTACGTGGTTTCGTTCATTAAAGACAAAACAACAATCAGATTATTAAGTGAATCAGCAGAAATGCCTACCTCTCAAACAGCTCATTTGTTGGATATTTTTAAATGAGTACCTACCCCTAGCCCTGCTATAAAGTTGGCAAGAGCTAACAAAAATACAGGAGATGGCAGTCATTTTCCCCTTGCCCACGGCACATTTAATGAATGGCATTAGAGAATGTTTACTGAATTGAGCCTGACTCTTCTGCAACTGTAACAAGGCAGATGTTTGTTTCAGCAGAGCATTTGTGGGAGAGATATGAAAAGACTCTTGTGATATCAATTCAATTCTTTATCGAATTTGCTTTTTAATACAAGATTGCAACAAATAACACAGAAGTATGAGAAAGAAAGTTGCACAATGCAGAGCCTGGGTTTACATCATAATAATAACTACTGCAAAAAGCTGTAATCATTTAAGACATTGGATGTAAGTGTTAGAAGATACTCAAGAGGTTTCTGGACGTTTTCCTATGTTCTCTGGTCCAAGGTCATAGATAGATGGACACAACCTGTTGTGCACATCAGCACAGCTTTTCCCGAGAGGAAACAAGTTACCTCATGCTTGAAGCTCTAAAACACTTTTGTTACCAACAAACAAGTTTACCACATCTGGGTACCTTGCTGCCTTGTAAAGAACTAACAGCCAGTCAGACATCAAGCGTTCAGCCAGAAGCGCCAAATTGTAACACGAATGCACAAGTGAAGGTTTCTTTCCACTGTAACAACATCATTTCCTTCTAGAGGCACTGCCCGTCAGTCCCAGAACCTCAGGACACCTTTTTGAGGAAGAACAGAAAGCCACTAATCTCCCACAAATCTGTTTGAGAAACTTATTTCATCATGGAGACAACACTGATGGAAAACACTGACTGACAGCAGTTCAACAGCTGAACCAAGAGGAAGAGACTATCCAACTGAGTTAAGTTTTCTCCAGAAAATAATTACTAAATGATTCACAGCTAACCACTGAAGGTGTGTCAGCATGAACAGATGGATACTTATAATTTAATAAACTGTTAATTGTGAAAAGAAAGTCTTTCAATTTAACTTTCCCTCCAAAAATGAGACTGGCAAACTAATGAGCAGTAAGTGAAGTAAGGTTCTTTCTAGAATTCCCAGTACTCTGACAAAATACACTGAATATTAATCCCATGTTCTTCTGTTTAGACAGTGCGCATAACCTGAACCTTCCTGGTTTTTGAACTGCTATGATCCCAAGAGAAGAAGGGTTTCTGTATCACAGAGTGATTGGGGACAAAGCAATTCAATAACACTTCACTGTCGAAGTATGACGAAAGTATTCATATAGCATGTTATTGACAAGACAGCACATTTTGGAAGAGGAAACTTTGAAGCTAAAAGAGACAGAGAAAGCAGCTGGGGATGCTCATGTTGAGCTCATATTAGCTACACAATAACTGTGCAAAGAACCAGGGGTGCAAAGAGAACAAAGGGTTACCTAAAAAGAAGCAATTTAGACAAAGATGCAAACTACAAATAAGTAGGACAACACTGAGCACTTGAAGTTGAACACTTAAAGGTGCTGTTCCTTCATCATAGGATGTTCTCTGTTCTTTGAGGTACTATGGAAGCAATGACAGTTTGATTTTCTCTAGTTATTTATTGCAATAAACGCAATGAAATGCAGGGCAAAAATTCAACTTCTACTTCAATCTGAAGTACAACTAAGAGCATACATCTCGAAACTGGGCAAATCTTACAGCAAGATATCCACTGTACCTAAGTTCCCTTCCTGTTTTGCATCAGAAGTTAAATTCACAGGCAAAACATACCTATAAAGGCAGCCAATTCCAAGCTCTGACATCAAGAGTACTTCATAAAACTAAGAAATGCAAGGAAATACAATAAAAGTATCTAGCAATGAAATGAGATCTTCCAAAGGGATGTGAAAATAAAATGTATGTACGGGGGGGGGGTGGGTAAAATATTGCAGGGTATCAAATATTTACTCTTTAGACTTATAAACTTTTTTCTT
This sequence comes from Myiotriccus ornatus, assembly GCA_036023395.1. Classification (NCBI taxonomy): domain Eukaryota; kingdom Metazoa; phylum Chordata; class Aves; order Passeriformes; family Tyrannidae; genus Myiotriccus; species Myiotriccus ornatus. The sequence continues at coordinate 15,676,955 of JAYRBT010000139.1, forward strand.
GAAGAAAACTAAAGAGGACACAAACTAAAGGTTCTCCAAATAGCAGAATCAAGCTCTACAAAGCACTGATAAGTAATATCCTCTACAAAAATCGCCTGTGCTTGAAATTTGGTGGAGGTTTGTGCATTCTGTTTACTTTTGAAGTTTACTCCACTCTCAAGAAAGTGGAGCTCATCACTAAACTGGAGCTCATCACTAAACAGCAGTGATTTAATTTTGCAAGGAGTTCATTTCCTATTGTGGTTAAGGTTTCTAAGCCTGTTGAAATACTGAGCTCTGTTTTCCTACATTTCATGCACAGTACTATAAAGCACCTCTCTGTATTTATACCTATTATACCATGTCACTGATGTGCTGACAGATTGCACTTATTCCTGTCAACAACAGCCTCACTAAGGTGTACAGAGAAGTGTCTAGAGCATGACAGGATTATAAGAAAAATTTCATTTCTGTTTGTGTACAATGTACATGATACTGTACATTGAACTGTAGCTCAGGAAAACACATGAGCCCTTCCTTCACTTTAAGGAAGAATTTATGTCTGCTAAGATTTTTCTCAATGTTGACTTCAGGATTTTGTATTGTTTTGTTTCATTCTCCACCTCTCCACATATATCCTTGAACACAAACACACGAAGTGATGTTTGCTATATTCCACAAGGAAAGGTTTGGAGAGAAAAATAGTATCTTTTGCCAGATTGAGTTCTATAGCTATAAAAAACAGATGAGATACTGGGTTCAAAATCCTTTCTTCATCTTATCCAGAAGAAAGAAGAACATGGCTTCATATGCTTGAAAAGTTTTTACTTCCCCCATCTATTATTAGTTAACATAATAAAGAAAGCTGTCCTGTCCCTACAGATCTCATTTCACATAAATCCCAAGATCACCACAGTCACAACATCATTTCTTTGTAGCATGCTCATTATCATGCTGCTGTAAAGCAGTAGGCGTCTATGAATCACATCTGCATTTAGCAGTCTGAAAGTAGAGAGTTCCACCTTACTTACCGCCTCCACTTCTGCTGGGTCATACCAAACATTAATGTACGGATGCTGTAAGGCTTCATCTACTGATATTCTCTTGGCCGGATCAATGACCAGCATCTTTGATAAAAGGTCCCTGGCTTGGCTGGCTAGAACAATGAAATCAGAGAAACACAGTGTTAATAGAAAACAATCACTGCTTCCAGAGGAGGGTTAATTGGGTTAGGAAAATAACAATGGCACAACCCTTTTAGAGACTGTTTGTATGTACTTCTGCACCCTTGCCTTCTTACAACAAGTGTTCTTCAGTAATCCTTTCAGGTTGGATTCTTTAGGAAGGTGCCAACATCAGGGCTGCACACTGTAAGTTCCCTAATAAGCTTCAATGAGATTTTACATGCATTTCATGCAGAGGGCTGAATAACATACCTAAGAAAAATGTCTTGATGTATTTGTGATTATTACAGGATCAGAGAACCAAAGTTCTCATAATGAAGTCTAAAATCATGGCATTACCAAATCAAAGCCTGATACTTACAGGTACTGTTCTACTGGTTTGGAAAAACATCCAAATTCTCTGCATGTTTTAAAATTTTTCAGCTAGCTTTTTTCACTCATTAAAATTACATATTTTAAAGAAGTATAGATACTAGGGTGATCTTAGGGTACTCCATTAGAAGCAACAACTTCAAATCTGTAGCCTTAGATCAATACATAGTGAGTAAAAGTAAGATCTAATCACTAGCAATACATTATAGTGAAATATTTGGGCAAGGTATGGGATGATTCAATGCTGCACAAGCGGGGTTTTTTTTCTAATGTACTGTTTCTTGTTCTGTGACTACATCTTAAGAACTGGCATTCATCATGCCTAAATGTATGTACTTTCTGTATCCAAAAGATAACAGCACTGTTTGACAGTCATTTCTATTCATTAATTGCAAACACAGAAAAATTCCATTATTCGGTTGTATTGTAGTAGGAGTATGAAATCCTGTGTATCCAAAAGCATCTGCTCAAACATTTCATTTTGCTCCCAGAGCCAAGACAGAAGCTTGGCTATGAAACAGTTGTTAACTGGAAGAAAATTCTGGGCCGTGTAATGACATGCAAATTGCAGGCAATTGAAAACCATTACATGCCACTGTAGGAAGTGGCTCCAAGTACCCGAGTGGGGCACAGCTGATACACAGCACAAGTTTGCAGGGGGTCCAGAGCTGTGATGAGAAGTCCTTTCTACACTAAACACACATTAATTGCTCTTTCTAACTGTTCAATTAAAAACTACTTCAATATATGATTAAAATAATTGCAACTTTTCTTACACAGGACATATGTAGTCACACTGTAATAAAGTTTTCTCATTCACATATGCTAACTGACCCACAGCATTTGTTCAAAAGAAGAAATCCACCCATAGCAGATATTAAACCTCAGCTACATCATTTTGGTTGACATTACTAATATCTTTCTATATTCTAATAAAGGTAGAGTTATGGGGCAGGCATCTGGCGTATTTTTAACCTTAAAAAACCCAGTGCAAACACTGAGATCTTCCAATGGAAGTTCTATTGCTCCTTTGTATTGTAAGTTCAAGAATAAGAGTAAAGAAACATCTCAGTTCCTCGTGTTACAGAATCATCACATGGAACACCATGAGGATATGCTCAACACATCAGTGATTAAGTTCCCTTGGCTGCCCAAGCACCAGGATCTCCAAAAATCATTTCCAAAAGCCTCTCAACTGAACAAAACCCATGCAGTAATTTGTCCCAGCAATTAATTGCATTAAATGGGAATGCAACTAGAGAGAAGAAAAACTGGAAAAATCCTTCACTGCGCTGTAGCTGTTGCATGTGAACCACGTCCCTTTTCAGACATACCTTTGAGTTTGTTGTGTTCCGAGTCAGCTGGGAAGAGAGAGTCTGGAAAAAGTTTGGGGAAAGTGAGGCCAGCATACTTGGGTCTGTTCTCAACGTAGTTCCGTACTGTTGGCTGCAGCTTCTTCATGAATTCTGGACAGGGTGTTCCCAGCTGCTCAATAACTTTATTCCACTGATCAATATCTGAACACCAGTAGTTAAGGGAAACAAAATGCAAACCCCAGTGTAGTCTCCTGATACTTCTGCTTGTGTTCTCTGAGAATCCTCAGAGGTGTTTAGCTCTCTTCATAACATCTTTACAGTCACTACCTTTTCCTCTCACTATGTGTCCAGGTCCTACAGCTGCAAAGGGGAAAACTCTCTCGCACAACTATACTTACTCAAGGGCATTGTGCAATCCTAAGACCACCACCACCACAGAAGAACACACAGCTTCCTCTCTTTGGGCCAATAGTTGTTACTTTTTTTTTTTAAACTTGAAATTCAATTACTTGCACTCCCTTTTTTTACATGCAGGTAATTGCCACTGCCCTTGACTGCTCAAGCACAGCCTGGAAGAACAACATATGCACCTGTCCTTTCTGTTCAGTCTGTAGAGAGAGAGACCTAGCTGGGTTAAAGAAGTTCTGCACAAAACAGAAGTCACCTCCAACTCATCTGCTTCACATTTGTATGTTTACTCTCTCCAATAACTTCATTGGTGCTAATTTTTCTGATACCAGCCAACCAGCAACTCGTCAAAAATTTTGTTTGATGTTATAAGAACGCATTGGGACTCATTTTCTGTAGACAAATGACGCACAGATGTAGACAGATGTTTCTCTTTAAATAAAAATGGAACATCTACATTGTTAGACTGATACTGACTAATAAGAAACAGGCTCTAATGCTTAAAAAGAAATTGCATTACAGGCATTTTGTACTGAGCTTTTTTCTTGTTCTGGTGTTGATTTTTCAGTTTTCTTGTGATAACAACTAAGCATCTGATAGGTGTTATGTAGGTCTTCCAGCCATGTCCAGAACAAGACTTACTGTGCCAAAAAAGCACGCAAATTATCAGTGCCATCTCTACATCACACTGTCTACTTCACAGAGCTAAGAATCTGATGACAACATGGAAAAAAAGAAAGAGTACATGCAGCCATGAGTACACTGATGCTAAAAAATATGATTAAGGAAGTTTGGTTAAGAACATACTGGAAAGAAAAGGCTTTTAAAATACAAACATTCAAAGCATTTCAGCACAGAGATTTTTATAAAAAAATTATTCTTCTAAGTTATTATTGTTATTAACGTCATAAGTGTGAAGTCTTGCAAATACTAATTGTGTTCCTCACAAAATAGGAGACAAATCAGATTAACAGAATGAAGATAACAAGAAAATAAAATAAAGTTATGCAAAATCCAGCTCTTGGTTGCAGTACCAACTTCAGATTAAAAAAAAATATTATTTTAGGGAAACGGAAAAAGTTTTTTCCAATGCTTTGAAAAGTAAAGACAGGCTTAATATGGATTGCCCTGAACTGTCCTATTTGAACAAAAGTCAAATTATTCATTTAAAAATTTCAGGTTTACTACTCAAAAGTGGGTTAAAAGAATTAAAATTATTTAATCATGTCCTTTAAGAATTCTGAAACAGTGTTTTGAATGGTTTTATTTTCAACTGAAAAAAAGTTGCTAGAAATAGCAGTGATTTATAAAGATTTTTCTGAATAACTGTTATTTTTTAAACTTAAGCAAAGTTTTATGTAGAAAAACCCCTCCCACACACACACTTCATAAGTTGTATGTAGTTTAATTCATGTTGTCTATGAAAAAAAACTTTCTCTCAGTAGAAAACCAAAGAACTGCAATAACACTAAAGTTATCCGAGACTACAGCTGCTCAAAGAGTAGCCTGAATATTTATTTAAACATTTTATTAGAAAATAAAGTGGTTTGACATTTTCAACTTGTATTCAAGTTAAAACACCTCAGTGACTGCTGGCTGGAGTACTTCAGAAACAGGCCTTTCTGAGCAACTTTAAACACAGAGTGTGTAAATGCTTTGCAGAAAAGAACAGAGAATACAGAAACACAGATGTTGTTAGTTGTGCCAAGAGAAACTAAATGGGTGAGAAAGCCAAGCTATAAAAATCATCACTGAAAGCATTACTTGTACAGATCGATTGAAGGCCATTTGATAAACAGTGAGGGCCAAATACAGGACTTGCTTCAAAGCAGTCATCAGAAGCTTACACTTGTACAGAGCAGGTTAACCATTGCTCAAGAATTTCATGAAGGCAAAAATAAAATAAAAAAAATCTTTGGGATTACAGAATTTCATGGGACTTGGACATGTGGAAAGGGAAGATGTAATAAGATGCTCTAGAAGTGATTAATAAGGGAAACAGAGTACAAGTTCCCACAATAGGGCCTACATGGTGGGAACCACTGACAACAGTGATGGAGAGGGGAGAAGGTAAATCCTTAGACAAGCCCAGTGCCAATGCACACATTTCTTCTAAACTGAGAGAAAGGCTCCCACTAAGAAACAACAGACAAGTGAATTACCACCCACAACTGGAAAAATTTAAGAGAGGGAGTCATCAATGCAAAAACAAGAGCCAAAGCCAAGGGAAGTGGCAGAGCCACCATATTCCACTCCTTGACTAGACTTGTTTTGCAGGAGGACAGTACTGGAGCTTTTGCAGCCCTGGCTTTCACAGAGAGCCAAAAGGTCAGGCTTTATGTCTTAGCAACTTAAGGGATTGGTTTTGAGTAAATGAATGATCTGAATGAATAATCATGCCTCTTTACTGTATTATTTCTGACTTATATTGCTCATATACTGCCAAATCCTTAAATAAAATACATTCATTTGGTCTCTATATATATTTACACACACACACCCACACACACACACAGAGATCGACATGATGGAGCACTCAGGACTTGTTTTGGTCCTATTAATAGCAATAACAAAGCCATGCCCAGCAAAAACAGGTAGAGACAGACCATTTTTCAGTCAAATGGACACACAGATTTTTCTCTCTAGTAATGTTTCTAGACCTTACTATCACTGGATTATATTCTGAGATCCAGTACATGATCCAATACATGTAATAACATCCTTGCCAAATACTGGTCCAGCTCCATTTCACTGTAACATTTTATCACAGTCACCATTTGTGATGCATGTGTGGTGAACCCAATGATGAGAAGTTGTACCCATCATGGTACAAGACTAAAAAAAAAAGGAAAGTCTTCAAAAAAAAGTCTGAGGTCCACCTATTGAAGCAAAGATAAGCAGCTTTCTCTAGCTGGCAGTCAGAATTAGCTTCAGCAATTCTGCAGGAAACAAATGAAAAAATATATACAGAATATATAGAACAGTCACAGTGACTGTGAATCAAAATCTAATGCAGGTTACATTAACCAGTGAGAGATTGTAACTATAGATGCTATTTGCACATCAGTTGAAAAAATGGTAACTACAAGTTAGTGATAACATAACCCTGACAGGTATTTCCCAGGCCAAAAAAAGATTAACCTATATTTGAGTGAAAAAAACATTTGAAAGAAGAAAAACAGAAGATTCTGGTTTTTCCCTTGAAATTAAACAAATGTTGGACAGACTGAAAGTTGGCAATAGTTGCAACCCAAAGCTCTGAACTGATGAAATGTCTACTTTAAAAATATTTGAATCACCTCAGCTGTCCCTTGCCCCAAGCAGGATCAAGGAAAATGTGTCAACTATTCACAATAGCATCTGGGTGATTTAAGACAGAAAAGGGGATCTGGATTTATTAGCCTGCCTCTGGCACTAGCACTGTAACATTTTTAATAAAAGTAAGGTGGCCATACAGAGCTACTGCAAAGATTTAAGAAAACATTTCTGAAATGTGTATTTTTTGAATGAAGATTTATCATTGAGGCCTCAGGTTGCCCCAGGCTCACCAACCACCTTTTCTCTTTGCACTCTTATACTGTCCTAAGGATTGTTCTTCCTTTGCTTTCTAAATGCTCAGTTGTTTACCTGGAAAATAACCAGAAGCTGAACTGCAGATTAAGAGACATAATTTTCTAAAGCAAAGGCATAAAATTTCTAAAGGGAAAATAATATTTTGAATTATCAAGGAAATGTTTCTATTAGAAAAATTAGATTATACTGTAAAATCATCTATTTAGAGGTACCGGCTGAAAGTTTACCAGTATTTATGTTTCTGCATGCATTAATGCAATGTATTTCAAAAGTGTGAATTAAGGACCAGCATTTTGTTCACTCAGTTGGCCTGCCAAGTTCAGATAAATGATATTTCTGCAAATTTCCGAACAGCTATAAGATAATGGAGCTTGGCTATAAGAGTCAGTCTCAATCAGAACATATTAAAAGCATTTCTGCAGTGTACAAAGTAATAGCTTGTTATTAAAAAAAATGAAATTTCAAAAGCAAATTATTGCCTAGTCTCCAAATAACAGTAATTCTTTGTTTTCCTTCTCATGTTACATCTTTTTAAATCATAGGGAGTTTTTTTGAGTGAAGGATTATATTTTGTTATGTTCAACAGCAAGGTTTTGCATGAGGGGTTGATGTTTGCCGTAGGATGTTTTAGCTGTACTGTGATACAAATAACTTAATGGAATTATTCTCTTCTTCTCCTGAAAATGAAACCTGTTTCTAAAGTCTTCCTCAAGCAGCATCTATGAACTGTGATGTGAAAAACACAAGAAATTCTGTCAAAATACCTGCTTATAACAGAGCTGTTGGAATTTGGACGTGGTGGTGATGGGGGGGAATTATGCTTCCCTGCCCAGCGGACTGGACTGCACTTTCTTCACCTATTAATGAGCACATCTGCACAAGTTTCACTCAACTGGAGCAGGATTTACTCTTTCTGGCTAAATGCGCTGCTTCTGGAGATAGTTAGAACTAGGGCATGCCAAAACTTGCTTTTTTTAAGGTAGGCATAACAAAAACAAAACTGACATGGGGTGTTTTCTTTATAACAGACAGACAGTTCATCTCTTTTCAATCTCAAAATCTTGACGGAATCACATTTCTAATAGTTTATCCTTAAATCTGCACATTCCACCAATAAGAACTAACTGCACTGCTTCAGGCAATTCTTTGATGCCACTAACTCAACACAATTAGAATAATTACTATGAACAGCTCAGTATATTTCCCTCCCCAAGACCAAACTGTGGCACCAACTGCAAAGACAATAGTTCAACTAATTATATTTTTTTTAATTAGACTTTTCTTTTTAAAATAAGACTGCTATAAAACCAAACTAACTAGTTTCACTGTGGGAGACATCAGTGTCACATTTATATATTTTCCACAATCCCACAATTTACATACTGATCTCAACACAATTTACAATAACTTTACATTTACAAATGTTACCATCTGCCAAGACAGCAAATGTAGAACATTTAATGTGTGAACATTTTGAGAAGAATGTGGTATTTGTAAAAATTAGACTCTAACAGAAAATATTGTGCAATTGAAATAGTAGTTGCTATTTATATTCTATAATAGAATATATGGCTATAATAAAAATAACATGTAGCACAAATAAAATTACTTCAGAAGACTACAACCGATCCTTCAGAAGTTAGGAGATAGTGGTATTGATTGTGCAGCTGTCATTAACCTTTTGGGTGCACATGTATGACACTTTAACTAAAATTTTCAAATACTATTGGTTTTTAGCTGTCATTTCACACAGTTACTGACCATCTGTGCTTACACAGCAGCAAGCAAATCACAGAATCATACAATGTCTTGGGTTGGAAGCGACCTTAAAGATGATGTAGTTCTAACACCCTTGCCATGGGCAGGGACACCTTCCACTAGGCCAGCTTGCTCAGAGCCCCCTCCAACTGGCCTTGAACACTACCAGGGATGGGGCATCCAGAAGTGTCACAACATGCAAGTGTTAAAATCTAAAAGTGTTCCAATATTAGAAGTGTTTATAAGAGCCTCACAGGAGTCTGTGTAGGAAGTAGGATCTGAGTGATACAGCAGAATCCTAAAACAAGTGTTTCTGTTGTTCTTGTTAGTGAAGTTGATGTGGGTTTGATCAGTGCTTCCAAGAACACAGTTTGCTTCTGTATCTCAGGTGTACCTGCAACAATTCGGATATGAAATCAAGAACTGGACTGCTTGAGCGCAAAACATAGTAAACAAGTCCTGGAAACTGTAGTTGCTCCTGTTTCTCAGTCACAAGAAAACAGAACCATTTTGTGGTTTCATCGGTGTAATTCAAAAGCTCCTTTTGCCCTTTCCAAACAAGTTTTTCCCACACTTCATGATTACTCAACTTCACAGTGTTTAATGAAACAAATGCTGGCCTTGAAGTTCTGCAAGAATACTCAACTCCATACATCTTTCTATGTATTCATCTGTCTATCAGTCTGTATCAGCTGAGTCAACTCTAGCAACCTTCAGCTCAGTCTTACTCTCCCACTCTTTTACATCAGTTTTATCTCTACATTTCCTCTGACTTCCAAGACGCAACAGTAGTACTCATTACTCAAAGTATGGAGAGTCAGCAAAGAGAAAAGGCTAAATAAAGAGGAAAATAAAAAAGCTTCATGTGAAAATATATGCAGTAGGTCAGTTGTCAAAAAGATAGCTTCCTGTAATAGGAAAGCATATTAAGACCATTTCAGATGAAGAATACACGTATACCTATCCCACAAGGACTTGCTTCAGCATTCTTACATATTCAGGATTTATAAAACGTGTCTTCTCTAGGTCTCAAACTGTTCTTCTAGGGAAGTGATTGAAAATGTGGCTGCATAGCATTTGGTCTTGAAAGCTATCTCCTCTATAGCATACTTCCTTGAAAATGCATGAACTGATTTACATTACTGGATATGAACAAGTATGTTCTCATTTTCCTTATATTTGCATACAGATAGTAGTTTTTCAAAGATAAAATTATAAGCTGCTAGTACATTGTCAAAGTTCAAACAATTTGTGTTTAGTACAACCATTTCTAGCGGAGTTCCACTGCTGTATTGAAAGTAATTAAGTAGACAATGGACCATCTCTCATCCATTTAATAATGCTGTATAAGTATTGGGAGCGGTTTTTCTCAGCCTGGGCACACTTTTTTTTTTTTTTGGTGGTTTCTTCATGAGATTCCTGTTTCAGAATAGAATCAATCCCCATTGCGAATGGATGCTTATTAAAAAAAAACACACCAAAAAAATTACTTTTCAAACAGAGTATCATTCTCATCTCAAATTTAAAGCAGAATTAATTTACTGTTCAAATACACAAAGCTGCTTTTCCTAAGAAGTTAATGATTTCTAACGCAAATAATACACTGAAAAATACAAAATACTATTTTGCTTACTGTTGTAACCAAGAAATCTGTACGAGTTCTACCAGTTAAGATTACATCAGACTGTCATGCAAAATTTCTGCAGTTTCTATGTCATTTCTCATCAGTTCAGATTTCTTGACAAAGAAAATGTGCCAGGAAATTTGTTTTTAAAAGATTTGCTACAACAGTTTCCAATAATCTATTCTCTTCTTATGTTGTCAGAATAGGCCTTGCATCTTCTGCATAAAGCAGAGAAAGCTACTATTGACAGCTATTAAGCTCTTCTCTAGTGCCTACAAAAATAATTTTCCACTCACCCTATTAAGTACAAACCCACCTCTAAAAAGCGATTGTAGTCAATGCTATAATGACTTGTGTACACATGTAGCTAGACCAGCTACAATGCATCATCTAAGAATTCTTTGTAGATTATTCTGACTCAATACAGCAGCATTTGCTTGTGGAACCCAAGACAAAGTTATTAGGCAAAAGATGCATTCTCAAAAGTATTTTCAGAAACTACCCAAATTTTACCACTCTGCATTTCACCAGTAATTCAGTTCAATTTGATGTGAAGTTTGTAAATAAATTAACTCTGTTCTTGAAAAGAGTCTATCAAAAAGTGAACAACTAGTGTTTCAAACTATGGGTCTCAAAAAAAAATTGTTTTGTTTTTGTTGAAATGAAATGGCCATCAGTTTAGATTAAACAAAGCCCTTCAAGGATGCTGATGGCTTACAGTATTTGTGTCTATTTTCTTAATTTCACACTGGTCATACGCTTGAATTTCTGAGCACTGGTCTCAACACAAGGTCTGAAGGAGTGAGTTTTGACTCTGTGAGAATCTTTAATGATCTTGGCTGTCTTCTGAAATTTAGTTGCCCTTCCTGAGCCCTGTTTATCTTCTGAATTCCATAATATGGTTCTGAAGTTCTGCCCAGTATTTATTCAGCAGTTCATCAAATCTGTTGATGGCTGGAGAACTTCCTCTATAAACACATCTGCTTCTGCACCTGGCAGTGGCTGAATATTTCAAAAGATCTCTGGTAAGACTGATGCTTAGCGACTTTTAAGAGAAATTTCATAGAATCATAGAATTTTTTAGGTTGGAAAAGGCATTTAGGATTATCAAATCCAACTGCTAACCCAGCACTGCCAAGGCACCACTGAAGTCCACTGAAGGTGGCCTGGGCTGCAGTGATCATGCACTGGTGGAACTTGCAGTCCTGAGGAATATGGGTCAGGCCAAGAGTAAAGTCAGGACCCTAAATTTTTGGAAAACAAACTTGCAGTTCTTCAAGGAGATAGTCAGTTGGAGCCCTAGGAAGCAGCCCTCAGGGACAAGGGAGCACAACAGAGCTGGCATATCATTAAGGACAGTTTCCACGCAGCACAAGTGCTGCAATCCCGAAGCACAAGAAAACATGAACATCTCCTCACTACTGCAGTATCTACTTGTAGTATTCCTGTCTGTTTCTAGCCTCCAAGAACCTTCCGTGCTGATGCACTTCTGACTTTGTAACATGTACTGCTGGATGCATGATGATGATGTAGCCAGCCTAGAGGTAGGTAATGCATTAGCATTATTAAATACCTCCTAAATGAATCGTAAAAATGTGCATAGAACCCCTCTGCCCCAATCTCTTCGACATGTGCAGCATGACTGCAGTTGCAGAATAAGGTCGTGTGATACCTGTTGCAGACCTCTGTGGTTTATACCAAGAGAAGTTGACATCATGCTAACCTTCCACATCTGTACTGAATACATACTTGTCTCCCTAAGCTTTCCCAGCTACAGGATTTAAAGACATATTCATCCTTGTCTGCCCAAAATGCATGCAGCGGTTTAAAAAAAGTATAACTACCATTTTCACAGCTCACCAAAGGACTAAGGCACCTTCTCAATTTCTTCAGATCATTTATGCAGTGATGAGAAAAGAGTAACAGTCTCCTTCATAAAACCTTGAGAAGAACACATAGAACAAGAGTCAACTCACAGGTACAGTGGCTTCTGAGGCAACACAACACACTGTGTCGCCAGTTTCTCCTTGCTCGAGGCACAAGCATACCCAAGCTTCATTATAATACGAGGGGTTTTTTTGAAAGCAGAACTACTGCTGTCAACCTTGAAAAGAAATTTCATGTGAAACTAGGAAAAAAAGGCTTTAGCTCACAATTAACTGCATCACATGCATGCACCAAAAATGGTAGAGAAATAGTAAAATTTCAAGGATCAGTAAAGATCATGATGATTTGGGACACTACAAATCATCCTTTGCAACTGGGAGTTTAAAAAAGAAGAGGTGGGTTCTGTTCTCAGCTTCACCCAAGTGATTACAGTGAATTCAAATAGATTATGGGAGTGGAACAGTTGCAGCCTAGCCAAGCACTCCATTCTGCACTTAGAGGTATTTTCTGCTTTTCTGCTTGTGAATTTTGATAAATAATTTTTTAAGCTAGCTAAGTGGACCGTTTAGTTGTGTAAACAGTAGCAGTATCAAATGACCTACACTCCTTAACTGATGGAAAATGGCAAAGAGTAAATTTTGCAGTCAAATGTATGACTGACAGTGCATTTCTCCTGAATATTCAGTCTTTCAGCTTCAAAACTGCTTTTTATAGTTATTTATGCATAAAAATTGACACAAATTAGTATTAAATACTCTTCAAATCACAGTGTGGTTGTGAAATGAAGCACTACCTGTTAAGAAAAAATTGATGATAGCTGATTCTGGTACGCTGCCAGTTTTAACCCATTTTACACCAATTTTATGTCAAAGAGGAAACTTTCTTGAAGAAGCAGATATTTAATTACACTTGCTCCTACACTTAAATACATCCTTAAGAATGCTGCCCTCAAACTCTTAGGGCTTATAGTCCTTGCTAATGGAATTATACAGCTGCCCAACTCCATAATTCATCTAAAGAAATAATCCTTTTCACAGCAATGAGCATTTTCCATGCAGGGGTAAGGAAGATGCCAGGAGGTCATCAGTCTCAGCAGCTTTCTAACTCGTTTTCAGCTGCACAGATGGGCAGGGGAGCCAGAAGTGTTGAACCCCAGTTGGTGGCTGCTCAGTAGCAGGGAAGGGGTGGGGGGGATGGATTTGGAGAAGAGGTGGCTTTGAGGAGGGGTGCTCAGCAGCTTGAAAGAAAGCAGCAGCATCATTTTCTGTTGGCAGAATAGACACTCATGGAACAGCAGAAGAAAAGCAGAGTGGTACATAAAACACAGTGCAAGTTTAGCAGTGTGTTAAGAAAACAAATGAAGAATGTGAACTCAATTATAGACCAATCCCAAACACATCAGCAGTTGGTAATGATGACTTCTGTGGAGTTATTGCAATAATAGACAGAACAGAATGGTGTAATTATAGAGGGTTTGTGCAATTTCTTTTTTAACAAGTATGAAGCTGTATCAAAGAAACCAATTTTTGAAGTGCTATTTAAAACATATCAATTCTTTTTGTATTTAGTTGGGGGTTCCTTTAAATGATACCTTAAAAAATGGAAATCTATGAACATAAAAACAGTTCCAAGTACTGAAGGATGCTAACCCTGACATAAATATGTCTCACTCCACATTCACAGGAAACACAAACACAGCCTGAGCCAAATCTTCCAGAAGACAAACAGGTGCTAATGATTTCCATTAACACGTAGAAGGGAAAGGTTTTATGCAGAAGATATGTGCTCCAGATCATATGAAAACACAAGGAAAGTGTATTGTTCACTTCATACTTTAGCATATGCTCACCCAGCATTTTGGACAAAACACAAATTAGAGTCTTACTAGACAAGGCTGTGAAAATATTAATGATATAATTGCCTAGTTTCATTTCTTTAATACTCTTCAGAAAATACTTTTTCCACATTTTGATCAAAATACTGAAATCTTTAAAGTGTGAATGAGGCCAAAAGTGAAGTGCTTAATTGAATTGATATGTGTATGCACACACACATAAGCATACACACACACCCATTCAGATGAAGTTACATGAAAATGAATAATGCCTGGAGACTCCTCTAAATACAGAGTTTAAATTAGGAGAAAAACTTGTACATAGGTCATTTCCCTTTCTCATTTTCATAATCCTGTGGACCATGAATGACTGGAGTTAGACCAAGCATGCTCAACTGCTGTTGAGCATAAGAAACATTTTCACAATCTGATAAATAATAAAGTACATACCCAAGGTTTAATAAAGCATCAAATAAAATAAGAAATATGGCTGCCTCAGTCCTGAATGTAGAATGGTCTCCAAGGAAAACATGCATACCTAGTCTGCTTGGTTCACTTGTCCACTGATTTAATGAACTTATCTATAAATCACTTCAAGAATATGTCAAGAATTTATTCTGTTTTCACGTAATAGCTACATTTACTTAAATAAAGGATGACGGACTGAAGTCTGCTACAACAGTTGCTCAAGAAATTCCCAGCCTTCTGAGTCATTAAATTGCTACAAAGTGATAATTTTAGTCTTGGGAAGAAGAAGTTGTGTCCAAATGGAAGCCTTTTCCTACTTTTCTACTTTAATACCACTTGCAGAGCAAACAAACAAAGAAATAAGCATTTCTACGAGCCATGTCTGAGTTAACCTGTCATGCAGAAATGCATGTAAAATGCAGAACCTCTTACATGTCATCCTAAGGCAAACAGTGACTTGGGCCTACCCTGCTACAACCTTTAAGAAACCTCTTTTATGTAACACACCCCTCCCGCCCACCACCAAATTAATAAAGAGATGCGATTTTGATGAGCCATGTAGGATGTTGTTTTCCATCTCCTTATGCTATACTTACTGCAGTTTCCACCTAAGGCTTTTGCTGAGAGGCAATAATGGTTTGTTGACATATTGGTTTGCAGGGATTTTGCAGTGGGACTTAACCCAGCTCTTTAGGTACAATACAGATATATGTCAGCACTAGTCTAGTGGGAAGAGGCTGGAAGGGAAAGGGTTGGAAGTACCTACTGAGGCCAGGAAGGATACGATCAGTGCCAGGAAACAACACAGCACCTTTAATCATTTCTCCCATGATGCACCCTACTGACCACATGTCAACTGAAAACAAAAATGAAATGAAGGTAAACAAGAAAACAGGAACAGAACAACAAATAAATGAGAAGACTTATCCAGTCATGCTATAGCACAGTGCCTGCAGCCCACACTGCAGACACAGACCTGCCTTTCACTCTCTGTGGATGCTTTCCTGCCTGAGCATAAAAGTTTCATAACAACATAGCAGGTCTGAGAAAAATCGACTCCAACAGTTTTCTTTACCCCAGTGTGGATGAAAGACAATACTATTAAATACAGAAAATCAAGTGAGACCCACAGCTGGCTACTGTGTCATAATACAACTTTGTAATTAAAATTTACCAATTAATTTTGTCTTTTTCAAGTTTTCATTTGCATTCATTACCTAGGTTTATGCTGCTTTGTCTTGTAAATGAATGCCGGTTTCTGTATTCAATAAGGCTATGCAAATTGTTTTTCCTTTATCATTCCAGTTACCAGAGAGCCATGCATATCTTCACAAGCTGAACTGCGAGAAGCCACAAAAGGATCTTGGGTCCTTGTGAAGACATATCCACCTCTTATTCAGGGGTATGAATAGAATTTGTTGAGATCATTCAACTCCAACAATGCTTGCTTTAGAGCCTGTTGGCTCACTTCCACCGAGTCTCAGTGAAGCCAGCAGTCCATAACAGGGGTCTTGAGAATCTCATAAGATTTCCATTTGCCATGATAGGAAATGATGATTTCTAAATAGGCCAGCTGAGACACAGAAGCACGAAGATGTACCTTCTGCATTGAAACTCAGAGCAAACTGGGCGACTATTGACCTCATAGAGAGAAGAGCAGTTCAGCTGGGTCAGGCAAAGCTAACCACAATTTACACTGGTACACAAGATGAAAATCAGACTCCTTATATCCATCACAGGATTAAGGTGGCATTTTCCCCCATAGCAATACCATGAAACCACATTACCTCTGCTGTCCTTGCTCTATGATAAGTCATAGGGCATGGAAGCAAGAAAAGGGACAGACTGGTCTCTCAGGGCCAGAAACCATGGGGAAAAATATGAAAGCATCATGCTGTTTGGGTAAATTTACTCTTATAATTTCATACTGAGTGACAATTTAAAGTGCATTTAACTTTGAAAGCAAATGTCCTATCTGTGGAAATCTTAACATGCCCTGGTCTAAGGTTCCCTGTGGCTTTTTTAGCATATGAAAAGCTTCAACACTACAAAAAAAAATAAATCAATAAACAAAACAAACAAACAAAACTAAATAAAAGGCTACTTGTTTGGAAGCATTAAGCAGACCTAGAGATGCAAATTATTGCTGCTTTAATCACAAGCTAAATGGCATGCAAAATATCAGGAAAAGATAGAGCAAGCAGTTGTTTGTTCGTCTGTTATTAATTCCTTTTTATTTTCAGAGACTGCCTTCTGACATCACTGCTCTATGCTGTGCTTCAGAGCACAGAGAGAGAAGTTGAACTAGTGACTTACTAAACTGCAAACTGTGTAAAATCAGAGATGATTATGCTCCACTACTCCTGAGGTTGTGGGAAGGAAAATTTCCAAATCAGAATCATAGAATCATAGAATAGATTGGGTTGGAAAAGACCTCCAAGATCATCGAGTCAAAGGTGAATATCTGAATATAACCCATGTCCAAAGAGCCTTCTTGACTGCTGCCTCTTTTTCCTCTCCTTAGCCAATTAGAAATAAGTCAAAGTGGAACCCAGGGTTTAGCTGTGTGTTTAAGAGTAGTAGTCAGCTGGAGGTTAGGAGTCTCAGCATATACAGCAGCAGCTGTCAGAAGCCCCATTTAAGGCACTGAGACCTGTGCAAAGCTCCAGAAAAGACTGCCGTACAGATATCTATGCCTCAATCCTCTGTTTCATTTAGTCCACCATCAATCCAGATGTAGTCTGAGTATCAGTCATACAAGCATCAGAAAAAACAAGCACACCACAGTCTCTAAACATTTGCACTCAAGTCCAAAGCACTGAAAATTTACATCTGGTACAAGATGTTTTTTCAAATGCAAGATATTCACAAAGACTGTCCTTCAAAATCTCTCCAGAGGCTTGAGGCTTAAGCCTTCCCCAGCTTGGGGAGGCTGAATAGAAGTTGTTATGTTGCCACACGTGCATGCGCCCTGCCTCCCAAAGCTTCTTGTGTCCTGTGGGAGCAGTCTGGTCTGGCTGCTGACATGGCCCTTCACAGGGAAGGTGACCAGAGACATGGTGAGGGGAAAGTTGGGATGGAAGAACACTAAGAAGACATGTCTTCCTCTTGTGTTTTAGTCTCACGCATTTCCTGACCGAAATGAGTGCTTGCTCATCCTTCCAGATTTCAGATTCTACTCCGCAAAGATGCAGAAGGATCAGGAATTGTAGAACTAGCCAAAGTTGTTTTACATGGAAATGACCCAAGTCGACCTTCCATGGACACCTCCCTTGTAACTCTATATTCTCCTCTTGCCAAACTGCAGGTTCTCTGGGGCTTGACAAAGCACAATGAGAGGGAGCCCGTAAGGAAAATCTGTAACTGCCCCTGATAAAACTTGCACTGAGGTGGTTCATCGGTTCCGCACTCAGTAAACTCCAGCTGTCACTCAATGACAATCATGACACTCAAATTAATATTCATTAAATGTGTGCCATGGGGAAACTCCAGAGACCAGAGGTGCAGGCACAGCTGAACGAGCTTTACTATCTTTCCCAACCTCATGGGCTAGTTCCTACTTTCTGCCCAGAGCACTAGTGAGAATGCCAAACATTCACACCTATAATAGCTCCTGTTTCAGTGGTGCAGAAATCGCTCCTCTGCAAGCTGACAAGAGATGTTCATGTCCTCAAAACTGACTTGGGAAGACTATGATAGACATATTAATGAACTAAAACATGATACCTGATTTTATTTGGCTGAGATGCAAACTCTAGAAAAACGTCAAGGCCTGTCACAACAGTGAGTTTCTCTCACCAAATTCTCCTAGAAGGGAGAAACACCCTGCTGGCCAAGACCTCTCTTTACCTTCATCTGTACAGTTGAGTACTCCTGCAGAGCTACACCAATATCTGCTCTGAAGAACCATTTCTAGGCCTTTGAATTTTCAGGAGGAAAGATACAGTAGTTTGTATAGGACACTGTATTCTGTTTTTACAGATTGTTGTTCCTAAGCAATAAAAAGGGACACAGTTTATAAAAATACTCAGTAATTTTTAGTAACACATGGGCAAAGCTGCTGTTTTTCATGTGCTCCAACTATCACGGCAACAAAGGCTTCAGACTGCCAATGCCAAGGAAAGTCCGTGATGTGTGGCACTTGTCATGACTGTTGTGGAGATGGCTCAAACACTTGAAAAAGATTAACCCCCCCCAAATCCCTATCTCCCTCATTCTAGCTAAGTCACAGCAAATTCACAGTTTTGTGACATTCCCCACTGGGGCAGGTTTGCTGGCAGGACTTGTGACCCCATGGGGTACCCATGCTGGAGCAGCCTGTGCCTGAAGGACTGTACCCCACGGAAAGGGATCAATGCTGGACCAGTTCATGAAGAACTACAGCCCATGGGGTGGACTCACATTGGAGAAGTTCATGGAGGACTGTCTCCCATAGGAGGGACCTCACACTGGAGCAGGGAAAGGACTCCTTTCCCTGAGGAGGAAGCAACAGCAGAAACAACGTGAAGTGACCATAATCCCCATTCCCCCCTCCCTATATTTCTGGGGTGGAAGAGATAGAGAATCAGGAATAAAGCTAAGCCTGGGAAGGAGGGAGAGGTGGAGGGAAGGTGTTGTTAAGATTTGTTTTACTTTTCATTATCCAACTCTGATTTTGTTTGGTAATAAATTCAACTAATTTCCCTTAGTCAAGTCTGTTTTACCCATGACAGTAATTGGTGAGTGATCTCTCTCTGTCCTGATCTCAACTCATGAGCCTATATTTTCTATCCCCTGTCCATTTGTGGATGGAAGTGATAGAGTGGCTTTGGTGGGCACCTGGCATCCAGCCAGGATCAACTCACCACAGTGCAGAAGCCTGGCCCATCTGGAAAATTGCAGGAGGAGGTAGGAATCACATGACATCTGTGCTCTTCCTCAGAGGCTGGCTCTTAAGTTTCAGTGCAAAAGAAGTGCTAAAAAAATGACTGTTTTCTCTTGGGAAGTTATGCTCAAGTGTTCCTTTCAGAACAGCAGAGCTTGCAGTGGTACTGGAAGGGATGCTACAGGATATTAAGAGGCACGTGTATATTAAGAAAAGGCCACGAGAATCCTGAGATGCAAGCTCAAGAATGAGTAGAGGCACATAGAATGACTCATGCCCTTCCCTTTCTTCCATTTTCTTTCGAATAAAACCATGTAAAAAAAAAAATCATTGCACTAAGAGACCTACAGAGAATCTTGCCAAGGAATGTGAAACACACATCTAAAAGACTGTAACATCTAAAACATGTTTTGCAGATCCTGCAGTTGCAAGATTCAGGTCTTCTCTTGAGCTCAGTTTACATTTTGACTTTGAAGTATCTCTTCCCAGGTCTCAGAGAGTGTTTAAGTAACACTCGTGTTACCTCTTTCAGCAGGAAACCCATAGGTAGTCTCTCTTTCTACATACAAACAGATTAGCATATCATTTAAGTATACTTATATATTTTCATATCTGTTAAACGATATGTGATTTTGAGTGTGTTCCAGTTCTCTACTTTGATCCTGACCAAATACCTACAGGCTCTTGACAAAAGGCATTTAAGTGCTGTTTTGTCCACAAGTTCTAAATTCTCTGCTCAGCTGTACCAGTGACACTCAGCTCAAATTAGCACAGTTGTCATCAAGCAAAAATTGATTAACGGCATAGAAAAAAACCCAAAACATTTGAGACCATCCAGTTTTCATAGGTGCCTGAAAGGGCAAATAACTTGCCTTGGTTGAAATTCCTACGAGGTAGCAGTGGGTGTAGCACATATCTACACCTCAGCATTTGGTCACTTTTGAAACTGCATGTTCAGACCCGTCCTGAAAATCTTTCAGGTGACTGATGGGAAAGTAATGAATCATCTTCATTGTAGCACCTGAGATACACTTCAAATGATACAGATAGTGTGTGGGGTCTCATGCTAAGGTGCAAATTAAACTCTATAAACTGTTATTAACTATTAAACTCTATAAACTGTTAGAGTATGCATATCTGAATTAAAAAAAGAGAGGAATGACAACAGCCAAATCATCCTCACATCTACTCTGAAGTCTCTTTGAGACAGACCTGGTCTCATATGAACAACCTTTAAGAAAAATCCTGAGTCCAAAACCAAATACCAAATACCAAATACCTGGGGAGAAATCATCCAGTTCAACAAAATCCAAACATAGCCATCGATGCCATGATAGCTAACACAACTTAAGCATCAGGCTAACACATACCAGCTGATCCAACCTGGAAAGCCAGGCTAGCTGTTCTTAATAGTATCTTTTAAATAATCCTGATGTTAATTGCTGGTTCTGGGTTTTGTTGGTTTTCATGGGTTTTTGGTTTTTTGTTGGTTTTTTTTTTTTAAGGCAAAACAAGCCTTAGGAAAATACTACTGGGAATAAGAAAAACAACGGATTGCACTAAACTGCAGAGGTTTTATTATACTAAACTTCAAGAAAATACCTGAGATGCACTCAAAACACTAGGATTACACCCAGTGCAGATCTTATTTCAAACGCAAAGATAAATTCTGCT
Source organism: Myiotriccus ornatus (assembly GCA_036023395.1). Classification (NCBI taxonomy): domain Eukaryota; kingdom Metazoa; phylum Chordata; class Aves; order Passeriformes; family Tyrannidae; genus Myiotriccus; species Myiotriccus ornatus. The sequence continues at coordinate 15,697,896 of JAYRBT010000139.1, forward strand.
AGTGAGTGGTGGAAAGGCAGCACCTTTTCCTAAAAGACTTTCTTGATTCAATTTTTTTTTCCTAAAGCGATAGAACACTCTCTGTCAGATGTCAGAGAGAATCTCTTAATCCCACTGCTCTCAAAGACAGGTGGCAGGCAAAGGAATTTTTGAAAATGTGGCCAGAGAAATCATTAACTTCATCTGTTAATGCTGACTTCTCTTCACAAGCCATTTTGCACGTTGATAATTACATAGAATAAAGTTGAAATTTCTCCTTCTTGCTGTCTTAATGGTATTTTCTCTTTTGACTGTCTTAGACTCTAAGCTATTTGCAGTAGGAATCCTGTTTTTCATATTCACTGCAGAACTTCAGGCCTAGCCAAACTTAGGACACTTGGCTGTTATCAGAGTATATTTCTATGACTAAGTCATCGTTTTCTCTTTTATTTGCTGAACGACTCACATGAACTTCCTAGAATACCATCCTCTACATGCTTCCTTTTCAGTATTGAAAAGAAATGCTCTGATTTTCCCCATTAAGTAATGTGCGCCTGTAGGACATCACCATGGCCTTGGCAGCTCACATCTTAATAAATCTGTCTCATCCAAAAGCATTCATTTTAAGTTTTCCCTTCTCTTCACACAAAAACTAGAAATACATTTCCAATCCTTAAATTGAAATCTTATGAGATTTTGAAGACCTTATTACCTAGAGCTGAACACAGTTTTGGGGAAAGCCCTGGGGAATTCTTACATATTTCCAATGGCATTGAAGAGTTTGGGCAGTTTTTAGCTGCTTTCATTCTTTCTGATTTAAGTGAGGCAGAAGTGGAATAAGCATCGAAGAAACACTGAGTGAAAAAACTCAGAAGTTGACTACAAAAGCTTACCAGAACTCGCCAGGAATATTTTGGTCTGCAAATCCATCTGGAAATGGATTTGAAAAGTGAATTTCTTCTCAAGAGGGTCTGAGACATGCAATTCTCCCTGACAGTATCTGCGTTAGCTGAATAACATGGAATAAAGATACCTGCTAGGCAATTTCTACCTGGTACTTCTCCGGGAGACTAGAGGATGTTATATTTTTCTTTTCATAAAACTTGGTAGCAGCTGTGAAATTTCTCCTAGATGTATGCTGTGCCATACACAAATATTCCTACTCCAGACTAGAAACAAGTAAGCTTATACTGATAGCAAGTGCACACAGCAGACAGTCTTCTGAATAATTAAAAAGAACCAGTGTTTTTTGTTTCCATACAGACTTGCCTGTCAGCTAGAAAACCCTTTGTTGGAAGGTCTTAGGTAGCCCAAGAGAAGTATGTAATGTCCTTCTGTGAAGTTTACCTGCAGCTGCACAAATGCTTCTCCAGCTCTTCCTGTACCTGGGAGGGAAACTAGATCTGCTCATCAACAGCCACAGAGTGACGGGAAATAATATGGACCCATACACAAACCACTCTTTCCAACACTGACAACTCATTCATGGGGTCAAACCGGTTAACAAATGAGAACTGACTTGGAAATGAATGTTCCTTCTTTTTTTTTTGTTCTTTTTTTCCTATTTTTTAACTTCCCATTCACCTGAATAAAATCACCACTAAAACACGGTAGTAATCATGGCCTGGCCCACATATACTCTATTTCAGGGTATGGTATTTCCAATGATTTAAAAATCAGGACTATCCCACAACTTACACAATGTTTGCTGCATTTGCTAAAAACATCGGTTGTTCTTCTTAACTGATATTGAAATGTTAAAAGGTATTTTAAAAATATTCTATTGTCACAGCCAGACAAAAACAATGTACTTCTCATGTTTGAATGATTTTTTTAAACATTGTTTAAATTATATGGCATTTATTTTTTTCTATAAATGGGCAGAAGAACACGACTTTTTAATATAATTTGTTGTTGAAAAAGAAGAGGAACCCATTAACCATGCAACTATGCTTTTATCCTGAAACCATTTCTTTTATGTATTCTCGTTGTTTATCAACTGAAATCTCCATCAGACTTCTAGTACTAAAACCCAAAATTTTTACTTTACTGTCATGTTTTGCACCCAATAACTTTCCAGTCCATATTCCTTCCAGACTGGAAGCCAGTTCAGTGATGCTGTTTCCCCCTCAGCAAAACAGAAGGTACCTGCTGTTTCTCCATCTACCTGTTAGTGAAGTATAATTGCATCCTCATCGGACTATGGGGCACAGCTCCGCTGTCAGGGAAAGTTGACAGAGCTGTGAAAACAGGAAGCAGGACCTAACCCTGACAAACATGACATGGCAGGAATTACTCAAGAGTCAGCAAAAAAATAATGACCTCCATGGCTATATGTCTATGAAAGCTGGGTTTGCTTCATGCCAACTGCTGGTGTCTGTGGATGCCAGATTTTTATGATGTCTTTCTGCCAGCTTGCTGGAAATAATATGCCTTTTTGTTTCTGGAAGTGGGAGAAATGTTGTGCTGCTGCGTTTTATCCTCATGGGCAAAATACACACTACTTACATTTCCAAGCCATGGTTTAGCCTACAATAAACAAAAAGCTAAGCAGACACCTCCTCTTTTGTTTTCATTTTCTAATATTGCTTTTAGCACCTTGGACGTGGCAAAAATAATATCACTCAAGACAAGAAGAACAAGATGGAAGGGAAATACAGTTTAATTGACACAGTTGCACTGTGTCATTACATTGACTCATGCAAGTAAAGGGAAGTCCATTTTTAAATCAAGAGCATCTGATTTCAGGCCAATTTGGAAACCACAGCAGATAAACGGTTGCCTTAAACTGGGTGAGTCAAATTCTTCATTTTCTTTTAAAGAAAAAAAAAAGTTGTATTGACTCAACTCTGAGCCCATACAGCATTGAGATGAATCCAAAACCATGATGCATTAGCAAGCAAATGATTATGATGTCACCACAAATGTTATGAAGTCACAATTTCCAAAACATGAAAGCAGAAAAACAGATTTACAGGAGCAATACAGGCTAAGTTAGGACTTTTTTTTTTTTTTCTTATTTTTTCTTTTAAGGATAATAATTAAATCTATCCAATTTGCAGTCATAATGCTTGTTTTCTATATTTCTTATTTGCATGATATAAATGCTATATAAAATGGAATGATTACAGGTTTCAAAGTAACTTAATTGACTGAAATAATCCTGTGCATCTGTTTCTCATTTTCAATTTTGTTCATATCGGTAGTGCACTATTTTCATTCACTCATACCTCTGGGATTCAACTTTTTGCTTCTATCTTTATAGTCCTGGTATAGTCATTTTATGGTAAAAGGGAGGGGGTGGAGGAGAGGAACAAATAATAGGTGAAGCTGCAGCAAATGGCACAAGGATACAGTCCCTTCCTGGAAAGAGGATTTTGTGGCGAACCATTTCTCCCATAATGCATCCCACAGACCATATATCCACTAGAACAGCAGAGACAGGGAAGTGAAGAAGGAGGAAAAAAATAGCAAAGTTAACTATGGCATTTCACTCCTAAAGGAGGGGGGAAAGAGCAAGTTGATCAGAACAGTACAGTTTGTTTTGTGGTTTTGTTGGGTTTCTTTTTTGTGTCTCACCAAAAGCTAAAATAAATAAATAAGTAAAAGCTGTGTCAGTCAGCTCAACAGTAGTTAGTAACAACAGTGGAAAAAGTTTAAAATCAACATTTTGGGTAAATGTCTGAAGCTACCAAGTAAAGATCAAGTAATAACTGTACAGACCCATGATATACACTGAATTTATGGTGAAAAAACAACTTTTTTATTTTTTTTCCTCAGAAAAAAAATCCGAACCCAGATAATGATAATCTGGAATAAATCCTACTGTCAGCCAGGCAGTTTCCAGACTTTGTCCTGCAGCACTGAGTCTCTCTGCAGCAGTACACAAGAGATTCCAAAGAGAACTGCTCACCCAAGTAAAGGCCATATGGATAGGTACCACCCTTAGGGGTTATTTAAGAGTCCTGCTTCAGCAGCTGAACCTGAGTCTTATCTCTAGTTACCTATCTAGATGTATCTCTCTGTGCCTACATATCAGCTAGGAAGAACTGGAGAGCGTGACCTGAGTGGACTCTGCTTTGTACTGCATACGTACTCAAAATAAATGCTAAAACAGATGCTCCACAGGACAAGTACCAACAATACTATGAGCATTTCTTTTTCCTGATCCTGCCTTCTTCAGCTTTTAGATAAAATATGCATAGCTGTGTTACCTGCTTAACTTGGGCGAGGCTTTTTTGGCCCTTAGGTCTTACAAGAAAAAATGGCTGGACAGGTACTGCGACACAGTATGCACAGAAAAAAAATCCCCTGTATTCTGTGTGAAGAGTAAAAAAAATGCTTTCAAATGCTTTAAAAGACTATGTTGTTTCTAAGCTTTGAACCCTCATTTTCTTAGTCATGTTTTACATACACAACCAGTTTTCTCCTCTTTTTCTTCCCCCTTTTTATCCTTCAAGAGCAATCCAAAACAAACCAAAGAAACAAACAAACAACTCATTTCTTGGTAAAACAAAATAAAGGTGAAATGTTCCATTTGGGAAAAGGAGGGTACGGGTATCAGGGGCATGGGACAGCAAAAGCATGCCTGAGGCAGTGGCAGAGTTTTCTTCATAGTGACAGTTTTGGGACCTTCTACAGAAGTGCAGCAAACTGGTTATAATTATGCATCTTTAGCCAACCAAGTGCAGAAAGAAAATGAAAGCAGTGAACAGTCCTTATACAGGCAGTGTACATCATTAGATGAAAAAAAGGTGGGGGAGCTTCAGTAATGTGGCAGCATAGGCCAGAGCAGGGAAGCAAAGAACAACCCTTTCTGTTGACTTCCTTGGGAGCTAGATCAGAGCCTTCAAGCAGACCAGCTCATCTGACAGCTGACCTTCATTTTCATATATTTTCTTTTCTTTCTCTGTTTACTGGATTTTGTCTTTGTACAAGCAAGACAAGGTCATTCATCTTAAGCCAGATTCACTGACCAGGGAAGTCAAAGAAAGTCTCTATGTTAACTTCAGTGGGCATTTGATCAGGGCCTTTGAATGTGGCAAACATTCTTAGAACCTTTGCAGCTGTGTACTTCGTCACAAAAACGTGTCTAACTTTTTCTTAGTGTGGTTTTAACCACGTAAAAAGAAAATGCTTTCTCTGTCCTGTCATGGACAATAACATCAACAATGGTAATCATCTACTAAATGTCTGGAGAAAAAAAAGAAAGGAAAAAGAATTAATTTGGCAATAGAAGAAACTCTGGATTTTGACTAAGGAACTTTGTAAAGTGTGCTGAGTGTAGTTCAAATTTCTAATGGCACAGCAAAAATTTTGATTAGAAAATACTTTACAGAAGATTATTCCATTTTCAGAAATTATTCTCTATACTTAGACTCCACCTAATAAGTCTTTATTTTTTAGAATTTCGTATTAAAATGTACACTTTAAATTCATAAACATGACAAATAATTCACAGAGGGACTTGCTAATTTCAGAAGAAGTCGTGTGATTATGCCTTTTGTAGTTCTTAAGTCATGGAATCAGCTCCCAAAATCCGTTTTACTGCCCTTTACAGGATGTAGTTGGCTATTAGTAGAAGTTCTCTCTCAGGTTAGCTAACCTCTTCAATAGAAATTAAGTAGGGCACTTTTTAATAAATTCCTGTATTTGCCATCCAAAAGTCTTCTTGTACAAACACAATTGCTAGATTTTGATGGCAAAATCTGAGTCATAGTGTATTCCCTCCTTTCCTGGTCTACCTGGCACTCAGATGCAATTCTCAGTTATGTTATAAAATGAGAATCACTTAAAAAGCTTTCTCTTCATCCCCTGCAAGATGTGAGTTCTTCCTTACCTGTTTCTCTATAGCAAGCACCCCCACCTGCTTTTTACAGTCTTTCCAGGGACCAAGATCTCTTACAGACTGTTCAGAGCAAACTCCTATTTACTTCTAGGGAGATTACATACAAATTACATGCATTTTCTTTTAGTTACAACTTTTTCCTCTTCTCTGCAATTCTACCTGTTATTAAAAAAAAAAAAAAGTCTCAAACTGCAAAATTTATACATAGATCATGACCACATGAAACCTGTAAGTAAAATGTGGGACTTCAGTTAAATCTATTATGAAGCAGGAAATAATTCCTGAAATTCAGATCTAGCTCTGTATTTGGACAAATTCTGGAAGGGCTAGGATTTGCTATTTCAGCTTGTACCTCTTCTTCTTCCTTTAAACACCTCAGAGACCCAGACTCAGTTATAGAACACATCACTCATTCAGCAATTCCAGTGGTTCCCACTCTCTTTCACAGCCACAGGAGCCAAGGATACTCTGGTCAGAAAGACCTAACTGTACTTGTTAAACTCAACCATAACTAAGAACGAGTTTCTTATTACTCTGCAATCCCACACTGATATATTCACCAGCATTACATCCCAAAAACATTCTGTAGCTGAAGTACACAACAGTGAGAAACTGTTCCAATTCAAGATGTTATTTCTCATTATGTTTTCTCTTTCTCCTTCAGGTGCCCCTTGCAATTGTAGGAGCAGACCTTGCACTTCAGGTCGCACTGTGCTATGAAACTGCAGCCCTACCGTTCTCTTTGTAGCCCATTCCCAAGATGACCTCTGGTGCTCTGTAGTAACGTGTCACCACATATGGAGTCATCATGAAGCTAGTGCCTGCAGTCCTGGCCAGTCCAAAATCCAAAATCTTCAATGTGCAGTCAGATTTTACTACAATATTACTTGGTTTTAAATCCTACAAGAGACAATGAAAAGACACATGATTTTCGTTTATAAATCCAGGCACAGCTGTGATACAGACTGATCCTTTAGGTCACTCTTCAGATATTGTTTTACTCTTCTGACACACTTACTATCACAAATACCTGTAAATACACGGCAAAACCTTGCTACTATTTTCTGTAGCAAACTGTTCTGGAAGTTGTTCTAACCTGGCATACTGTGGGGCTTTACCTGGATGGCTTTACCTGGATAGCAGGAGGCTACTGGTGATAAATTAATTGCATTTAGGAGTTCAAGAAACTAGGATTAATATCAGAGTACTGTTTTGATATTTTTTTTTTTTTTAAATGCTGGAAGCCTAATAGAAACCTTCCAGCTGTCTGAAAGACAAATCTATCACCCCTTGCTAAACACACAACATGCCAAGAAATGAGGCCTTTGTTTATTGTAAAGCAACATCCACTTTGTAACCCATTTTATCAGCCTTTCTTTTCTAGCTCTCATAAGGGAAGGGAAACATTTTTTGTTGTTTTGGTTTTTTTAATCTGGAAATTCCAAATTAGTAAAAGTACATTTCAATAAAGAAGTTAACTCGGTATTTTCAATCCATTCAGAATTCCTTCCTGCTCACAGACATGTGAACTGTGCCCCTTTGCTGTCAACAATCACAGAGCTGTCTCTGGCATTCACAGCCAGGTTCCACGTCCTTATCAGGCACAGCACTTTGACGTGAAAAGGCAAAATGAGAGGATGTATTTAACATAGACTTAGCAGTCTTTTAATTTGCTTTATTACATGTAAATGATGGCAAACACGAATTTTATATGCCCAGACCTCTCTGGATCCCGACCAAGGAATACTTGGACCAGACTACAACATCAACTCAAAGTCTAAATGTCATGCATGGAAGATATAGCCAGCTGCATGGTCAGGAAAAATAATATTTATATACACATTTCAGAGGCCACAACCACTTTGATGATTTCCAGTGCTTATTATTTGGTTATTATTTATTTTTAATAAGCACATTTAACCTAACACAAGCATGGACCTACATTGCAAAGGGCACAGGCTAAGACACTTAAGCTTATAGTTGTTGTACTGGGTGGCAGGGCTTTGATCCACAATATACAAGAAAGTCAAGTGGTGTTTAAAATCTTCATGACAATTTCACACGCTGCCTTAAGTTTTAAAGCCAACTGCCCCTTACCCTGTGAATAATTCCTGCAGAGTGAAGATGCTTGATACCACAGAGCATTTGGTACAGTAGATAAGACATTCGCTCATGGTCTAGCTCCATCTGAATGACCTGGCACAGATTGGCATCCATTAATTCCATTACCAGGTAACTGAATGGAAAAACAAAGTCACAGGGTTATTATCAGTGTTGAAGAGGAATCCCAGCATTATCTCAAATAAGTAACAATGCCTTTCCTAGTTTCAATTCATTTTGTTCATTTAATTCATTTTATTTGTGATGACTGGGAGTAACACAGCTGGAGACTGAGCCCGCTCACAAGGGTACCATGGTGGTGTCTGTATCTCACTGCAGAGACACTACACTTTTAGCACCCCAGCAAAACTGGTGGATTATTGGCCCTTCCTTGGTGCATTCCCCATGACAGAGACTGTAACCTACAGGGGCAATCAGGCAGCACAACATGGAAAAGTGCAGAAAACAAAAGAGCCACAAGCACCAAATGACATAACTGCTTGGCCTTTGACCATCTCAAGGAATGGCTACCAAAGTACATGTAGGAATCCAAGAGAAACAGAGAAGTCTGAGAGGCTAAAATATGCATCCCCATGCAAAATGCATCCAAAAATCCTCCTAAGACTGCATGACTTCACAAAATTCTCATCACAGCTAATAGGTTACTGCTGATATCAGACTACATAATGGCATAAATTTCCATACAATGTATACAGAATATGGGAAAGACAGAAAGATAAAAGGAGAACAACTATATAAAAACACAGACTGTTTAAAATTTCATTCACAGCAGGTTTGTACTACACACAGTAGTGGTTGTGTAATAGTGGAAGGTTCCAACAGAGATGCCAGTTGTCTTCTACACCTGGCGTAGTTCCCCAGGCAAGTAATTTTATTCAGTTGAAGGTCATACCAAAACAAATATAAAAGCCATTATTTGTCACTTTATAAGTGTCAAAAGATGTCTCAATAGGGGAATGCAGAATGTGTGTCTACTCACTAGACTCAGATGATCTTGTCTGGATGTGCTTATAACCCTTGTGTTTTGCTAAGTTATTATATTCAAAGTACAGTATAATGCCCCTAAAGCTTTAGCTTAATTACTGCCTCTGTTACTTACACATCCTGGAACTCCTCCAGAGATTTCTGTGGTGTGAAGACATTTAATAAACTGATAATCTGAAAAGTAAAGTAAGACAAAAGAATGAAGAGAAGTGATATACACAATCATTTTGAAATATGTTAAAGGATAAACTGTTTTTCACTGCTCAGTTTACATTAACACATCTCACTTTATGGATCAGTAAAAATTTGGCAACATTCAAAATAAAATACCACGGATCTCTAAGATTTCTTCAAGGTGCACTTGAAATGGTCTGAAAGAAGGATAACCAGTGACAAACTAAAATGCTAAGGGTCAGTCCTCTGAATTTTTAAGTTATATATTCAAAGATAAGTTCAACCTAGCATAGCAGTCCTTGTGCTACAGCCAGAAATTTCTTATTTATGAGGATTACTAACCTAAGGGGACAAATAATGAAGGACCATCTTATTAAACAGAAGTCCTTCCTATCTCTCTGACATGGCTTCAATTCCTTTCAGGTCACACACACTGGATGACTCAAATTACACCATGAGAGGTACATTTTTGGTAGAAGCACTTTAAAACAGTAGACAAATCCTGAGCAAAGGCATCTTGCATGCTGCAACTCCTTTTTAACCTTCTTTTTTTATTCTTTCTTTTTATTATTCTGTTTGGGCTTCTGTTTGTTTGATTTTAAATGGACTGGGCTGTTATAAGGCACTGGTAAAAATATGTGAAACAGCATAGAGGAAAAATGTGACCTCATAGATCTGAACTTCCCATGCCTTCCTTCTCTACAGATAACAGAGGTAGATGATATCAGCACAGCTGCCATGAAGACAACATCTGAATGTCTCCCTCTCCACCTCCATCACCCATCTAGGTTTTCTAACAGAAAGGGTTCAATATTCTTTCTCTTTACTCCATATATTCTGACTGAATCTTTCCTCTGCGCAGGTGCCTTTACAATCCTCTCCTTCCTTTGCACTTCTCTATAGAGACAGGCCGAAACTCTGACCCAAACAATGCGGTGCTGTTAGCAGCTCTCAAGTAGCACGTTTAAAATTACGTATTTGAAATTATTGTCGCTCCTGCTGCCCTCTGCTCTTTCTAGTCCATTAAAAAACTGAAGTGAGAATGCATCATTCTCCTGCCTACGGGGAGAACTCCTCACTTATTCCTGAGTTTTCAAATCCCCATGCACTGAGAAGCTACTGAGAGTAGCTTCCATCAAGTTAATAGGGAAGAGACAGGTACATTCCTGATCAACACAGTGGGAAGGTAAGGATAAATTAATGCCAAGAAGAGAGGCAGAGGACACTAGAGTGACAAGTCGGGCTGTTTGCCATTTTAGAGTCAGTCCTTTTTCTTTTCATGTGAGTTTGGGATAAAGGAAAAGTGTAAAATGTCACCTTAACATCACACTTTTCAAGCTCATTTTTGCTTTGCTTAAGAAGAAAGAGTCATTGCAGGATCTGAGGCAGGGCTAAACATTGCAACCTGAAAAATTCACTCCCAGTGAAAAGGAATGGGCACCCAGATATGACAGTAGGCCATAGGAGAAATTGAGGAACTGGAGGAAAACTAAATCCCTGGGAGATCCCTTGACAATGCAATGTGGCAATCCTATTATTTCACTACAAAAAAGCAAGTTTCTACCGTCAGGCAGATAGTTCTAACAGATAATGGTTACAATTAACATACAGCCCCGGAATAACACTCTTTCTGCAATGTAGGAATATTTTCAATCATTATGTATAATATACAATAGGTAGTGAGTTCAAGAAGCAGGGAAGTCTAAAAGCTGCTTGTGCTGGGTTTTTTTCAACAAGAACACTGCAATTAGAAGTAACAGCACAATGTGCTGAGGTTTCAGAGTTCCTGGCTCCACAACATTAGCTTCCTCACAAATATGTGCTTTTGGTTCTTAATTTTCTTTGGCAGTTTTGTACAACCTATACAAAGCATTTATATGATGTTCAGATGAAGTCCAGAACAATGAGTGTGCATGGATATTCCAATGCAGAAGACACGCTTTTCAGTCACAAATACCAGTGACAAGAGGATAGAATCACGATTCCAACAACCACTTATGTATTTCTGGATAAGGAGCTGACAAGAACCCATTCTTCTCTCTCTCCTTCTACTATTCCAACCCTGCCAGGACATTCACATTTGGCATAGCCTCTAAATAAGCACATGGAACATCTTCACTCTCTCATGTGGCTGTATGGTACCAGACTGACTGTAGCCCTCAAGCATAATTTACTTTTCAGTTATTTTGTTTTAAAAAGGAACCTAACAAAACTGCTTTCTTCCTAACAAACCAATATACACATCACTTCTCCAGCCACCTACTGAAAACTTACATTTTTATGATTCACACACTTCATGAGGACCAGCTCCCTGTAAGCTCGCTTGGCGTGAGTTTGGTTCTGAAATGGTCTGCTGAGCTTCTTAATGGCCACATTTCTGTCAAGGACGGCATCATACGCAGCACTGCAGTAATGACAAACACAGGAGTTATGCATCTTAGAGGGTATCCAGCATTTCTCATGGCAAATTCCTGAGCCTCAAGTTTACCATTTCCTTTTTTTTCCACTGAGAAAGATACTGGGATAAAGGCAGAGGGTTCGTGGTAAGATAAAATAAGACATCAAAAGGAGACGTAGCCCTTCATTTGCAGATGACAGTATGCACCACTACTTCTGAACTCCAGCTCCACAAGAAATAAACATTTATTTTTAAGGGGTGAGAGAAAAAAATTAAGTAACTTCAAATAAAAACATTATAAAAACTGGATGTGACAAAAAGTTATTTCATAAAGCAACTCTCTGTGCCTTGGGTACAGTGGAGAGGCTTTTGCTTTTTCTGTCATGATTAAGGACACTGAGTGTCTCAATGAACAATTACCCAGTTATCTAGAGTCAAGTTATTTAACCATTCTCTGAGACCATATAATCCAAATCTAATAACATATCTAGAAATAGAACCATTTCACAAATTTTTTTTACCATTTCCTAATAGTGAAAGAAATTGTTACATATACACAGTTACAAATTACAGAAACATGAAACAATACAGGCTGCGGTTTGCAAACTGGGCTTTTAAAGCTGGGTCCTAAAATTCTCCTTAAATTTCTAAATGTTTTGTGCAACCTTCAGTTATTTTTAGAATCATTACTTCCTATGAATCTGAACCACTTATTTTGGTGGTTTGAATCTAACTGCATAAATTCTGACTTCTAAATTCCACAAAACACACTAAGTCTCAGAAACATTCCCAAATGCACAGTGTTCTAAGACCCTCTTCCTGACTTTTTTCGTTTTACCAAGAACATAACACAAGTTTTCTGCTAATTCATGAAAAGCAAGTGTATTTCCCAAGAGATAAATTAACCAAACCACTAGTTGTCCTAAAAATGGCTTTTTAAAACACCAAAGTAAATATTCAAAATGCTGTAGTTCTTTTTCATATTACCTCTTGCTTATTGTAGACATTCACTGGCAGAGTCTTACTGACCAAGTACAGAGCAGAAAGCATGCAAGCATCAGAAGCTTAGTCACAAAGCCAACCAAAATGTACAAGTGTTCAAAATAAGTAAAAAAAAAAGAAAACATAGGCAATGTATGTCTTGGAAACCACACAAGAAGAGACGAATCGGAAATACTTCAGTTACACCACTTTGCATAAATAACACACCAAATACATCCCACAAACAAGAATAACTGTTTGCTAAAGGTGATCAAGAGTTTTGCAAAGATTACTTTTAGGACTCATTTAGGAAGACTCGTGATAGCAGGGCAAGGGAAGCAATCCTTCTGCACTGCTCATTGCTGAGTCTAGCTCCAGGCTCCCCAGTATGAGAAAGTTATGGGAACATTAAAGGAATTACACTGAGGTGCCATGAAGATGACTAGGGACTGCAACATCTATGTCATACAAGGAGTAGCTGAGCAAGCTGGAATTTTTTAGCCTGGAAAAGGCTTAATGTGAATCTTGTCACTGTTCCTAAGTGTCTACTGGAAGTGGCAAAAGAAGATAGAGCCAGACTCTTCCAGTGGTCCTGAGCAACCTGCTCTAGTTGACTCTGCTTTGAACAGGTGAGTTGGACCAGGGGCTCTCCAACGCCACCCATTCTGTCATTTGGTAATTCTTTATTCTCCTATTCAGTAATAAGGCATATAACTTTTATGACCCAGCTAATATCATGCTAGGCACATGCATAAATAAAGTTAAACTAGTGCACTCACTAGTTAAACCACATAAAAAGCATCCTAGGCAATAAGGCTATCAGAGATTGAGCCTGACTTGACTTCTCTCTCCATGGAATTTCAAATCAATTAACCCTTGTGTTAGGAGGAATATGATGTGTGATTTACAGCCTAACAGTATGTTGCAGAAAGCAAACCTGTCAGAATCGTGTCTCTCATTCTGATTTAGTTCAGCCACAAAATGGCATCACATAAAGGTCACAACTTAAATACCCCTGAATTCCATTAAGGAAGTAATGAACAAATATAATGTAAAGCTAAAGGATGTGAAAAACATAATCTTTCAACAGTTAAATATTTTGTCTCTACTGTTCATATTGCAAATACACTACAGCAGACAATCTCTCAGCTAATCCATATTACTTGATCACCAAACTCCTTTTAAGATGAAAAGCCTACATGAGACTCATCTGAGCTATGTAAGAGTATTTTAAATAGTTTTAAGAATCTTTTTGCATATTTAAATCTCATTAGTTACATTTTAAAATTACTGATAATGTTAGAAAACACTGAAAGTTTGTCTGAGCAAACATTTTCTTCAGTTTCTGATAACTGTTTGCTTTTCTCAATTTTCTCTCTCTGTCAAATCAGAAAACCAAAGGTTTCTTAAGCCTTTGGCTTTTATGATCTGATTCCCAGTCCTTTATACACCACAGAGGAACTAAAGCAATCCTTCGCAGAGGGATATTTACTTTGGGACACAAGAACCTTGACAGCAGCTCTATCATTGTCTTCTATCAAATAGAAGGTGTCCAGCTACTTGAAGAAGTCAATACACAAATTCATTGCACTGGATAAATTAATAGCCCTGATGGTTTTTTTTCTATTCACCAGAGAGAAGGTTTTGTTTACAGGCAGCCAACTATGCATTTTACTACAATAAAATACAAGTACTACATCCAGGCCCTCTCTCTGATGCTTGCTACACAAAATCCTTGCCTTGGAACACCAAGGTTAGCATTGATAATAAGCCTTCTTAAGACAAACTTCAATCACTGGCAGAACAGGTGATTCAAGGGAGCAGGAATAAGAGGGAGAGAGTAATCAATGTCTGCGAACTATGACAAAAAGGCTGAGAGTGAAAGTCAAACTCAAGGTCTCAAATAAGAGGCTGGACTTGCATTTAAAAGCCTGTACTTGTTTCTCTGGAAACTTTATCATAACACCTCTTGCTCGACTATGAATTTAAGTTTTAATTTATGTAGTTTCCTGTTTTTACAACAAGGAATCTAAATCACCCCTGGTTTTGTAATAAAATCATAGTTTTACTGCAACATGAGCTCAGAAAAATCCTCAAAGTTTACTACCATGTCTCTGGCAGCTGTACAGACAGAAAATGCAGTAAAGAAGTTCATTCCCTATAAATTCTGTTTACAGTTAGTTTGACAAGGTAAATGTTAGTGTTAAAAAACGCCTTTTAAAACTGTAAATAATTTGAAACAAACCTATTTAGCAGAGATAAAAATTTTAGCCAGATGTGAATATACATTCATAACTACCAAGAGATATAAGTAATTACAGCTATTTAACAAGACTCTTTGCTGACTTCAGCAGGAAAAAAAATGAAACTCCTAGTCAGATTTTCACAAATCCAGGTCATCATTTACCACCAATGTGAGTTCTATGCGAGTTCAGACTGTAATGATCAATGAGCAATGCTCTGTTGTCATACACTTGAGGGACCAGGCACTCATTTTTACATCTATTTCAAAAAGCAAAGAAAAACATTCTAGTTTCATGTCCAAGCTTTTACTTCAGTAGGCATTTACCAAGTAAATACTTAAAATTATTCTTTCTATAGAGGAATAACTCTTTTCATGAACAGTGAAATTTAACATTTCTCAATTTCATTATATTCTACCCCAGAATAGACTGCCAAACTCACAGAAAATGTGTACTTTTTTTAATTGACTCTTAGAGATGGGGTCTTATACAGTTTTTGATAGTCTTTACTTTCAAGTTTCTTTGGATGGGGCACACACATTGTTTTCAAGATGCTTACCCTATTTTAAGCCACTACTTCATTAAAGTACTATTATTAGCTTTCAGATGACAAAACAGAAGACCAAACCAGGAACCGAAGCTCCCAACCTCCAGTCTTCCAGGGCACGTCGTGAAATGCAGACTCTGGACCATCTCAGTAAACAGCTTTTTATATTGAGGAAGTCCATTTACTGAATGTTGTAGAAATCTAAGGGACACTAAACATTCCCCTTACCTATTAATACATATACATATTGTGACAAATACAGTAGTAAAATTTTCTGAAAAGCTACTTAATATTACACCTACTTTTCAAAGTGACAAAGTTCAGCCATCTTTGCCTTCCTCCAGAAAGACGCCAGCTGAGTTTCTGTTTATTACAAATCACCGCTATTTATATCTGCATTACTTGATCCTTCTAAGTAAGGCAGTTTTGCCACTGACATTTGCATTTTGCCTCATTTCCTTCATCCCAGCACAGCAAGTAGGAAGAGAGCTGAAACTGATCTTGTTAAACAAAGCAGTGATCTGTGCACTTGAAATATCTTGGTTATTTAGTGCTGACATCTCCATCAGTGCAGAGAATGGTAACCTTGAAAATCACATTTAACAAGAATGGTAATGATAGCTCATCCTCAACAATCACCACCAACATATGGAGCGGGACACTCTACATACACGCTCAGATACAAATCTAAGTGTATATACACATATAGATAAAAAGAAAAGCATAGATGGAAGTATATATAAATCCTTTCCACAGTAATTTCTCTGTCTTCAAAGCCCTTGCTTTCAGATAACTATCACTATTGCATTTTCTGAAGTCATTTTTAGGAACAACAAAAGCAAAACTTTTTCCTGTATTGAGCAAAATTTCTGTAAATGTGGTTTATGAAAGTTGAACCACAAAATATTTCAAGTGCTTTACCTTCTCTCTACTTAAGATCCCCTTTCAGGCAAGTTACTCAAACAGAAGAGTGAAAAAGTTATTTTGCTTCAAGTAAACTTTTATAAGTGTATTCTGGTAGGTGGTTTTGATGTGTTTTGTTAGTTTGCATTTTATGTTCACCTCACTTATCAATCCAAAGTTTAGTATGAAATTAGACTTTCTCATTCTTATAATTTTTTAATCCATTGACATGTAACTTCTGAGTTTCTAAAGGCAGACATTCTTATAAACAGTGCATATTCCTCTCTTCAATAATTACTTTTAAACAGTAGAAAAAATTATTTTTAGAGTGAAAACTTCACTGCAGAAAGTACCCTTAAATATAGTGAATGTTTTTTGTGAAAACTGTATAAAAGAAAAGAATATCATACATGCACCAGCATGCAGAGAGTTTGTCCCAAGCAGTACAAGTCAAAGGACAGTGCAACAAACAAGAGCCTTTCAATGTCCTTATTACGTTTGGAGTGAAGCCTGTGTGCTTAAAATCCAAAAAATAACCAACATAACCCTACTGAAGAGCTGCATACCTAGTGTCAGGAATGGCAACTCTACACTCTGGATCAGGTCTGTTTCTCCTCAAAATGCAGAGAAATGGAGTGGCCTCTGAGGCAATTTTCAGAGCTGAGGCTTAAGGAGACCAATACAGATTCATAATGGATGACCACTGCACTTTTCCGTATGTGGTTTCTGCTATTTGTTTTGTGTTTCCATCAGCTCACAGCTTCTTGAAATCAGCTGGGAACATCTGGATTAGAAAATACAATCAAGCTGTTTCTCTAACTGCAACACAGGTCATCCTTTTTTTTTTTTTTTTCCCCACTATCACCATGGATGTTTCACAGAATGAATACATCAGTCAGCAAGACCCTCCATGAGCTTCCTCATCACTGCAGAGATACTGATTGGGCTCAAAACATTCCTTCCAGCACTGCATGGGGGAGCAGAGACTGCATGTGGTGAAGGGCACTGGAGTAACACACCGGTGTCCTGACACAGAAAACACCTTGCCAGAAAGGTGCTCCAGCTGGTGCCCTTTGGAGACCCTTCTCATGCCAAAAATGACATGCAACCTAAGCAGCAAATCCAAAAAGAAGATCAAACTAAGCTATCACCTCAATGTGTTTTAAATGGTAGCAGGTCCCTACTTTGGGATTCTTGGGAAATTTTTCCCAAAGAAAGGCAAGTCATTGCCTATTATTCCACGCGTGATCTCTTATCCTGTGTTGGAATGAAATAACATGAGAGAGGACAGAAGCGCCTGAATTGTTTGGGATTATCATCTTAGTCTCTGAACAAAAATTCAGCATTGCTGTCAATAGTGAATTCTGTAGCACTTAAAATCCTCCAGTATGCCTTTGAAGTTTAAGACAAAAGTTCAAAATGTGTGGCTCTATTTTTACATTTCAGCATGTCATTAGGAAAGACATCTTTCTTTTAAAAGAAAACTCTTTGGGAGTCAGGCCCACTGTTCAGTGTGCACACACTTTCATGTATTTAATGGTGGCAAGCAAAATGCAGTTAAAAACAAAGACAACATGTCTTGCTTTCTGCTTGCACAATACTCTTTCTTTAGTGTACTTTACTAGAAAATGCTTGTTCTCAAATGCTGTATATGAGATTTATGGTTCTAACACTGAAATAAATCAATCTGCAAAAGGAACTTTTTGTGTAACTCTTATTATGGATTTCAAATTTAGGTGTTAAATATTTTCAAATAAAGTATCTTGATTTAAAAATGTCCATGTCTCATGTATCATTTCATTATAGTGCCATTGAAATTATTATTATAGCTTTGTAATACAGGTTTATTCACTTCACTACAACATCCTTATTTTATTTCCCACCTTGTAAAACACAGTTCCTTAAAGGCCCTGATTAAATGAAAATATATTTTTGTTGTGTTATATTTTGTCAGAAGTTACACCCAAGCTCTCTGGTTATCCATACATTAAACAAGAAAAGGTGATATAAAGACCTCTATGCATATTTCTGTCTGAAAACATATGGAAATTAAAAAAGGAGTAAGAACTCCTCACATGACCAGTCATAACTGTGGTTATTGAAATGGGAGTCCAACAGACAAGCCCTTGCCACGGCTAGAAGAAACTACTTCAACAGGAATATTTCACGAGTCAGATCTGTGACACTATATGCCTATATATTTATGCTCTTAAAGAGCCTGTTCAGATGCACACGCACTCACAGAATCATAGAATGGTTTGGGTTGGAAGGGATCATCCAATTCTAATGCCCCTGTCATCCAACACCTTCCACTAGACCAGGTTGCTCACAGCCCCACCCAACCTGGTGGTCTGAAGGAAGCTGCTTGAGCCACAAGACAATATAAAAGAAGTATCACAGATAAAAAAGGTTGGAACATTTAGTGACCATATTTACAATAAAAGTTAGCTGAATTACCTTTCTAATTACATGAGCTGGTGATACCCTAACAAGAACCATTTTGGAATCCAAAAGTTCTGTATAGTGGTGCAAGATAAAAACTCTACCTATAGCATTCTCACTCATAAAGACATCGCAGGAATACAGTAGGAAAGGCAATGTGGAAACAGCTATACAGTTCACACATTGCCTAGCACACCACTTGTAGTGGGTGCCATTTCAGTTTGCCTGGAGATTAAAATATTCATGAGGATGCTGAATATGAAGTATGTTGACATACTTCTCATCTGCTCTCAAAGCACCTCTGCTGTATAACACCCTTCTGAACAGAATTGTAAAACCAGTACTTTTTGCTTCTGCATGTCTTTCGTCACTAACTGACTGTACAGTCTGATAGCTGACAGTAGCTTTTGTTAACTGCTAGATAAGGAAATTCAACCCGGTAAGTGAAAGAAGCCACATTTTTTACTCATTCTGCTTTAAAAGGGCGCTAGACCAATATGCTTTCCTTTACACGTGACACATGTAAGAGATGACTGTTTCATGGTTTCCAAAGTATGCTACGCTGCTCACTCTTTGTATGCTCAATCACTTACTGAAGACAGAGCAAGGTAAAGAAACTGAAAAATGGATCAGAGCTGGAGGTGTCTCAATATTCAGTGACAGAAAATACATGGGTAAAAGAAGTTTAAGCATGATTTGTAGTTACACCATATTGAGATGTTTGCTCAACATCTGAAGAATAGATATAAAACACTGAATCTGGCGAAGATATTCTCACATTCAGTGCTCAGAACTGTCAGCAGGGTATATACATTTTGCAAAATTTTCAAGTTGGTGAAGCAGCAACACTAGAAAAAGTCCAGTTTCCTGGACTTATGCTTTAACAGCATAAGATCTTTATGAGACCAGGGAAATAGTGACACCCGATCAGAGTCTGTGCATCTGGCAGAATCTGAGTACCTAGCACATTCAAACTGTCAGTCACATGAAAAATCTGCTATTTTTGGATCTACAATCTGGAATAAAAACCAGCTACTATCTTCCATTACCACCTCAAAACCATAATTTAAAAGACTTGCTGACTTGCCTGACAAACAGAACAAAAGCTGTCACTTTGGTGAATAAGAAACATTATTCCTCAACCTTTTTGGCTTCATTTCTCAACTGATTAAAAATCAAAATTCAACCAAGGAACAGCAGTGTACTGTCAGCAAGCCTTCACCTACAATGAGATAATCACCAAAGGGGGGAAAAGAGTAAAACAGTTAATCCCAAAAGGCTACTCAAATTCTAGTTTCCCAAAACTAACTCCGCAATCTGTGCAAGGCCATTCTAAGCAGACAGAAACAGAAGAGCAGAGATGCCAAAATGTCACTTAATGGTGTTCTGGGAGGGGAAGAAGTCAATGCTGCCCCATAGGTCACCTTCACCCTCCCAGCCAAAGGGAGTCCACAGCCTGCCTCTAAGCTGGCAGTAACTCACCTGACAGAGGTTGCTCTAACTCACTGACTACTCTTGTCCAGCTGGGCCTTTCAAGAGGGGCAGGAGCGAGCGGCGCTGTGTGTGTTTTGGTGTGGGTGGTGGTGGCAGGTTTGGGGGGATGTGTGGGTGGAGGTTGGGAATGTGTGTTTGGGCCCATCGTCCCTGTGTCATGGCCGAGTGGTGGTGTTTTGTGAGGGCGGGAGTGTGGCATCCATCGGGGAAGAGCAGTATTCTTGGGCTTGGAGGTGCCTACAGCCATCCCACCCTGAGAATACCCGATCTTCTCTGATTCTGGAAGCTTGGCTGGGTCGGGCACGGTTAGTACTTAGATGGGAGACCGCCTGGGAATACCGGGAGCTGTAGGCTGTAGGCTTTTTGCCCCATGGGGAAGCATCACATCTTTTACCATCGGGGCCTTTCCAGAGGGACAGGATCGAGTGGTGCTGTGTGTGCCTACAGCCTCTCATACTGAGGGACATCTCTGACACAGCTAAGATGCCAGCAGGTAAAACTGATGGTTGGTAAGGACACAGAATGTTTTACCTGCTGCATAATAACACAAAATGTTCCTATTCAAAAGGAATAAAATTAAAAATTCCTTGGTTTTTTGAGTTGCCTTATCAGAAATTTCAAGATGTAGACATAATCTCACAACATAATTTTTGTTTGAATCAGAAATTCTACCTGGTTTTGTGCCTCATGGTGAATTAGTGAACCCAGAGCTACAAAGCTTCCTCTTTGCAAATGGGCACCACTCAATTTTGGATGAAAATGTGTAACACCATGAATCCAGAAAAGAAGGGAAAAAAAAATTTTAAAACCCCACCAAAAACCAAACACCTCCATGTCCAGTTTTCCTACCTGCAAAGGGACTCCTGTCTTTCAGTCCTCCTCCTTTCTGCTTCCCTTTGTAACTGTCTCTCTTTTTTTGCCCACTCTTGCCCGTTCTGGTGAGTTTTCCCACTCATGTCATGCCAGACATTGTTCCCAGACTTCACACAGAATCTCTTGCTTTATATTGTCTATTTTGCACAGCTATTTTTTTGGCTGTCATTGTTTTTTATAGTAGTCTAGGGCCAGGTCTTGGGACAAGGGACAATATTTTGCTTTCTGTCAAGTATTCTAAAAATCTGTAGACTACACTTATATCAGATACTAAATATCAACAATACATACTGACAAAGAAAATGGAATTATCTGAGCTGCCATCATTCCTGGTTGGCTCTATTTTTTCTATTTCTCTTCCATTGCTTTTTTGGTTTGATACCTGCCCTTTTCTTTAGATGCTCTGTCCTATAGCCCTGATTCCACATGATCACAGTCATTCTCCTGAGAATGTTCCTATGAGGGAATAAAAGTGTTTTGTGCAATTGCCATTATGTTAAACATGTGGTAATCAGTGACGATGATGCAACAGTGTTCAGTTCAGTTCAGTGGTGACAGAATTTCAGGTGAATGACATAAAGTGGTAAGCCTGTAATGAGTTAAGGAATGGTTGCAATGCACTGACAGTATCTGACTCCAACCCTGGTTTCCTCCCTGAACTGAAATTTTTTTGCAGCAATTCCAGGCCGACAACCTGACACAACAGGAGAAGCAAGTAGAGTCTTGAAAAAAATCTGTCCAATATGTTGCACTGTAGTAGTGACATAGCGCTGCCTCCGTACAATCCTAAACATCCACTGGATGGATTATGTGACCAACACGTCTGTCCTTGAACAGGCAGCA
>JAYRBT010000139.1:15739775-15753173 GCA_036023395.1 Myiotriccus ornatus
CAAGCTCCGCCTGAGCTCTGCCTATACTCCACCTATTATCAATATGTATGATTAGATGTTGCAGTCATATGAATATGTATGTAAGATGTTGTAATCATAGAAGTTAGACTGTATAAATTACCCTGATTTGCACTGATACCTTCGAACAAGTGCTTTGTGGTGATAACCCCATTTGTTCCCAATGTCGACGAATAAATACCTTTGCTGCCCAAAAGACCAAAAGCTTCTGGGCAGTTATTTTACTGGATATCTTGGATTCACCTAGCCTGCTGCTTTGTCATCCTCTTTTTTACTGTACACCTCCCTTACAAAAAGCTGTTCTTCAAAACAGAATGTTGACTAAAGACATGCCCCAGTTTTAGGCATGACTTCCCTTTGCCTTCAGTGCTGCTATCAAATCTGCTTTTTCTGGACAAGAACTTTTTATTTTTAAAAATGTTTATCTGTCTCTCCAGGGATCAGTAGGATTATCTTATTATTATTCAAACAGCTCTTTGAAGACTGAAAGGATTAAATCAATACTAGTAGTACAATTACTCAGAGAAGAGAGGAAACCATGAAACGAGAGTAGCCAAAACAGACTAGAAAACTAACAGTAACTGTAGATCTCAAATACAGCCTCTTGCAGTAAATTTTTCTGCTCATCCTAGAATTCTTTCCTCATCCTCAATGCTATATGATGTTGGTATCCAGTGAACGTCTGGGCAATTTGACAACCACTCTTTTGGCCTAGGGAACCTTGTTTTGCTACCCAGATCACACTGTCATTCACATGATTGGCTCCTGGATCACGGATAGAGAAGCTGTGTTTGCCTTAAGCCAAAGAGATGCAAACTTCTGAGGGCCCTGAACTGTCACTGTACTGACCTGAGGAGAGCCTCAGTACTTGAACCCACCATGTTGCCTCTAAGCTGCTTCACTAGCTGACCTTAATGAGCTCTCTTGTCTGGAGAAAGCATCACAGTCACTTTCTTTCCAGAAAATCACCGGGAAAATCCCTCATTCCCAATAACACGAGGCAAATCCATCGGCCTGTCACAGCATATTTAACGCTTTTTATGAAAATTCAGAGGACAAATGTGGATCCTCAGGAAAGTTCCACATAACTTTTTAATTCAGAGAGATGAGGGAGCCAGCTGCCTTGCTGCAATGCTACTTTCTTTGTCACAGCGCAGACAGGCAGGACTTTTCACTTCCCCTCACAGGATAACCACCTATGTCAAATGCACCAATCCAGCATTTTTCTCTTCATGAAAAAAACAACAGCAGTTGTTTGACCTCTATTTAAACCAGTATTGCTGCACTTACAGTGAAAATCCCAAACTAGCTCTGGTGCTGTTCTCACCACCTCCCATGCTCCTGAGACTATACTCTGAGAGGTATTTACACGTCGTAAAACAAAACAAAATGGAAACAAATGCCTCAAATCCTAATTTAAAAAATAACCCCACAAGAAATTTAAAAAAAATAAATTAGAAGTACAAGTTATAATTTAAACAGGAATCAAATGGCAACTGAAGATACAATAGGCAGAATTACCTGTATGTAAAGCATCACTAGATTTAAATATGGCACAGCATGGCTGTAAACTGGAAGGTTTTAATGGAATCCCCGGACAACTCACAATAATATGCTATAATCTATGCCCAGTCCCATCAATTGTGATAATCTCAATATATACATATTCATAGCAAGTGCCAAATCCAGCATTTCTGCTTATTTGATATTACCACCCAAGTACATCTCATGTGCACAAAGGGTACAGTGAATGTGTTCCCTATCTTCACAGGCACATAGCTCTATACTTGTGCTACAAAAGGTAAATTAAAGTATTTATTACTGCCTCATTATATTTCATTCATGGACATAAATATTCAGAGCATGAAAAAAATTAATGAAATAGAACCATCATTTAAAAGTGGGTTTCTTTTTAAATCCTGTCCCACTTCCATGAGAGGAGGAAATGGATCAGTTTAACTGTCACTTAAAAACCTTCTTAAAAAACACTAATGTTCAAAGATTAACTTTTATAAATTATTAAGGCTTCCTGATTTGAAAATGTGTTTCAATAATTTCATGCATTTCCAGTACTGGAATTCCTCCATCCTTCCTCTGAAAATACATACTCTCACCACAGTATCTTAAAAGTTCTCTGAAGCTTTCAGTAATGCTGTCACTCCTGTAATTATATTTTTCCTTTACTGAAATTTGACTAGTCTCCTCTGTATAAACAATGAGAGGAATGTAGGAAATAATGAAGACCTGACTAAATTCCCATACTATACAAAGCATTCTGGCAGAGAATAGTAATGTCTAATCCCCAAACTCCTACAAAATTTCAAATATGGGCTTTCTCACCTTTAATATGATCAAGAAAGAAGGCCTGCAATTTACCCACGTTTCATATAACTGCTGTCAGTTATGACTGGGATATATATGTTCAAATAATCCTGTCAAACTGGTCTTCAAAGACGAAAACTTCAGGCTTTTTGGCAATTTTTATAGAGCTTAAATTTTTTTCACACCTAATTCACAGCACTACAACAGGAGACCCATTGCTTAGCAAGAAACTCCAAAACCTGACAGAATAAAGATGAACCAAAATTTGCAAGTGGATTAATAATAGACATGGGGAATCTTCCTACTGTAAAAGAGTGCTTTTCTGTTGTGTCTATTCTCTCACTTTAATTATTCTTGGAATAACCAGGGAAAGAAAGAGTGTGAACAATGTAATTATCATGGTTAAATCCCAGCAGAAACAGATAATTTCCCACTAGGATAAAAAGGGATGTTGCATAAATATGCACAAGAATCATGCAAGTAGCTCTAAAACTGAGGTGCTGGAAGAAAAAATACAGTGGTGAAGAAAGAATTTAGGAATAGCACTGAGAAGGCTTTCAGAAGAAATACATTTGAAAGGAAAAAGAACAAACAAACAAACTGAAAAGAGAAGGGGCTAATGAACAGGTTTTCCTATTGATCGCAGCTCACATGCAGAAGACAGGAACAAATGAGCCCTAAGCCTGGCCTTGCTACCAGGTTCTTGTGTATTCTTCAATCCGTTATTATGAGTTAGATCTCCACATTTAACAATACTTGGTTGAAAAGTCCAAATTATAGCAGTCCAAGATATCACATATACAGGTAATACTTTTATGAACAGGTACTAACAGAAAAAGAACCTATTCCTGTGAAATGCTGCAGAAAATTAATTAGTCAAAGTTTATGATGATTTTGTTATAATTTCTCATAGCACCTTTTCATTTGCAGCTGAGTATCTTCTCTTCCTGATGCAAATTCAAAGAGAAAATAAAACCTAGCCACTTCCTAGAGGCATTAAATTAAACTTCAATGTTGGAAACAGCTCCGAATTTACAGTGAATGAACCCCCAGTGGTAAGTGTGCAAGACCGTCACTACTGTCAGACAAAAATGAAGAAAAGCTAATTGGAAAGAAAAAGACAAAACCTTGAGATAACCATCTCAGCACAGCTGAATGAAAAATTCTTCCCTCTTGAAAATTCAGTTTTCCCTATTAAAAAAAAAAAAAATCCATAAAAAGCTGTTCCTTAGATAAATGTCAGTGGGAAAACTGCCTGAAGGTACACAATGAATCACATCAAAACTTCTTTTAATACACTCCCAAGTCACAGCACAGTCTCCAAACTAACTTAAATTTACATTTGCCTTCAACACAGGTCCTGGCACTTTATGACTGGTGAAAATGACCTATATTTTAAAGAATACATAAAGAAAAATATTCAATTACTATCTGAATCAAGCAGTATCAAGGAAGTTAATAGATTTGAATAAGCTATATATTTAAAGTTCTAATACTGTGCAATTAATTTCTAATACATTGAACTGCGCACTATTGGATCTCATTCTTAATAGGTTTGTCTGCTACGAATGTTAACCACCCCGTTAGGATGCAGAAAGAATGAAAATCCTGGCTGAAAGGAAAAACTAATTTCAGGAGAAATATATGAAAGTCCAGGCACTTAGATCCACATATAGATCCTGTTTCAGGATACCTTCATTTTGTGGCACTATGGTAAGCAACAATTTCTATAACAGTTTAATTAAATTTAGGGGAAAAAATTATGGGTTTGGTCACGTAAGAGGAACAAATTATGTAAACAAAATAATATTTAGGTAAGTTTTTACTTATTTGATAAAAAATTTTATTACGTTCTACCAATGCTCATCTTTCCTGTACCAAAGCACGCACAGTGGAGACATGAAAAGCTGTTCAGGATTATGGAATGACTTGCTCAACTGAAACATTTGTATCTATGATAACGTTAAAAAAACCTACATAATTGGCCATTGAACTGAGCCAGTTAATTTAGCACTCATGATTATTAAGGACCAGAATCACATAATCACCCACATTGGAAGAGGCGTTGGGAAATCAATTATCCAACCTCTCCAATCAAAACAAGGACAGTTGCTTCAGTTGTTCGCAAAGTTACAATGCTCAATCCCTGCCTTGGTTTGTATTTACATATTAATACAGTAGCCACACAACTAAAAATACTATTATCCTAAAAAATGTAAGAGGCTTAGTTCTGGAGTGCAAGTCTGTGGCCATGAGCAGATTACACCATAAACGCTGCAGCTGTAAACCAGTTTATTTCTCAAACAACTAAAATCCAGATTCCTTCCCTTCTCAAAAGCTGTTCTCCCTTCTAAGCTTTAACGCTTGTAAATTTTAGTTACTTCCATAACAAAAATACTGCCAGAACTACTGCAGGATTTATTGCAAAATCACTGCAAATCATTCATATCAAATGACATTTACGTATTGTTTTAGAAAACACAGAAAATATTTTGACACTTTCTGGCTTCTATTGATTAAAACTCTAAATATAAGAGAGAAAAATCTTAATGGCGTAAGAAAAGGCCCTGTGCTTCTGATGATCAATAGCTAAATCTAACACGATGCAAGACTGGAAAGAACAGCTTGTGTGCTTGCTGGGCCATAACCATTCACCTATGCTGCTGTTGTTTAGAACCTCTCATGCTAGTACAGAATGGCTAAAGAAAGATTCCCTTAGAGTTAGATGGACATAAACACAGCAAAAGTGGGCGTTACCTTGCTCTAGTCCAACCACAGTTAATGCTGAGTAAAAATTCATCAAACTACAACCCTACAAGCTGGTGCATACAACTGCACAATGCTTTTCCCTTTAGCCTCCTTGGCTGCCTGCAGGCACATGGACACTGATGTTCTAATAATCCCACATATGTTTGTTTTCTGTTCTTCAAATAGGCATTTCTCCTTAAATGCTACATCAGATTGAGCCATGAAGGTCTTATATTAATCAAGCCCCCAACTACATAAAAACTGAAGTGTAGCACCTACACTTTCACTGATGCTCAACTTCATGTCTAACACGATTTGTGAGAAACTTAAGCTTACTATATTTAGCAGCTTGTCCCAGTTTAAATGAGACACAGGTCTTTTGCTGAGGATGAGTTATGAGAAAAGACCCAAACTCCTCCCTCTAAGCAATTATAAATCCGAAATTAAGAGGCTCCAATTGAAGGAAAAACAAATTATGGAAAAGGAAAAAATAACAGCCCTTTATTAAAAGGTATGTGTGCCTTAACAGAAACATGAAAAAAACAAGTAAAACAACCAAACAATACTCCTATACCCACAAATAATCCCCTTCAAAAACAAACTGGTAAACAGGCAAACGGAAAAGTAAACAGTTCAATTTTGCGCCCTTTGGTGCAATTCCAACCACAGTCAACAGGGGCACCGTTGGGTCACTGGAGATGCAGAGCTTGTAATGTCCTGTAGCCAGCCACCAGGGTATGCCAGAGAAACCAATCCAACCAAAAAAACTGGGCCTTCTTTCCCTTCCCACACACTGGGAAAGGGGAGAGGGAGAGGGGGAAGGAAAAACAACAACAACAACAAAAAAATCCTTCACTTACTCCGGCTAGAAGTAAGTGCTCTGCACAGTTCTCTCTCTCCCTCCCCTGTGGGAGCTCCTGGCTCGGGGAATGGTGAAAGGGAAAAGCAAAACCAAAAAAAACCTCCAGGGAAGGTAAACAAAACCCAGCTCCTATCCGATGAAGAATTCAGGCAGGGCCCACAGCTAGACAATGGCTGAGGAACAGAGAGCCACACCGAGCTTTCCCCCCACCCCCACCTGTGCTCCAGCCCACACCCAGCCCACCAGAAACTCCTCCCCCCGTTGCCCCGGAGATGAGAGAAAAAAGTAAAAGATAGCCCCTGTCTCCTCCATTTCCTAGGAGACTAAGTTCTGGGAAATTAGTGAAGGAGCCAGTCTTTTTGCTCACCTGATAGCTACTTGATGGCTCTGCACACAGGACCAGGGGGAAGGGAAAAAAAATTCCTTGCCTAGCTAAACCATGACACAGCTACACCAAAAATAAAACAAAGGGAAATATTCCTTGTATTACTACAAGGAATAATAATGATAATTATTTATCCACTGAATACAATGAAAGTTTCAGGGTCTGACAAAACAATGAGAGGTGAACTATTTAAAGAAAGCATATCTGCTGCTGCCAAGTGATTTTGCTGCAACAGTGTTATTTGGTTTTCCATATGCAAAACTAGAAATATAGTAGCTCATTAAAGCAAAAATATAGAATCATGAAGGCTATTGTTAGTTTCTTATTATACAGATAACCATAAACTACCACATTAGGAAAAAAAATTACTGTGTTGTGAACTTTGACTAGTCACGTTCCTTTTAGGCTTCTGTATGCAAGTAAAGCAAGGAACAGTGTGTTAAAACACAAAGGTTAAGCATCACAAGAAAGTAATTTTTATTGTTTGTTTCTCATTGTTCTGTAGAATTGGAACCAAGTGACTTTCATAAAGTCAGGGGATGGGAATTTCAAATACAGTGAGTAGAAACACTTCTTCATGTACATTTTCTTTTTTATTTTAGACCACAAAAATGATATATTGTTGCAAAAAGTACAGCATGCCCAGGAATTTAATAAAGGAATTTGAGCCTCACATGAAAAGCAAGGCTATCCAGTTCTATATTCATAGGCATAGAATGGTTAGGTTTGGAAGGGACCTAAGGATCTTCTAGTTCAAATCTCTCTGCCATAAACAGGAATGCCACTTACTAGATCAGGTTGCTCAGCGCCCCATCCAGCCTGGCCTGTAACACTTCCAGGGATAGGGCATGCACAGCCTCCCTGAGCAACCTGTGCCAGTACCTCACCACCCTCACAGTAAAAAAATTCTTCCTAACATCTAAACTAAACCTGCTCTCTTTTCGTTTAAAACCATTGCCCCTTGTTCTGCCACTATCTGCTTGTATGAAAAGTCCCTCTTTCCTTTTTATAAGCCCCCTTAAGGTCCTGGAAGGCTGCAATGAGGTCTTCCCTAAGTTTCATCTCCAGGCTGAACAATCCCAGCTCTCTCAGCCTGTTATAGATAATGGTTACAGCAAATAAGATATTCTAGTTCAGAACTTCAATTAGGGTCCTCCTATTTGAGGCCTACTGCACAGGAAAATTGATATTATGGTTATTTACAGATAACTTAAATGACCAATCTATGTATTACTTTGAAAGAATTTGGACTGGAAGATCTGAGATGAGTATGATAATGTGATACACTGCCATGATACGGGTAAACATGTATTTACATGAGTTACTTTCACTAAAGAATTTAAGAAGCACAAGAGCACAACCTTATCCTACTTTTGACTCCCTAAATATAAGTGCAAAAATAATTCTCAAGCTCTTCTATTTAGGACCTTCTTATGTAAATTTCAATAATGCTGCAATCCATAACTTGTTCTTCTAATGATTTTGGTTTCTTTTTCATCTGTGACCCGATTACCAGAGCTAGAAGCCTCCCGAGGTCCAGTGTCAAGCTTTCTTTAGGCTCACAACTAAGTATCAAGGTAAATACTATTTATCTTGTCCAGCCCTTCAGACTTGATTAATTCTATTCCCTATAAATCATTTGCCTTATATTCATCCATTTAACTACAAGCCTGGAAGAGTATAAGCAACACATATTTTTTAAAGCCTCATGCACACATGCCATCGGATCAGTAGCATTAATAATCACACCCCTTACATGTGTTCATAATGCACATGGTCATCTAAAGAAGAGAAAGCTCTTAAGGGAGATATAAACCCACATGCCCTTTCTGTTCTATGAAAATCTCAGCCACCTAATGTGTGCCCAAGGCATAAATGCTTCCTAGAGCTCCGATGTGGACAGTGCAGCTTCACATTAGCCTTCGTGGAGGCCCATGCTCATAAAGCAGAACATAGCCCTTGCACAGTTCGGCTGGAGCACTGGCTTTAACTCTCCCAAACCAGAAATGTAAACATGAATGAAAGATTGTAGAACTCGATCATATGCCAGGGCTCTAGAGTTTTGGATTAAGGTTTCAGGGCTTTAACACGTTTTTTGGGTGGCAGCCTTTATCAAGGGCTCAGCAGGGAATAATTTTCTTTCTCTGAAACATCTGTTGGCCAGTAAAATTCCAATTACACTTAGCTCTTTTTTTGCAGCAGGCAAGGAATATGTACCACAAGAAGGGAATTGCTGCTTGAATGAGCAACAGACCAGTGAACATACGGGTTTCTAGAGTCACTTCCTAAATGTAAACAAGTATAAACCTCTCCTGATCCAGGCAGAAGCTAGCAGCACCTTGCGTAATTTTACTCTCAAATTCTATCTTCTAGGCTTTTAAACACATATGAACATCATGAAAAGTGGATATATATAAAATATATTCATATATAAAATATATTAACATATTTTCCTGTTCTCTTGTTCACAAAGGCCATGTGTCCAGAAAGCATAACCAGACAGCTCTGCTGCCTACTTTCCAGTGCCAAGCTGAAAACGCTGTACTGAAGGACATTGATTTCCTGTATCATCAGGAAGTTTGAGACTGTTTCCCAAACAAGAGCAGATGCCCAGAGAATCAGATATGACTGTTCCTTAATGTTTTCTGATACCATTTCCAGCTCCCATAGAAACTGTAAATAGGACAAATCAACTTAAATCCAACTGACCTGACATCACTTGAAAGCAATTATGCCACTGGGAGACAGCTGATGGATACCTCTTCTCCATTTCAAAGTGGTAGTATGGGCTACTGCAACATGCAGTGAATGCCATGAAGCTGCTCCACACAAAAATTACTTGCAATCCACGACTTTAGACAAGAAATTTACTTCATATGGTTTCCAGCCTCCTGTAGACTACAGAATAGTTTTCATACCCTATGCTACATAAATCCTTTGCAATAACATGCCTAGTAAATGTATTTCCAAGGTAATTGACTGTTTTCTGCAAACCTTATGATAAAAACCATTTAGACCTCCTCGCCCCTGGCTCCAAGTACAGTGTGCTAAGCAGAAGTGGGAGATGGATCTTCTACAAAATCAGGTTTTTTGTTAAGGCCTCAAGAGCTGCTACACATACATTTGACAGAGAATAAAATCTGTAGGTGACTGCCAAAGCACCAGAAAAATAAACTATACGTTCATTCAGTCAGGAATAGTGGCTTGGGTGCCTGGCTTTAATCCACCTACTGAAAATTAATATAAATAGGATGGGTCAAATTCCTAAACAAAGCAAAAGTTAAGGAAGACTGGGTTTCTGTTAAGGAAGACTTAACAGAAACTCATCCTGGTCTACTAGAAACAAAGGAACAAAATACAATTTTTAAAGCCAAGTGCTTTCTTATTTGCATTTCATTTTTGAAGCAAAACATATTGGAGTGCAGAAATGAGCAGCTGAATAAGCTGATATATTTCCATGTGAAAACCAGGATTTTTTTTATTTCTTAAGATTTCTCTTTTCTAGGATACATTTCTGGGTTTTGGTGTGAAATCAAACGGAGACATGAATAATAACAGATTCCACATTCTTTTGAGTGACAGTGAGTTTTAAGCTGCGGTGGGCTGAAATTTGTAAATGACAGAGGAAAATGGGAAAAAGAACATAACATTTCTGAAACAGGATGAGTCTTTAAAGCATTTGTAAGCGTGGCTGTAAAAGTAATCTTACCCATGCCCCACCTCTCCGCATGAGTACAAACACTTTACTCTGTGTCTCCCCTGAGCTCTTTGTCCTCAATACACTTTTCTTCAGGGCAAGACAAAACGGAAGGCTTAGATTTTGTGTTATTTAAGTACCTACAACTACAAACATACAAGCCTTAAAAAGAAACAAAAAGATAGAATCTTACAATCAGATCCAGACCTCACAAGAAGTGTTCTATAACACTGGATTTTTTTGAATTTCATTTTTTAACCTTGATAGCACATCAACTTGAATAACAATCTTCCAGGATGCATTGTTTACCAAACCAGTTGCTGCTTTCACAAGATATTTCATTTGTATCTTTCCTCTGTTTTTTGTTTGGTATCTGGGGGGTTTGTTTGGGTTTTATTTGGGGTTAACAGTAAAAAGGTCTTCTGGCATATTTTTTTTGGCCTGAGCTGATCCACATTAACAAATCTGATCAAATGCAGAACTTTAAATCTATGCCACAGCTTTTTATAGCAGTAATACCTCCACTTAAGAAAAATTTGATGCTTATTAGACCCATTTGCATTTTGAAAAGATCTTTAATACAATAATACTTCAGGATACTTGCAGTAATAAATAAGAACTAGCCACACTGGTTAGCATAAGATGTTTGAAATCTGGCTAACTATTGCTGCTATTTTCTTGTTCTAAACTTTATATTCAGCTGTTACCTAACAAACCCTTCTGTGAGTTGTACAAGTGCGGTTTCAGCCTTCCTGCATTAGAGGAGAGCACACCCGAAAGATGCTCCATTCAGCCACTGCAATTCAAGTGAAAGGTACCTGTAGGTGACTGTCAAAGCTCTGTCAACTGGACAGGCTGAGATAGCTCTTGTCCTGCAGTATCTCAGGGTAAACCCTGGCATTTTTGCAGACATTGCTAAGCGGGATACCAATGCCATGGAGAATGGAACTTTTAGCTTGTTTTCCTAATGGAATATAGTTTTTCTGTTCATCCTTTGACTTTAAATAACTTTTGAAAGGGTAATTAATCAGAAGTGAGAAAATCAGGTTTTAGTAGTTCACAAATTCATCTGAGCGCGTTATGGACATCTTGTCCTCTAGGATGTTTAATGAGTCAAACAAATTCACTGCAGTAGACAGCTAGCAAGACATAATGTCATAAAAACTTTTCTAATTTACACAGAACAAGTTTAAACAGAAGGCAGACATTTTGCACCGTTATCGATTTTCTACAAGTATACCTAGATATGTGCAGTAATACAACATAAATAAAACTATTCGGACACTTTCCAAAGCTGAAACTCAATCAGCAGAAATGCCACTTATTCACCACAACACAACAGAAAAGAAGTGTTGTCCTGTTCTCCTATTTAGCCTGTTTCTCTAAATTACAGGGCTAAATCTCTGCAGTAAAAAAGCATCAAAATTAATCCTTTCTGCCAGCTGCCTCTACTTTGCTCACAGAGGGGCTAAGTATTCCATGCTATATAATTTAAATTAAACACATTATTTGAAATAACAAGAGAGAATCATTTCAGCAGATTAGTCTGAGTTGTAATTTACCAGACTGATCCTACTTCAGTCCTATCCAAAACCCATTTTATTTCAGTTTCCTCTCACAATCTCTCAGGCTTTCTAATTTATAGAAGTATTTTACCTGCAGGTAGCAGGTCTTTGTAATTTACAGCTGAAGATACTATGTTTGAAAAAAAGAAGATTCAAGAACAGTGTTATATTCCGATCATGTAAATTTATGTCTCAAGAAATACCAAAAAATTCTAAACTGAACACAACAGTTCTTGGCAGACTAGATATGTGAGATATATACATGTTTGCGAATGACATGATTTCAGTATCCAACATAGCATATTGGAGATGTTCCTGTGCTGAAGTGTACTATTTATCCTCAGATCTAAGGCAGAATTCACACAGCTTCAGCATATTTAAAAATATTCTGAGTCACATATGGTGAGAACTTCAGTGTTCTTTCCTATACCTAAAATATGTAAGTAATTACTTCCTTGTACATCTACCTAACAAAGACTATGGTCTCAGAGGACTATTTTTGGGTTTTTTTAAGCACATTAATCCCACCAAAATGTACAAGAAATTACTTCTGGGGAGGCAGGGAGCCTGCATGCTTCAGTCTAGATCAACTTCACCATTTCAGTGACTCTTGTTGTTGATTTGCTGCTGGACATGTTAGAAAACCTAGATACTGAGCAAAACTTCACTAGACACAAAATAAAAAGGGAACAAAGACTTTTTCTTGTACTCATCCAGTCAGAACATGAGTGTCTTAATAAGCACAGGTTGAGTCTGTCTTGCATTTTGAGCTGCCATGAATTCTTCCACAATAGAGATTCATGAGAAGTTCTATCTCTTCTCTAACATCTCGTAGACAGGTGTGAACAGATCTGAACATGATCATGACAACTCTGCTTTCCCCAAAATTAATCCCTGGTACAGGCTTTGCATCTGTGCTTTGCACCTTTGCAACCTGTCACGCAGGCTGACCCGAAAGTAATGCTGGGCAGAACATCTACAACAGCATTAACATCTCCTCTCCAGCAACACCCAAGCATTGTTTAATGGCAGATCAACTTAAAATGACAAACTGGGCACACGGAAATGGAAATAGAATCATAGAATCATTAAGGTTGGAAAAGAGCATAAGATCATTGAGTCCGAATGTTAAATGCCTCATTTATTCCAACTTCCCATGCATTCATTTAACATGCAGCCAACAGTCATACCTCCAGCAGGATCAGTACCTAGGAAGCCAAGTTTACCCAGTCATATTCTATTGTGAACTCAATTGACTATGTTTATCAAAGTAAACAGACCACAAAGCAAAAGCCAAGTTAAACAAAGAAAACAGCTCACCAAGTGAGACAAAAAAAAAAAACCTGGCTACGTAAGATACAAGAATGCTTTGTGATTTTCTGCAGCTGTTCTCAGCGTTGCTTAGCAAATTAATTTAACACAGAATGTCATTCAGAACTATGTTTAGTCCTTGTTAGTGTTTTAGCACATTATAACAATTAATCATTTTTTATTAATGTATGGGCATTAAATATGAACTAAGAACAGTCCTACTCTTTTATATGTGTCTGAGTCATGGGTCATTTAGCGCCACCACTTGCAACCCTTAGAACACTTCCATCAGCGCTGCCTCCGTACAATCCTAAACATCCACTAGACAGATTATGTGACCAACATGTCTGTCCTTGAACAGGCAGCAGTCACAAGCATCGAGGCCATGTTGCTGAGAACACAGATGCGCTGGCCAGGGCACGTCTCCAGGATGCAGGACTACCGCCTCCCTAAGATCGTGCTCTATGGGGAACTTGCCACTGGCTGCCGC
>JAYRBT010000139.1:15762777-15806097 GCA_036023395.1 Myiotriccus ornatus
ACAGGACCTGCCCCTCCTAAACCCGTGCTGGCTGGCTCTGATCCCTTGTCCATCCTGTAGGTGCTGTGTGATTGCACACAGGATGATCTGCTCCATAACTCTGCCAGGCACCGAGGTCAGGCTGACAGGCCTGTAGTTACCAGGGTCAGCCTTGCAGACTTTTTTATGGATTGGGGTGATATTTGCCAATGAAGCACATCAAATGGCAAGACATTTAAAAACCTCTCTGACAGAGAGCAAGCCTGGGTCTTTGTCCTGTACCACTTTGTACTGTCAGAAATGCACATTCTTGATGCATTTGAGCTCATCAAAATGTTCAAAACAAAACAACCCCCTTCATTAAAATTCTGTCTGCACACTGCCAGTAGTACAATCATACATGCCACACTGGAAGACATTGTGAAGTGTAGGGACAAATTAATAAGGATGTGAGAGCCAACTCCCTTTGAAAAGGAAAGGATTTGATAGCTTGTCTCTTTTCTCTGTTTTGTACTGGACCTGGACACAAAATCCAAATGCCTTCAGGTCTCAGAGGAAGGCAAACTTGTGTACATCAGTCAGTCTACCTAAAGTTTACAGATACTTGAAAACAATTTGGTCTTCTCTGCACTTCATGTGCATTACATAACTGGTAATTGTGTTAAAATAGGAAAAGACATATATTAAGATAGTAACTAGCAAAAATAGTAAAAGGAAAAATTAATCAAAATAGGCAAAGGAAAAATCTACAGGTAGCAATGTACCTACAAATCTGGGAAATTAAATGGTATCTGCAATAGGTAGACATAGAAGAAAATGGGGGAAAAAAGGCAGACGATTGTTTTAGTTTTACTCTTATCAATACCTAAAGAGGTTGTCTAGTCAACCAAAAGGGACAGTAATGCTGCAACATCAAACATTACCTAATGTGATGCAGGTGCTGGTCACTTTTCAAACATCACCTCCTAAGGGCACAGGAGCAGACAATTCAAAAATGTTGGACGTCAAGCAGATGAGGCAGAAGGCTGGCTGCTCCAGCTGGATCCCTACAAATCTAAGGGGCCTGATGGAATTCATCCCAGAATCCTCAAAGAGCTGGCTGATGTTATCTCAAAACCTCTCTGGATGATTTTTGAGCGGTCTTGGCAATCCCGAAAGGTCCCAGCTGGCTGGAAGCAGGCGAATGTCCTGATTTTCAAGAAGGGCAAGAAGCAGAACACTGGAAACTACAAGCCTGTCAGACTCACTTCAGTGCCTGGTAAAGTTATGGAGAAGATTATCCTGGGAGGTACTGAAAAACACCTAAAGGATATCGCAGTCATTCTTCACAGCCAGCACAGCTTCATGAGAGATAAGTCCTGCTTATCAAACCTGATTTCCTTTTATGATAAGGTAACCTGCCTAGCTGATCAGGGGGAAGCCAGTTGATATAATCTTTTTGGATTTCAGTAAAGTTTTTCATACTGTCTCTCATGGTATCCTTCTGGACAAAATGTCCAGCACACAGTTAGATAAACACATCATGGAATGAGTGAGCAATTGACTGCAACTGAACGTATACAAAAGGAATCAGTAAAAATAGGAGGCTGGTCCCAGCTTTTCTCAAGACAGCCAAAAGGACAAGGTTGTACAATTACTTCAGGTTTTCATAGATGCTGTAGGTTAACATGCTTAGTAAAGAAAATACAAAGTGTGTCCCTATGAAACTAAATTTTCAAACAAACAAGAGCCAGGAAATATTAAATAAAAGGCAAGAAACTAACATCCACAGTCTTAGCCTAGAGAGACTCCCCAAAGGCATTCATGCTCAGAAAGAATAAGCTCGCAGTGGGGCAAAGCGAAGATAAATCCTCCTGTACAGATACTGACAGCATTTGTTGACACCCATTCCCTGAATATCAGTGGTATCTTGTCTTTAAATTGCATTATTTATATAAAATACAAGATTTTTTACTCTTATAACAGAGAAGCTTTCTATGATTGATGTAGGTGTTACAACTTGAGGAACAATTTTTTTTGTGCCAGTCCAGTAACTTCATTTCCAATTATACAACACATCTGCAATCTCAAAAAAATTACTGCAGTTGACACTTTGTCTGGTACTGAGTTACTGTAGTCAACAGATACCTTTCTGCTGATTTCACTGGGCTTTGGATTATTTCATTAAATGGTGTTCTAGTTTGCAATAAGGGCCTCATATTTACTATGCCAACCTAATAGCTTTCAGCAAAGTAATTAGAGTGTTCCAGTTCCATGATGGATATGCTTAAGAACTTTGCATAACAAATCTAAAACATCAAACTGAAAATTGCTTAATCAATAAACTGAATTTTAATCTAAAACATTCTTCTTTCTCTAGCACTCTTCTCCCTTCCAAACAGTGGAATGAGGGAAAATTTTGTAATTTTAAGAGAAACGTATCACCACTTAAATATTATGTAATATCCAAGACCAGTCAACACATTTTAGTCAAAGCTGTGTAAGACAAAGCACAAGTAAAATAAATTAGAAACTTCTAGTTATTAACTTCTTAAAATAATTCAGTATGACATTACTGACTGAGCTGCAGCACTAGGCCATTGTCCTAGTTAATGACCAGAGAAAAGAAGCAACCCCATAGAGGAATGGACAATGTTACTCAATCCTGGCACTCACTGTTCCTCCTGTGATACAGTGAATAGATTGAGTTTGAGTCCTGCTACTGTGGGAGCAGCCATTACACTTCTCTAGGCAGCAAAAGCAATGGCAAAGCCACCTGGTGAGCCTCTGTCCTCCTTCACTGATTGTAAGCTGCTGCTAAAAACAGGTTCACACATTTTTATGGTGATGTGCTTGTTTTTTGATAATTATTTTTTTAACCCATAACTGTCATGTAAGGATCACAATCTCATGTTTCATTAAGTGTATATAGTCACAATAAAGTCACACAATTTAATGAAATATATAATATATTCTTGCTGATTATATTATATGTAAATTTAACTATATCAAAGACATAGATCATTATATTTTATTTGTTTTTTTCTGTCACCGGGATTCTAGAGTTGAAAATGCAAAATGAATTGGTTTACAAAATTACCAGGAGCAGATGTTGCACAGCAGCTGTATAGATGAGGTTATAAGAAAGAATAACATACTCATGTTGCCTTTGATGTCTCCAAACCATGACATTAAGTTCACCAAGCGATTTTTTTTCTGCTGGACATCTGAAGCAAAGCCCAGTTTCACATCCTAGCATGTTCAAAAAAAGCCCAAAAACACCACACAGAAAGTACATACGAGTCAGATAAAGAAGTCTGCCACTGATGATTTTCAAAGTTGCATTTCTAAGCCACTTTCACAGTCTCAAAGGAATCTTCCTTAAGATTTAATTTTTTTTTTAATGGCTTGAGAGAATAATAATGTAACTAGACATAGCTAAATACTAGGTCACCCTCTTGGTGCTAGGGTCTGCATGAAGCATAGGTAAAGAAATGTGAATGAATAGTAGTGCTTCCTGAAGCTGTCACCTCTTCCACCCTTTGAAAAGTTAATTTGCATAAGAGAAGCAGAAGAATAACCAAATGCTGAAACATCTCCGTGAAATAACTGGCTCACATTTCATTTAGCTTGAGCCATAATTCTGGTCTTCTCTGAGTTCATTTCACTGTCTGGTGCTCACCTTCTCTGATGTACTTATCTTTCCCAATTTGTGATCTATGATAACACATGAATACTGACTGATACAGAGACTGCTTTTGCAGATGTACTGTGACCTTGTACATATTAAACAAGATTTAATTCTTATGACTTAGAACAATGAATGAGGCTCCAGGCATAATCAGAAGCAAAGCACTACAGAGCAAGGTTCTATGTCCATGTGGTTGCTCTTTGAGGGCCTCTCTAAGTCAATAAACTGCCTGAGAAACAACAAATTGCAATCATAGAATTATAGAAAGGGTTGGATTGGAAGGGCTCTTAAAGATTACCTACTTCCAACCCCCCTGCCATGGGCAGAGACACTTTCATGAGACCCAGTTGATCAGAGTTCCATCCAGCCTGGCTTTGAACACTTTCAGGGATGGGGCATCTACAACTTCTCTGAGCAGCCTCTTCCGGTGTCTCACCACCCTCACAGTAAAGAATTTCTTCCTGATATCTAACCTAAACCTGTTCTCTTTCAGTTTGAAGCCTTTTCCCTTTGTCCTATCACACTACATACTCCTGTAAAAAATCCCTCTCCAGCTTTTTTGTAGGCCTCCTTCAAGGCTGCCCTAGGGTCCCCCAGAACCTTCTCTTCTCCAGGCTGAACAGCCCATACTCTCTCAGCCTGTTTTCATACAAGAGGTTGTCCAGCCCCTAGACCATCTTTGTGGCCTCCTCTGAACTCACTCCAGTAGGTCCATGTACTTCTTTTGTTAGAGGTTTCAGAGCTGGACACAGTATTCCAGGTGGGGTCTCACCACAGCAGAGAAGAGGGGTAGAATCACTTCCTTTGACCTGCTGGCCACACTCCTTTTAATGCAGCCCAGGATGTAGTTGACTTTCTGGGCTACAAGTACACATTTCCAGATGTCTTATTCCTACATGCCCTTTGCAATGAAAGTATGTTTGAAAACTGTTTTTTTTTTTAAAGAGTGAAAAGTCTCACACACCAAAAAACACCTAGGCTACTTGTTCATCTGCTACATCTGAAATAGTTTTCCAAATACTCATAAGGTCAAAGTATATATTATAGACATTATATTAGTAAGCAAATCCTACCCATTACTATATCACATCTTCCAAAAAGTTAAAAACGCAAGCAAATGAGATGGCACTGCACTGGAGCTCTGTAAAACCAGGGACTCAGCTAAAAGATTTACCTCTTGACACACTCACTGCTCACATAGGTAGCTCACACTTCCGAAGGGAGGGCCTTGTCTGGATTTACCTCTTCCTAACTGCACCTGCAGAGCACATTAGCACATTAAAACTACACAGGAAACATTAGGGTAGACAGTCAAAGGCAAGACCCATCGTGCCCCTAATCCCATTTCCTCATCTAATTCTCACCCATACATGAGTTGCAGGCAGGCAAGACACCATGAAATTAGTATTGGTTACCCACCTACCTCATTACCTACCAAACATTACCACCATATTCGACTGTGCCCCTTGAATATGGCCTCTCAATATGTACCAGTGTAACTGAAGTCAGAGGAAATGAAGGCCTGAAGAACAAGGCTGCCAAGTCCAAGGCAATAATCAGACTTTTTTCTTCATCCAAGAACTTCATTTCAGGTTGCATTCAGTAGAAAAAGGCAGGTCAGTCAGAAATTTAACTGGTTGACCTAGATACCATGCACCTTGGTTATTTTTACATCTTTTTTCATGGGTTTATCTTCCTGGACAAAAATTAAGTCTGAAGTGTTCTTACTGTTGACATATTTAGACAAAGTTCCCTATGTATGAAATATTCAATGGGTAATATTTACAGTATTTGTAACATCTTTTCCTCAAAGTACCTAAAAATGCATTTTCACCAGCTTTCAAAAGAAAACACTTTTCAGTTCAGAAATCACAGGTTACAATGATTGAAGAGAGTTCTGTCTCAGTAATTCCAGCTGGCTCCTCCATCAGCACAATGTAACATGACAGCTTTCATAATGCATCACCTTCCTCAAACATAAATGCCATCTTTGTGAAGTACTGCCAAGAAGTTTGGCAGAGTTGCCAGTCTGGATTACAAAGAGAAGACCACTACAGCACTGACTTGCTCAGAGCAGAATGCTGTTTGGGCAAATGCATCTATCCTTTCACAAAAATCAAAGACAAC
Organism: Myiotriccus ornatus; assembly: GCA_036023395.1. Lineage (NCBI taxonomy): Eukaryota > Metazoa > Chordata > Aves > Passeriformes > Tyrannidae > Myiotriccus > Myiotriccus ornatus. The sequence goes on from JAYRBT010000139.1 coordinate 15,768,554, forward strand.
AGGTAAAGTAGGAGTCATATCCATGGTAGTCATCTACCTATAAAACATACAGCAAATATCTTTCAGTGGAAAAACTATGAGCATCAGCTGTTGATGCTCTAACCTCACTACCACCAGAGCATTTTGGAGGCTCTGCCTGGTCCTAAATAATTTTAAAAAGAGACAGCCAGAACTGAACTATTGCAGAACACATTCATCACCCATATTCCTGATGTTATGATTTCTAGTAATGGTTATAATATTCCATTCTATCACCTACAATATATTCAGCTTGCCATCTAAAGCTATCTATGGTTTTACCTTTATGGATTTCAGCAATAAAATCTGTTATTTGGCTGGATAACTAGGCCGCATTTTTCATTGAATTTATTATTAAGAATACGACACAACCTGACAGTTGAACAAGACATAAGCTATTGCCATGGCACAGCACCACACACTTTCACATCTTTCAGATCAAGTCTTAAAAATGCTTCAGCAGGGAAGATGAGTTACCACTTCATTGCAGCTGAAGGCAGGTGCAGCTTTTTTTAGCAAATGCTCTTGGAGCAGTTTTTTGCAGAGCAGTCACAATCAAAAAGCCAGGATCTGTACCCCACAACCTGTTTATCCAAAATGGCAATAAGCTGTACAACAATAAAGAACAAACACATGAAACAGACAATGGCAATGCAACTGGAAAGCTGAAAATATTATTTGGTTGATTCAACAATGGATCATTATATTTTACTTTCTAATCCTTTATTATTGTGCTATTACTATTAATGATACTGACTCCTACTTTTGCTACAGTGATCAAAAACACAGGTAAGTGCTTTTCTGAGAAAACAGTGAGAGACCTTTCAGGTCTTGTTTGGAGCTGCATGGCTTGGTCCCACTTCTCCTCACCCCAGAAACCTGTACAAATTCACTGCCAGAGCTCCCAACTCACTAACCCAAATGGTTTAACAAGCTGAAGGTCACCAGAAGCAAGATTTCCCCAACTGCTGCTTTCATATCAGGCACTTGGTTGATATGAGCTGCCTGTCAGCCAAACTTAAAGCCTGTACCACCAAAACACAGCCATAAACTACAAATACAGTGAAAAATGAGGTAAACATATTACTAGTGTTTTCATACTGAGAAGTGTCAAGCTCTCAGTGAGCTGGTAGATAAAAAAAAAAAAAAAAAAAGTTAAAATTAAAATTTTCAAAAAGAATTCTTTCTTCCACAAAACAACAGAAAGAGTAAATAGTTTTGTGTTTCATTTTTTTGCCCTCATGAGAATGTCTCTTCAATGTCTACCACCAATAAAGAAAATCAATGTTCCCTGCATCCCCCTTCCCACCTCTCAAACATGACTATTTACCAAGCCCTGAGAAAATGTTTGTCTCCTTCATGGTACTGGCACATTTTCCAGAAAGAGCACCTTTGTGTTACCTACATCCCCAGTTCCCAAATTCTGCATTTCTTTTCTTGCAGTGTTTCTTATCATGCTTCTTTTAGCATACTTTTTTTGTTTCTATTAAACTACTGATACAACATTTTGTATTTTAAGCAATTTCCTACCCTTTTGTGTGCTTTTACGAACTATAAAGGAACTTCTGTCACCACACAGTGTGAAGCTGTTAGAATTACCTATTTTGGGCATGCTGATGCATCAAAGAATTTATATACACCAGAAAACTTTCAGGGAAATGCCTCTATAATATTTGGTAGAAAAAATACTGTCCTTTTAACTAACTACTATATGCATTAGTGTTTTAGAAATATGTAGTTGATTCTATAACATTCCTTCTGAACAGAGTTTTTCTCAATTCTGTTTAGAGATCACATTCTGTTTCCTTGTGGGCTGCAGCTTTTCCCAGTCTGTTAGCTCTTTTCTGAGCACCTAATTTCTGGTAATTTCAGTTTGCTGAAGAACAGAAGAGTGAGGAATGTCCATTCGAATTACAAGTAAACCCCTACTGTTCCCACATGGGTTTTCTTTTTAGATCTTATCTTCTGTCTTCTGTGATTAGACAGTTCAAGCAACAATCACACCCAAAAAGCAGAAGTTTGCTCAGTGAATTTTAACAGTTCTCTGCCCCATTAAGATCCCGAGTTCTTCATCAATGAAATACAAAACAACTGAGGTTTTATTTAGTGGCTCATTTAAAGATTGTCAGCTTTATAGTGTAGATTTTAACTAAGTCTGTTTCAATAATTTTATACTCAATAAAAACCTTAGAGAAAAAATTGTCCACCCTGACTCTTCCTATCCATCCCTCTTCAGAGAGATTCAGTACACCCATATCATAGGCTTTTTTTCCCAAGAGCTCATCTTTATGAAGCTGAATTATTTTTTACCAGCAATCTAGACAGATAATCCATGGCCATTTCAGGCAGAGTGTTGCACATCTTTGTCCTTCAAGCTTATATTTATCTCCTATCATCCTACCACCAACCCTACAGCAAACAAAGAGTAGTCACAAGCCTGCAGTTGTCATAATCCTATAATTTGTCAAAAGCAGTAAAAGTACAATTCTGTACAAGTAGAAAAAAAGAGTCTGACTTCTTTCAGTGAAATGTTTGTCCTTCAACTTTCAGACAATCTGGGCACTGAATTGCAAGATGTCCTCAATGTCTAAAGAACTGACACTACAGTAAAAAAATCTGAGTCATCAGGCAAGGAAATCCTCACTGATTTCAATGTGGCTGTGAGAAGTAACAAACTATCAAAAGTAAGAAGCTATAACTTGTTCCAGAAAAAGTGAACCCTCTTCTGTTCTCTGCCAGAAGTTATTGAAACCATTTGAAAAGCCTCCAGATGCTGCCAAATATTTTGTAAACTGCAGCTTCCAACCCTGCCAATCACTAAAAACTAAAGGCAGAAAGGGAAGCCTTCCAGAAATTATTTAATGACATGAAATTATACCTACAATTGCCTCCTTTCTCTGGGATGCACAGGAAGTTGAGCCCTTCTTTGTGTCTGCTTTCTGGAATAGGAGTTCACTGGAGCAGAAATTCCCTTTATATTTGTGTCTTGTGCAGCACAGATAATGCCACTAGTATTCTGCAAATACAGCACTGCAGCAGAACATCAGCAGAAAGCAGCTAATTGTCAAAGGGACTTTATAAACTTAAAACTTCATTTCTAGAACACTGGGACTCTTTTTCAGTGCCTTAAACTTATAAAAACCTAAGACAGTACTTCTCTACCTCTTGTAGTTTAGGAAAACAATGCATCTGGCATAAACAAGCTTTTTCTTGCCCCTCTTCTCAATGATTAGGAATTTTAGGACAGTTCAACACTGGCTGATTTGTTTCTCCTCTCTTTTACAATATTACATACACCTCTTTTACAATATTACATTCAAAAGCAATCTAATTAGGAGAAAAATAAAAAGAGCAAGCCAACAACCTTGCTCCATACCTACATACCTCCTACAAAACAATGGTTTTTATTGGCATGCCAAAACAATGTATGACCATGGACTGCATTCATGAGATTAATCTTTTTGTTTCCCTAAGGTTAAAAAAAGAATACTTGGTATGAAAAATATTGGGAAGGAAGAAGTTTTAATATTTTTATCTATAACGTCCCTTATACTATGTTAAGAATTTAACACAGGCGAGGTTCGTAAAAGAGGACAACTCCTTTGCAAAACAAAATGCCCAAGAGCCTGTGTAAAACACAAATTTACCAGTTTCATAAGAGGGTTAGACAACTTTTTGCATGCTTTGTTGTTTTAAATGAAATTAACTCCATCAGGTGTCATAATCTGTTAGTTAATACTGGAAGTGGCCTGAAGGCCCCGTAACAAATGCAACCTTCAAAAAGGGCAGCTCAAACAGTCTAAATGCACATCAAACCAACCAAAATGGTCATAATTCAGTAATGCCTTAAAGCTGAGCTCCATCTGACACAGAACAAATTACTACTTTGAGCCTTGGGACATATTCTTAAACTTGGACTTTTCAGCTCCCTCCTTTGAGATGGTTATTACCCACCAGTTAAGGCATTTAATAAGCCATGGTTTAGGGAATGGACTGTGAACTACAGATACCTTTGTACCAGAATCAGACTATAGATGCAATACAAAAATATATTTTGCTATTTTTGTACATCACTTTGTTCTACAAAGTCCCAGAGTGACCTTATCAGCATTCCATACCGGGAAGTCAGATATATTGCTGTAGTACACTTATTGGGTAGAAAATAGCAGATTGCAGAAAATCATAAGAAGACAACAGGAAGGTGCTTTACATATCAGCAAAGCAGTCTGATCCGCTGGGGAAAAAACATCTGTGAAAGGCCAAAACAAGAAGGGAATAGGTACAGAAGGAGAGGACCGTTGTTAGCAGCATATTACAACTGAAACTGTGTCTGAACATCCCAAAATGTGCATACATCAAAAAACATATCAAATGTCCAAAATGCAGAATAAATGAGAAATGCACAAATAGAGGGTCTTCCTTCAAAAAAGTTTGTTTGGTTGGTTTTCTTCTTCTTGTCATTCAACATGTTTATATATAGTTTGAGTTTAAAGTATTAAAAGTTAAGTGGCAACGTATTTTCCATTTCTCAGGCTACTGCCCACCTTGCAATCACCTTTGATGGGCCCTGGTGAAAGCTTTAAAGAATTAATTGGTCTGACTTTACCACAGAGCTGTATTCCTGTAGCTGAGCCTCCCTGTGCAAAAGTTCCTCCTCCCTGGCATTCTTCCTGGATTCTCTTAAGCCCATTACAAATGTGGGCAGATAGACTTTTTTGCTGACATTTCTACTTGCATCTAAAAATTGAATGCTTTTCAACCTTTCTCCTGGACCTACACTATGATATCCTATCATGTCCTTAATAATTCCATCTTTATTGCAATGAGTTTACAGGGGTTGCCGGTTCTTTCTCTTTAATTGAATTCCAGAAACAAGCCTTCATACAGAGAGTCATAATTATGTTATAAAAGTGGCTTTTCACCATGGTCAAAATGAAAGGATGTTTTCAATGCCTCAGAAAAACACTGCTCTTTTTTTAACAGGAATATAAATAGAAATTGCCCGGGTTTTAAGTTATTGAAGGAATGCAAAGGATACTAATTATTTTCAGAATGTCCTTTCAAAATGGCCCTTTCAGTATTTCAGTGGCTGTTCTAAGAGGACAAATTCTAGTCCAAAAAGAACTAAGTTCTTCATACAGGACATTTTTTTCACCATCATAAACAAAAGTAAAACTATTTCTCTGCTGCCTTTCCACTGTTCTTCCTTTCTTATTTCCCAATTTTTGTTACCATTTTTGTCCAAGAGTAACCTTCATGGTCCCAAAATGTGAATCTAACTAAACAGTGGTCATCATTTTAAGGACTGACTGAAGTTCACAGAAGATGAGTATATATATCTCATATTTCAGCAAAAGCTAACTAAAGTAAATTTGGGGGGTTAAGTTCAGGCATGAACTTCAGCAAAGACAAAATAAGCAATTACTTAAATAAGCGTGGTTTTGGGCACAGTACATGCCCATTGACTCCTCTGCCTAATTTGCTTGTGCCCACGGCCTAGAGAAACGTATTTCCCATTGTTACTCAATAAAAGTCAGGGGCACTGTGAAAGCAATTCCTGTAGTCCCTGCTCGCTATGCTCCCATTCCTTAGCACTCCATCAACTGCAAGAATAGTGAACCTCGTTTTCCAGAAATCTTGTCCTATACCACATAATTCTAGTGACAAAACTTACGCTGATAACAAACTTTCAGCTACCTTTGACTCAGTATTTCGAGCGATTCAACTTTAAGACATTGTTTAGACTTCCTTCCAAACATTTCAACCAGAGGAATATGCCTTACATCCTCTCCTATCAAGTCCTGTGGAGGCAAGGCAGACTGTTGAAGGGTGAAATGGTTCCCCACTGAAGCCGGTACCTGTGGGTTTCTAATAAAGCTTGAATGCTATTCTGGCGGTATCTTCTCCAAAGCTCAGATTCTGGACTCACTAAAACAAGACATGTTAATGTTTTAAGGCAACTATCTTGCAGAATACATAAGGAAATTTTTTAAATTGAATGGTTTCAGCCTCCAATCATAACATTGCAAAACTTTCTGGTGTTTTTCAAAAAGACAGTTATAGAATCCTTAAGAGATGTTACAAGAGCTCTTAAAGTATTAAAAACAATGAGCCCATGAAATATATTTGATAAGCTTTTTAAAAGACTAGAATACTCAAAGTAGAAACACAGGCAACAAACAACTTGGCAATTCCAGCACAAGTTATAGCTACCTTCTACTTACAAAAAGGCCAATTCCAGCCATTTCTGTTTCTACAGTCAAAACTCATGCTGCTACTACTACGAGAAATTCTCCTCTCATTTCCTAATAAAAAATTATCCAAGTCACCAGTTGTATGCTGTTAATGCTGATAATGGAATACCCATAATAAAAAACGTACTCTCTATTCCAAAGGTGCTTTTCTTTGTCTGCATTGTCTTGATCCGTCAAATTAATATGTGTCTAACTTCAAAGATAACAGTCATTACATTCATTTCCATGGCATTTCTTACATGCTTAGGAACTGGCTAGCATGCACTAATCAAGGACAGCAGTACAATAAAAATAGAGCAACAGTGCATTCCTGACCTGAAATAACTCACTCTGTACAGAGATTCAAATTTCTAATTTATTACTTAAAACATCATAGCAAAATGCATGTTACAGGAAAGGAAATTCACTGGATAATCTGAAGTGCCAGCTGAATTTGTCAGACTGCAGTGTGATTTCAGAATGACATCTTGCGATTTTGCACGTGACTATCATGTGTGGCAAAATTACAGGCACAGCATAACCTAGCTAGTAGAGCCCAGCCTGTATGCTTTGTGTAGCACCTTGCCAGTCATTATTTGGAAAGCTATGGTTTACTTGCAGCAATGCTGCCTCCATGATCACTTGGTTTATTTTACTAATTGCTCTCCCATTTTGGACCGATTTCTTACCATCCAGTGAAAACTTTCTTCCTCCTTTAGCTTCAGGCCACGCATCTTGCCCTAGAATCAACACAAGCATTTGCAAAAGCAAACGGGGAACAAACATCTCAGTCTGGTTTTGTTTCAATATTCTTGTTTGTTTTCTGTATAACAGATAGCATTACTTTGTTGGTACAACATAGAAAGGCTCATTGGGAAGGCCCGTAGGCAACCACAGTCCTGACTGTCTTTAAAATATCATCAGCTATTCCAAGGGGGGAAAAGAAGACATATGTACAGTACTCATATCTAAGAGCACACTGCATATCCAAATGTTATCCAGGACAAATCAACCTATCCATATGAAAACATTTAACGAGTCAACTGCCAACATTTTTTTATTACAATACCTATAGTCTTTCTCCTTCCTCTTCTCAGTTCTCAATATAAAACTATCATTCATGACAATTTGGAACCGCACACAAGTCTCTTCTAAGTTTTTACAGACTACAGGAAACCACTTCTGAATCAAAGCCATTGATGATAAAAGTTTGGCTAATATATGGTACCTTTGTATCATCAGGATAGCATAATGTGAGCAGAGCCGAGCCGAGCCTTTATTTGGATAGGGAAAGATGAAGCTATTGCAAATATAAGAAAAACCCTAAATAAAAGCATACCTTACAGATTAATGGGCACATTAAAATCTACAATAAATTTATCCAATTTTATCTTAGTAAGTTTCCCCACAAATTCCACTGTTTTAAAGAAAACAAGAAGCACTGTCAGTGAAATAAATCAACGTTAATACAGACCCTAAAACATTTTCCATTTCATCTTCCTATGTGACAATGGGAGCTATCCTGCAAAATATTATTTCCAAAACATTAGCTAACATCTGCATCCAGAACTGAGAGTTAGAAATTGGAAAAAATAGGAGAGTTAGAAATTATTTCTCCCCACAGAAATATATTAAAAGGCAGAAGTCAGCTAAGGTAGACCTGTCATGTACAATATGAGGGATGTAAAATGTTAAGGAAAATACAAATGAGACTTCAAAAGGCAATTACACCTTCAATCACTTCTTATGTGTGAAATACAGTCTATGACAAAGACCTTCAACAAACAGACGCATTTTGAAAAGATGACATATTGGAGGAAATAAAGTACAGTAGGACAAACAGTTTGAAATATAATTGACCCAACCTTAGTACCTCTCTTAACAGAAGTCAACATGTTCAGAGATTAAATGATCCAACAATCCAGGTGAAGCTGCTTTTATCTGCATTTATCTGGGACTACGCAGATCATTGGTTTAAGTTATTGCTCTACATGCCTTTCTCAACAAGGCTGTTCCACCCACAGTAAACAAGGCTGGAAATATTGAACATGAATCACAATATCCACATGGACATTGGGAACAGTCAGATAAAACCATCATAAGAAAATTCAATAAGCCATACCCTATTACAGCAAACACACAGCGAAAATGGCACAGGAGAGCTATCTGCTCACTGAGCTGGCTGACATTGATGCCATCCTGTGCCTAACTGCTCAGCTCTTCCTAGGCTGAGAGGTTCATAACACCTTAAATTCCACGCAGCAATATCATTTGTGTTGTTGTCATAGTATTTCTGACAGTATAAAAATGGATAGTCACTTACAATTCCTAGGAGACAGTTAATTTCAGTAATTCTCTTCAGCACACATCCCATGTCAAGCTCTGACTGTGTGAACTGTTTGCAAGAGCAGAAATCTAGGACTGGTAAAAAACCCAACCAATCCACTAACTTTCCATAAGTGTCTGAGCATAATCAGCTTCAAAGTATTCTTTCATTAGGAACTCAAAAGTGAGAAATACTCCAAATCAGTGGAAGCCTTCAGAATCTTGCTTTAATTTCTGTATCTCTTTTTAAAAATAAAGGCAGCTTTATATGTGTCTCATTAAATTGCTATGAGGCTTCCTGAATGTAGTGTCTTTCTTAAAAAAAGGGAAAAGGAAAAATTATTTGACAAAAACCAAAAGCAACCGAAAAGTGCTTTAACCATTGTGTATAAAAGTAGATCATTCTTCTTCTTCCCCTTTTTTTCCCATCCAAACCCCAAACTACTCAGTGATCTGAAGCTAATGGAAAACAAAATTTGACTACAAAACCCTCAAAAAGACGGAGTGTTAATTCTTATTTCTTTCCATCCAAGAACAACTCCATAAAGTCACAGTATTTATCACAATAAATGAGACCAGACATAGAAAGGTATAAAAGAAACCACAATATGGACCACGTCTTTTTTTCCCTTCACTATCACAATTGTGCAGTGAAGTAGCCAATGTTATCAAATTTTAGAGATAACAAACAGAAAAGTATCTAACACTTACAGAGAAGATTACATCATATTTTGTGCCCATTTATTTCTAAGGAGTTAATAAAACTGCCATTTTACTCATCTCCTGAATTTTACAGACTTTACACACTTTATTACTCTAACTCAAAGCCTTCTCCACATGCCCAAATACCATCAAATAGTTAAAAAGGATCTCACATTCAACAGAGAAAACAGAGCCCTCTTCATACTAATGTTATTTACATTTCTTAAATCAAGAGCACTTCTTTCTAAAGCCCACATTATACTGCAATATCTAGCACATATACCAGATATATATATATACTACACAGATTTATCTAGTCATACTCATTGAACATATAGTCCTTTGAACATGGAAGCCTACATGGAAGCCTTTTAATTTGGCAGCCAAAGCAACATTTCTTGACTCTCCTCCTGTCCCTCACAGGGAACAGTAACATTACTCATTTTTGAGAGAAATGGGAACACTGGCCATTTTTGAGTATGCTTCAGAAGAAATTTATTCTTCGATCTATCAGTAGACTGTAATTTCATTTTGTTACAGAGGAGTGAACCCTAGAAACTTCGTATGCAATCTAGTCATGTCCATGCTATGACAGTTTTAAACTGATGTTAAACATAATCTTAATTTAAGGCATAACAGCTGCTCATTTTTGGTATGGAAGTAATAACAAAATGCTTCATATTCCAATCCTAAACAGCAGGTGTTCAGATGAAAGCTCTGAGATATCAATTGGAAATTAACACCCAACATTTTCCACTGCTGACAGTGCAACACTTACTGATCATTTTAATAGTATTGGCAAATCTTCTCATGCCAATAGCTTTATTATTAACATGGATTATTTTCTTCAGCTTAGATTCTGAACTCTTTAAACTGCTGATTAAACTTGTGCTTCTCATCTATGACAAGGGACTGAGCAGTCTGTGATTAAGTTTCAGCTCAGCAGGACATTTTAAATGCCAAAACCATTTCAAGCAGAAGTAGTAGGTCAGTTCTCCTTCACATACCAGATATTTTCCATGCACAAAGACACCACCATTTGGTGGTGAAACACCACCAAAACCTCTTCCACACAGAAAATGTGAGCATTCCTTCAGAACATGTGGAGAGCCTCAGTATCTTTTATTGCATTGATGCTGTACTGCTCAGCAAACAAACAAAAGGACAAACACATAGATCCTTTTGCTGAGCAATTTGTTTTCCTACACTTGCTAATACAGGTTTCTCAGATGTGAATCTACCACCAAATCACAACAGAACACAAAGCCCAGCATCTTCTGAACTCTAAGAACTCCAATCCTTTCATACATTACCCTTTCCAGAACATAATTAGCATGGCCTGTGTCTGTTTTGTTCTCAGAACAGTGCAATTCACTCCAAAGCAGGTATGCATGCTGCTGAAATGCAGGAATGGTGCTGATGAGTGAAGTAGTTAGTAGAGAGAGGTCAAGCATCCAACTGTCATAACCACATTATTGTCACCTCCATACCTGGTTCAGCTCCATTCTCAGACCCAAAATGATTTAGTCTCTAACAGGTCTGTTAAATTTGCACCCTCCCTACACTCAGTAAAACTCACAGTCTTCCAACCATTCATTCTCTCCAATTCATGCGCTTTCTATGAAAGAAGTAGGCTCTCTTGAACCAGTTTTGGATTAAAGCTTAATCCTGACATCCTTCCTGCAATGTTAAAGATGCTTAAAGGCATTTGCCAATTAATTTGTCAGAAATATAACTTGGTTATGGTTTACTGAAAGAACTATGCAGGAAATATGTTTTAGCTAAGTGATGAGAAGGAAAATTTTCACACTGAAAAAATAATTGCTGCAGAAATGGCTTGAAGAGTAAAACAACATGTACAACACAAGAAGGTGTTGCCTGTTCTAACACTCGCAAACACTTGTTTAGAAACATGCCCCAGGTTGTCTAATGACCAGAATCAGAGATAACTTCTGCCTTAGCAGAGAATGTCAAGCTGTATCAGTTACAAACTAAATAAATAACAGAATTTATTTAATCAGGAATATCAGAACTCACTTATCAAACCATTACCATGTAGCTAAATACCAAACACAAACGTAACAGTTTGAATTGCTTGCAAAGTTGTATTTTGTACCTCAAAGTACAGGTCATGCTTGGAAAGTTATATGGAAGGCCACAGTGCCCTTGACAGAGATGTACAAGAAATAGTTTAAACTGCTGTTCCCTCTCTTTAATGACCAAGACCAGTACCTCTCTGCAGACTCTGTAACAGGACACAGTCTGGGAGGTACCATCTTACTAATGCCATTAACAATGGCAGTAATATGGGCAATAAATAGCAGTCTCTGTTAAAAACTAAGAGAACTTGCATTGTTTATCACACCAGTGCTCCATCTGTCAACTGCCTTTAGTAAGAGCCATCACCAGCCATGTCACAAAAAAGGCACAAAATCATGCTCTCGTGGTTTGATTCGGCCACTGCCTCTCTGGGCAGTCTCTGCCCACATTCTCCACCAAAAATGTCATGGGTTTGCTCTGGGCTAATTTTCTCTCACCCCCTACACAATTGCTATACATTGAGGGAAGGTTTACGCAGACAAAAGAGACCTGACTGGGGATAATAAAATTAAGATTTATTACTAGCAAGATAAAAACTAAAGAACTATATCTATAACAATTCTAATTAGGAAAAGTACTATGTATTTACAAAAATACCCCTACGCACTTTGTATCAGTTCAGGAGGAGAAGCAATCTTTTTCTCTCTTTCCAGAGCTCCAGGTCTTTTAAATAACTTTGCAGAACTCTAAAGTTCTTCTTCTACTGTCTCTAGGACGACAACTCCAATTTGTTGCAGCTGAAACTGTTTCTTTTTCCTCTCTTTCTCTCTTCTATGTTGGCCTCAGGGCTGGGCCTACCCCCCTCCTGGGCTAAGACCAGAGCCTGGGGGGTTACCCAGGCCCTGTAGGGTCTTCCATGGACTGCAAGGGGACACTTGCCTACCATGGATCTTCACCACAGAGTCAAAGGGGATAATGGCTTTTGAGTCCACTCCTCTTTCCTGTGGGGTCCCTTCCCATGGGAGAACAGTCCTTGATAGACCTCTCTGACATGGATTCATCCCTCGGGCAACAGGTCTTCCATTCTCTGCTGTCCCTCAGGGTCACAAATTCAGCTGCACCAGCACGGATCCCTCACTGAGATCCCAGACCTACCCAAGCTGTCTCGCTCCAGCATAGGTCTCTCATCATGGCCTACAAGTCTCCAGCAGGACTCTCTTTCATTTCAGGCCTTTCACAAAGTCTCAGCTTCCTCGTGCATCCACTTACTTCAGTGTAAGCTCCGCTATGAGCTGCATGGGGGTCTCCTCACCCCAATAATCTTCCACAGGTGGCAGGGATTTTTAGTTTTCAGTCTTCTTCCTGATGAAGGGAGAGACAGCAAGAGAGGGGGGAGAAGCAGCCCCCCTCCAAACTTCTCTTCTCTCTCCTGCTGCTGCCAGCTTTGATCTTGGAGGTTCGTTATCTCTCTGCCGGAATTCCTTTTGCAGCACATCTTGCCCAGGTTCTTCTCTAAAGTTTTTTTTTTTCTCTACTCTGTTACAAAAGAGAAGTGGGGGCTTCAGTGCCACACCTGCCCCCAGCCCAGGGCTAGGGGAGGAGGGGGTCCTGGCCCACTTGGGGCCTGTCTCTCTCTTACATGGCTACTAATTTCATCTGTACATACAACTTCTCTTCCGTTTTTTTAAATATGTAATTGGCAGAGGTTTTACTAAAACTTTTGATTGGCTTTTCTCTGAAAATTCACCTAGGAAAAAATATTTTCAGCCCCAGGGAGGGGGGAGGGGGTTTGGTAAAACCATGACACATGCAAAAAGTTTACAGAAGACACTGGAACGAAAGTCTTACCTTCTTCATGGCAAGAAAATACTTAATTTATGTCCAAGAAGCTAAACGCAAAATTCTTCAGATCTTTCGGTCTTGTTTATGTTTTATAATGATTTACAGCTATTCTTACTTCTTTTTGGTTTGGTCTCGAGACACTGAATGCAGAAACAAATATACCTCACACAATAACAATTTCTCTCTTATTTTCATGTTTGGTTTCATTGACTCCTGTCTCTGGAGCCAAGAAATAAACAAACACAGGTGACAGCAGGTGTAAATACACCAAACCCAGGTGTATGTCTAACTACTTCATCTTCTGCTCATTATTAAACCTTACGGAGGCAAACAATACTTGGATGCACTGGACTGAGCATAATAATCAGCATCAGGCCAAGAGGTCAGGTCTCACTCAGCAGCGTTTCACAACATTTGAACACTACACCCATGACAAGAATTTGAATGAGTTCTTTGTAACAAACACACACTTTCAGACGGACAGGCAAAACACATTTCTGTCACCTGTGCTGTCAAGTTACTGCCTCAATGCAGCAGGTCTCTTGACAGATACCAAAAAGGGGGGGAAAAAGTGCAAAGATAAAAGGGATTTCAGACTGCCCAGTTTCAGCATGTTTACCTTTACAAAAGCTGAAGATAAAATCACTGCCTGGAGACTCTTCTCATAAAGCTGTGCTTCTTCAACAGCAACTCATGACTGCGTTGGGAGTTACAGAAGTAGTCAGCAGCAGCTGACTTCTACCCTAATCAACAGCAGTTTAATTCTTGTGAGGTAGAAGGAGAAAACCCATAAAATTACCAGCTTTAATGTTCACACAAAACAACAACTAACCCTTTTCAATTCCTGGCAACAGCTGCCATTCCTTCAGAGGGACTGTAAACCACCACAGTGAGGAATTAGTACATGGAAGACAAACTGAGGCTGACTGAAAATACCACAGGAAGACAGAGGAGACAAAGGCGATCATGCATCTGAAAGGCTTGACGAAAACGGCCTTGTGGGGAGGCACATAAATCAGACAGGGGATGGTATCTTTCTTCACCAATTTCACTCCCCTTAATTCCATTATTACTAAACTTGCTCGCTGCCTTCCCAATTCAATGAATTCCTTCTTTCAAGTATTTTTTTTCCCTCTGCATCTCATTTTTTTTCTCCTTTTCCTTATTTTATTTTCTTTTTACTGCTCCTTTTGCAACTTCCCAGCTTCCTTTTTGATTCTTCTACCCAGGTTGCCTACTCCTTTTCTAGTCTGTCCACTCATTTTTCAGTGACCAACACTTGTCTTTTTTTCATTCCTTTCTTCTGTCCAGAACACCCTCATCTTTTTTTTTTTCATTCAGTATGTCTCTTCCCACTTCTATACTTCCTTTCTTTTTCCCCCTCAAGGACACTTCTTGACTTTTCCCATATGTTTAATCACTCAATTTCTTGTCTTCAGTCTCCAGACTGAGATTCCAGAAACAGAGCCAAGCCCAATGCTCAGTGTAAATTTTGGCATAATAGTCAATCATCAATCAAAACAATAGGGGTGATTTTTGGCTTTACTGGTTAAAGAAGGTGAAATGGATAGGTGAGAAACAAAAGCAATATAGGCAAGAGCAGTACTTTGATCATACTGATGCCATTTCTCTAGTTTTGGCTTGGAGACCACTAAACCTTACTGCTAGACACCAGTGCTTTCTGCTGTTCTGCCTGCACAGTCCTTTGCCTCAAGAGTCCTCATTTCAGCTGGGGTTACTCAAATAAGACTTTTGAAGAGGGGACAGGATTCACACCAGACTAAGGGAAAGGAATGAATCTCTATTTTATAACAGAGCAGACGGAATGGCATTTTTTCATCTACTTCACGCAACCCTTGGATACCTACACCACCACAGGCAACCAGCACAAAGTCTGCTGGGCAGTTAAAGACCTGTTTTGAAGTAGTCTGGGAGCAAAGAAATGGTAGGAAGGAAGTGATTGATTTCCCAGTTATGTGCCCCATGGCTAAGTTACTCTGGAGATATGGAATTGGAGCTTTAAATTACATGCAAACTCTACCTGAAACACCTAATACTGCTGAATACATCAGTGGACTCCACATAGGAGTTGAGCCACAGCCTCAGCAGGCAAATGAAACCAAAAGCACACACACAAAAAAAGTCACTTTTCATGGTAAAACCAACTAATGGTTAAGTCACCCCAAACTCGGTTAGTGCACCTAAACCTGAAATAGCTCCACATAATTATTTTGAGGAACCTCAAGATTAGGCTATTTGTGCTTAATTGTGATGCTAATTAAGCTATCATTAATGTCCCCGATTCTCCACATTTAATAACAGAAAGCAGCCTCTTAAAATTTAATCCAGTGGTGTACTCAGCTGCCAGAAAACATGGACAAGTTCTCTCAGGAAGGAAAAGGTGAGAAACTGTGGCCTTACACGGTTGTTCTTTCTCAAGATTTGTGAATAAATTTGAAAGAACACAATCACAAACCCCCTGAACTTAGAATGACTACATTAACACCCTTTCATCCTTCTTCTCAGGTAAACTTCTAATTAACTCCCTTCATACACAGCAGTTTAAGCACAATTGATCATATACAGAGTCAGACAGAATTGCAAAATTAGCTGGTTTAGAGATGCAGGGAGCAGTTAAAAACAGCTGAGATTTTTCAATACATTTTCTTAATAAAGAGCAACAGCGACTAAATTTAGTTTTACTTTTCAGAGAAAAGAAAAAAAAAAAAAAAAGCAGCAGCAAAATCAATTAACACCTGCTAACATTCTGCTAGTTTCAGAAGTTGCCATACATCAGTCCAGTAACAGTCCCGTTTTGGTCAGGAACACACAGGATTTTAAAACCCACAACATGTGACTGCCTTTGTTCTTTCAAGTACTACTACAGCAACTGATGTATTCCTCTGTTGACTCCATAAGAGAGTCCAATTCTACATCTCCAGCTGCTCCTAAGGGAAACCAAAATGTTTCTGAACGCTTTAGTGTCTTTATTCTCCACCTTTGCCTATCTCACAGTTGCCTAACACAGATCTAAGAGACAAGGAACAGAATAGTGCAGACTTCAGCTTCCCACCCAACTCCTAATGCTGCAGGAATAAGTGCTGTCCGCCTCTGCTGTTCACTCTTCAGTCCCCAAGTTTCCAATTTAGGATGAAGGAAGGACAGGCCAAAAGGAGGCATAAGATGAACTGGGTCATATGAAAGGCTACAAAGGAGGTGAAACAGAACTGAATGCTGATGGAACAAGGCCATATGAATTTATGCTTTATAAACCAAAAACAGAGGGTTGACAGTTTGGAAAGGCATTGTAAATAGGAAACATTTTAGCTACTAGCAAAGAGTAACCATTTTCCTCTTTCAGTTACAATATGTCCTTGCAGCTTATACCTGAGGGACAAAATGGAAAGAAAAAGTATCAATTAATTCTATGCCTGCTTGATCTCTTGTTTAGAAATCTTTGGTTCAAAATTTAGAACAATTCATGCTAGTGACGAGGTAGATTTAAAAGCAAAATATTTCCCTTTGTTAGAAACTGCCTCTTTCTCTTCAGAGATTTGGCTTCATTATGGCAAAAGGAAATTACACTGGAGAACAGTCCAGCAGAAAGATTCTATTGACTGTGTGTGGAAATAAACCCTAGGTTGCTTATCTAACCTTCCACTAGAGGTGAGCCATCTGCCTGCTCCTATAAAAAACCCTTGTGACCTGCTTCCATCCCTCTTATAAATTCCCATCAAGCGTGGTATCAAATGAGTAGCCCTCACATTGATCCAGAATGCCTGTGTTCATCATCCCATAATCCTCCTGCTCACTATCATGTTACCTGCCACATATAAGACTAATAATCTCCAAATGTCTGCTGAACAACATCCGTTTATTCCTTAAAACAGCAATTTTTGTGGGTATATACGAAGATGAGGAAGAAAGACCATGAAGCCATGGGAAGCACCATCACTTCCACATTTTTTTTCTTTTCTTTCAAGCAGAAGCCATGAAAACTGGTCAGATTTTCATCCAGGCCAGATGACTTTTCCAGAGCTCTCAAAATACAATTACAGCAACTCCACCAGGCATGGGGAAAGGCCATACTAAGTGTTCGACAGGACCTATGGAGAGTTACAGAAATGTAAACTTAAGAGTGATGCCCAGTACTGTCAGAAGTAATGAATAATTGCTCATTTGTGCTCTAATAACTCTTTACATAGACAGTGGTGAGTTTATTATTTTTTAACAAGTAGGATTATTTTGTTACTCATCAGTAAGGTAGATGTTATCTGAGCTAAAGACAGGGAGGATTTTGGACAAAAAACGGGAGAAGGAAGTGATGCACTGTTCATTTTAGCAACTGTTGCCATGGAAATATCTTTTTTACTGACTGCTGATGATTATGTCATGTTTGAAATGTGATTTATGCACATTCTACATGAGATCAGAGAAGCATGTTTATAAATGAGCAAACCATGGTTATTCCAACATTGAAATGCAGTGTGCTCCATGTACTTTTCAGAAATACATAATTTGCCAAAACAGACTATTAATCATGATAATGTATTAGCCTTCTGCAGTACATAACCCAATTACCAGAGTAAAGCAGAAGCCCTTTCCAGATCCAAAATTAACAGAACCAGGAGACATAATGCAATTCCCGTTTTCTTCCTCTTATCTTCCCACAAGAAAGGGCACAGAGAGATTCAGGGAGACTATCTTGTCCAGCAGCTGCTATTGTTATGAATTTACAAATGCACAGGCTGCATGAAGGTATATTCAGTTTACTGCTGCAGGATTTTTGTCAGTTTTCTTCATACTGGCCTTTGTGCCTAAAACTAATTTTTAGACTCAATGTTTCTCCACAAGCTAGAACAGATTTTTTTATCTGCTTTGTCCTGACATTTGTCTGCAAATAATCTCTCATTCCACTACTTTTTTTCTATTTCAGCTACAGAAAACAGAGAAAGCACAGGGATGATACACTTATTTGTGTGTGTATGTGCGTGTATGTGTGTGTGAAGCAAGCTGAGTGACGCCAAAAATCTAATATCTCCATTACTTCTGACAATCCCTTGAAGTGGTAAGGCCAGAAGTGAGGTTTTCTTTACCAGCTGCAACAAAAGACAATGAATGAACCTAGCAAGCATGATCAAAATGGATGGTGGTGACCAGATTAGCTTAAAATGTTTCTAACTGCAGACTGACAGAACAAAACACCTAAACCTGTGAGGAAATCCCAGCAGCCCAAAGAAAGGACCTATCTGACACATGAACTAAACGGTAGCTTCAGCTCAGAGTAACTTGCACTACCAATAGGCATGTAAGAATCAAGGAAATCAGTACCATCTCTATAGACTTAAACAGAGTTTATTGATGTTATTACACACAGTTTGCAGGACAACTCCTGAGCAGCAGGGGGAGGGAGATGTTTCTAGTGCATGGAAGGACACAGATTTATGGGCAGCTGTAGGTATGACCATCTCTTCTATCAGTGAACTTTAGATGTACTCTATACTCATGGCTGACCCCTTGTGCTGAACGCAAAGGCAGAGGAAGAACAGATAGTACACTGCCACCCTGATCAGGCAACAGCTACATCACAGTATGTTAATGCTTGAACTAAGATGCCCACCATTACCAGAAATACACAAAATAGAAATATTTAAATTTACTTGAAATATTGCTTTCTCCTACAACTATTATCTGTAAAATCATCAAGAGCAAGACTGATAGAGGAAGGCACCAAGCAGAGAGATTTCTTCAGGAAATAAATGTATTTGATGCTTGTTTTTAACTTGTTCTGGGTATGTCTGTATGTTAGAAAAGAATAGCTAAGACAGATAAAAATAAAAACTCTTCAGAATTAAGAATTACAGTTATGGAGCAATAGCCAACTAGACAAAAAATAGAGGTATTGGAAGTCCCTGCTATAAGATGCAAAAAGCAATGTATAATTGCAGAGCGTGCCTTAAGCCACAGGAGCCCAAAGGGCTTCTATTGACCAGCCTGTGTAGCCAGCTGCACAAAAGTAGTTTCAAAGTAAGTGAAGGAGGAACTGGATCACTGTAACTATTATTTCACTCAGTATCTGCAGTAGCAGCAAAAATGCAGAAAAATAAATGCCTCTTCTCGCACAAAATTATCCAAACATTTAGCCTCATAAGACCTGCAAATTGTTTGCTGAACTCAGATGTGATCAAGCTGTTCTCATGTAAAAGGCATCACAGAGCAATTACACAGTACAGTGGTTTCCAAACTACAGTTAAAAAGGGCAAGCAGACCACAAGCCATCTGTAGATGCCTTAAACCTCACACTAACAGAGGTTACTCTTAGTACCTGAAAAATCTTGGCATGAAAATACCCAAACTGCAGACATGTTCCACCAAGGCAATGCATAGCATTAGCCAGACTCCTTGTGTTTATCAGGTCTTGTTCTGAACCACAGACCTAGGGATGGAAACCTGCTTGTGGAGTGGGGGACTGGAATTCAACTGTACTTTGCTCAACATGAAAGCAATATACCCATGCATTTCAACTTCGTACTGCAGCTAGAGTTCATCTACCACCCTACAACTGAAAAAGGTATTTAAAAACCACCTGAACTTTGTGTTTGTAACCTATAGAGATGACAGCTAGTGACATTCTCCACTTCTACTTTAATATCAACTGGATAAATGTATAAAGCCAGCATGCTTTATAAGCTTACTATAAACAAAGAATCACAACACAAAAAAAAAGCTGATCGCACAATATCCAGAAATTTAATGAAGTACAACAGTTCTTGGACAAGGCAAATAAATATATCGACTGATGAGTGACCACCATCATACATGGGTGCAGAAATACCTCCTTTGCATTGACAGAGCTGGTAAACTGGTGGGACTCAATGAAACAAACAAGCCCACTCTACAAGATGACAGCCTGGCAAAATTTAAGAGATACAGCAAGAATAGGATCAGCCTTTGTTTCAGGCATCTTAACAAGACTATCCCGAGCAGCATTCTTCAGTCCCCATACCAGACATTCAGTACTGCCAAACTGTAAAAAACTTATTTAGTAGTCCATACAGATACTGACAAATCAGATCAGATAATCAACTGACTGAAGTACATACTTCAAAGGAGCAGGAAGAAAAAAGGGGGGGGGGGGAAGTGTTTTTCCATCTACTTTCTGGCAATTAAATAAGCTGACAAAGTATTTTTGCTAATGAACACAAAAAAACCTGATGGTGTTGCCAGCACTTGTGTAGTAGCTGATGACAGGGCAACAGCATCAATTCAGGCAGAGACTGAAGCTAGAGATGGCAAACGCCCAAGCAGAAAATTTTAAGGTCAGTCCAGGTAAAATTCAGTTTGTAATGAAAGATGACAAATGCATGAGATACCTACTCTTAACTGAGAGAACTCACCCAAGTGAATTCAAAGTCACTTCTAAATCAGAAGTTGTAAGGATTGTTGCAGAAGATCTAGTTGCCGAATATGCCAGATGAAACCTATTTTGTCCACTGCTGCAACTGCTACCCCACAGCTGCATAGCAATCACGAACAACAGGACAAATACTCCTGAGAGTATTTGAGCCAAGTCACCTTCTGTGGTAAAGACTGTGCCTACACATAATGACCACTGGTGCCCAGCACCGCAGTCACACAAACTCAGACATCAGCAGAGTATCAGGGCAATGTGAATGGGAAACACCTAAAACTGTACCATGTGGCATGTAACACAGCACACTTATTTACACTTAAAGAACAGCACACACAACTGACATTTGCACCAGTGATTAGAACTGCCACCACCATCTTTAGATGGAAGATATGTCAGTACACAAATTAACAAGTAGAAGTGGGTTATGCATTCTCACTTGACAATATGACACGTGTGACAGCTTCACTCAGGCTCTGCATGAAGAAACAGACTTGGAGAGTAGCAAAGACTGAGCTTTGACGAGTTAAGTGTTATTAACATCTGAGACACATGGATGAGGATTAATCAGGGAGTTGTCAGGACTGTTATAATAATAGCTGCTTGAAATGCTGTTCAGTGGGAGGGATTCTAAAAATGAGAATACATTAACTTAGCCCTATATTGCAGTGCTCGCTTTAAAATTAATCATGAATAATCATTAGAAAGCTTCTGGTTGGAGGGAGGGAGTATTTCACATGACCCAGATCCTGGCTGAACATCTACACAGATGGGATTATAGCTGTCTGGTATCTAATAATGAGAGCTCTGTTTGAGTCTCATGCCTTTTATTTCACTCTTGGTCTAACTGCAACGGCAGCTAGAAAGTTCATCAGCTTTAGCCAACAGACATTCTGATATTGCTAGAGTTGAATTAAACTATGATGTACATACAACTGTGTATGTGGGAGGTTGTCAAAGATGTACACTGGAGAGAAAACTAATTCCTGTCTGTGGAAACTTTCTTTTTTGGCCCTGTTGCAATTCTGTTTTCTGCATTCAAACCTAACACAGTAATGTGTTCTTAATGCTGCACTTAATTTTAAGTACCTAAATAGCCTGATTCAACTGCTTAAAGTTGGATTTGTCAGGATGATTCAGCTCCTTAAAATTAAGTTATGCATACAATTATCCTGGTAAGGAGCTCTCTCTTTTTCAGCCCATTTGGTAGTACCAAATCCAGAAATGCTGTTGATACTAACAATAGAGCATACAGAAATTATAGAATGCAGCTGAATACTTTTTTTAATAACAAAAATTAAATAGTCAATGAATACTGTTCTTTCTCAGATCAAGGTTAAAAAGAGCTAACTGAAGGCTGATAATGCAGAGGAGTATCCCAAAATTTTATTTTCTTCCATTCTAACTCTGGTACCCTGACTACATTGCTTATCTTGCTTCCTTCCCTGTTATAAGATCTCCCAGAGACAGATTAGAGTTACTTGTAGTCTACTACTAACACCAACAGTGTAGAAAAAGAATTATATTCTTTCCTGTTGGAAAAAATCTTCCTTATCATAGTTGTTCACTCCTAAAAACGAACTGAGACACAGCACTATTTCAATTTCTTCCTCCTTCCATTGTAGTCAGGCACCAACCGGCTCACTGCCCCTTTAATCTGTGGGTAGGTATCAATTTGCATATGAATGCAATTTCTATTTAATAATTAATATAGGGTCAAATACTGTTCGGCTATGGTAAGTACTTGAACTTCTAATGTGCATCAAGGTTAAATACCTGTCAGAAATACCTTCTGTTCTCACATTTCAATTACTTCTTGGGAAATAGAGAAAAAAGATTTTTCAGTCATATCAGAATGTTTTGCCTATACATTTGCAGCATTGAATTGACAACAGACAGATTTATATATACTATATAACAATGTACGTGCTGTTATATGGGGAGGTGTCTTTTCAGCCACGGGGATGTGAGCTGCTGATCAATGTAAATGGCATTAACTTCTGCATTTGTAAAATTTACACTTACTACATACATGCAGCGATGATACCTGTGAAAAATACCAGTAAGCAACACCAAAGTACAATTTAAATCAGAAGTCATCAACAATCTTTGGCCACAGTAAAATTCTCTCTCTTCCCAAGAGGTGGGCTTTTAATTTCCAGGGGGCTTTGTCACTATTTATGGTGGTTTGCTTCTATTTTTTTCATTATTTTTTCATTCAGAAGGAAAGTTGGTTTTCTATTCCTTGCCTGTGGTATGTCTTCCACTGAGAGATCTGTAATTATTTATTTTGCATTTCCTGCTGTGGTGCAGGTTAGGATATATTTCTGAAAGTGGTTGCAAGGTCAGCAATTTAGTCCAGCAGTTTTACTCTATTAGGGTTTGTGGGTTTTTTTATTCATTAAAGGCATTTTGATGATGTCCACCTACCTGCTTCCCCACAGAAAGGAAAGTTTTCCCTGTGTTAACATGTAACTGCCTTTAGACTGCTCTTTTTTTCTGCTTATACCCATTATTAACAGGTTACATACAAAGTCTTTGCTCAGAAGAAACTGGAAAAACTTCAAAGAGCTGAGGGAACACATGAGGTCCTTCAAATCCAGCTTGGGCTGGGCATTCTGTCAAATCAAAGTCCTTTGATCAAAGTCCTATATCCCAGCCAAGATTCAGGGTCTTCTTGTCTGAACAAGTGAGCTGCGAAATAATAGACTGACCACGATGGATTGCTTTTGTGGTCATCCACTTCAGGCCATGCTCCTTGGGCTCATCTCCACAGAAGCAGAGAACACTGAGATCTCTATCCTCACCTAGGGTGATGCACCATGGATCTGCAGAAGACCTGAGCAGAAGGCTTCAAAAAAAAAGGCAGATCAACTGAAACACCAAGTCCTTGTCTTTTACCCAAAAATCTAAGACCCACATTTTCTGCCATGATGAATGTTATTTATATTAAGTTTTTCCACCTACATTAAGTATTGTTGAGCTAATTTTTTATTATTAAGCCTTAATATTTAAGGATCTACACTGCTATATGCATTTCAACACTGAGGTCCACAGAGCTGGAGGAGAATCCAGGAGCTGCCATTTGCAGTATTTGTCACTTCAGAGTAAATCACTTACCCTCAATTATGCTTACCCAGCTGTAAAATAGGGGCAATAATACTTATTTTTCAAAGTTGATATGAGGCTTATTAATGCTTAAGTGCTTTGTTATGCTTGAATGGAAAAGGAAATTATTATTATAATTTTAACTGAAGCTTAATTATAAAACTGTTAACATAAGCATATTAGAAAAATGAGCTCTGAATCACAAGCTAGCAATTGCTCACTCTTAAAACAGTATGAGATGATTTTATATGTATCTTGCTATCACTAATCCCCACTTCTCCAAATCCTACATTTGTTTTCCATATTAAAGCTAAGAAGAGGCAACATGCAGATTAAATTTAGTGTTTAATCAATCAAGGAACAATACTTAGTACCTTATTTGGTGATATGTTATCACTGGAATTCTGATTAAAAAAAATAATCTCCAAACAAAAACATTCTGTTTGCTGTATACTAATTTAAGCTCCACATATTTTATTGTCACTGGCACAATCTCTAACCTGGAAAACAGGCTAATTCACCTCTCCTGTGAAGACAGGCTGAGAGAGCTGGGGCTGTCCAGTCTGGAAAAGAGAAGGCTCCAGAGAGACCTTAGAGCACCTTCCAGTACCTAAAGGGGCTACAAGAGAGCTGGAGATGGGCTTTTGACAATGGTGTGTAGCGATAGGACAAGGAGGAATGATCTTGAACTGAAGAAGGTAAGTTTAGATATCAGGAAGAAATTCTTTACTATGAAGGTGGTGGGGCACTGGAAACAGGTTGCCCAAAGAAGTTGTGCGTGCCCCATCCTTGGCAGTGTCCAGCCAGATTAGATGGGAGCCCTGAGCAACCTGCTCTAGCAGTCAGTGTCCCTGTCCATGGGACACCTACCCCTAACTCTCCCCATGGCAGAGAGGTTGGAAATAGATGATCTTTAAGGTCCCTTCCAACACAAACCATTCTATGATTCTATGAAGACCAAGTTACCAAGGTAACTTAATAAGATTCTCCTGTAATGTTACAAATCCTTGACAGCACAGTTCTTCCTTTACTCAAACAACAACATAAAATCCTTTAAGTGGCTGGCTAAGAAGAAGTTTTGGACTTACAAAATTATACGACACTGAAAACTATGGAGCTATTGTAGAGAAAAAAATGAGCAAAACAATTTCCTTTTACCTGACATAATGTATTTGTCAAAACAAGTATCATTTCAAATCATCACTTCCAAATCTTGTGCAAACATGTTCTACAAGCTTAAACTCTGACACAGTTTATGCAAATAAAGACAGGGTCATTTTCTGATAATAAACAGAAAGAAAATAAACAGAAAGAAAATAGTCTCACTTCATTTCCCCCACACCACCTGCTTGTACTTCAGAGGCTCATAAGAAGAGTAAATAAACAAAATCTGTTCAGGTAAGGCACCACTCATAAGCCTTTCAAAAAGAGGATAAGCATTCAACACTAAAGAAATGTGCCTTTAAAAAGGCTCCTCTACAGCTGCGTGTCCATGCTACTCCCTGCCCACAACTGTTATCTCTTTGAGAAGACAATGGCAGTTTTCAAAAGTCATCACATGAAAAGAAAACACACTTCATGGGGGGGAAAAGGGCATGGGTATGCGAAGTGACAAAATAGTGACAAGCAAACCCAAAACTGATATCCAGCAAACCCCAAGTCTTGAGATGAAGAGAGGCATAAACAGCTGTTGTCCAGTACTAACCCAAACCAAATATCTGTATCACCGATTAGCATCTGAGCAGAACTGAGGGAAACATTCATTCTTCATTAAATGCCAACAGGACTATTTCATCTAAATTAAATTTTGTAAGGTTAAAAAACAAGGCTTAAAGGAAACACAGCTCTCTCGATTTACAACAAGAATAAGAAAACTGCCAGTAAAATCAAGAGATTGCCCTGGAACAATGGAACACACAGCAGACTGCCACCACTATCTCCTCCCCTCTGCACTGCTCTTGGAGCATCATCTCACATTGCCACTCCTAATACCCCTCCCCAAGAACAAGAGAGAGGGAAAATGGAAAGCTGAGAGAGTAAAATCACCAAGATTATTTGATAGAACGGCCTTGACGCCTTCTAGACAAAGGGAAAATAAAAACAGATGCAACAATAAAGCCTTAGCGCTCACAGGCCTCTGACAAACTAGTGAGTACACACAATGTCACGGAATTATAGCAGATTGTTTCTCCAGAAGTGACCAGGAAAACTTGCTGCTAAGGACCAGCATGTGCCTGGTTCTCTCTGTAGCTGTAGCTTTTCTCCTCCTCTGATCATATTCCAGCAACAATTAATTCAGAAAACCACAAATTGGGTTGCTTGTTCCTCCTTCCTGCATGCAACCATGGTGTCCTTACCATTTCCCATCTTCCAGACAACTTAGCTGAAGGCAAAGGTTTTGCCAGTTTTGAACTACCAAGAGTATCAGACACTTATATGTGCAGTTTTGGGCACCACAACATAAGAAAGATATTAAGGCATTAGAGAGTGTCCAAAGGAGGGCAACAAAGATAGTGAAGGGCATGAGAGGAAGCTGTGTGAGGAACTGCTGAGGTCACTTGGTCTGTTCAGCCTGGAGAAGAGGAGACTGAGGGGAGACCTCAGTGCAGTTACAGCTTCCTCATGAGGGGAAGAGGAGGGGCAGGCACTGATCTCTTCTTTGTGGTGACCAGTGACAGGACACAAGGGAATGGGCTGAAGTTGTGTCAGGGGAGGTTTAGGTTGGATATGAGGAAAACGTTCTTCACCCAGAGAGTGGTTGGGCACTGGAACAGGGTCCCAAGGGAAGTGATCACAGCACCAAGCCTGACAGAGTTCAAGAAGCATTTGGACAATACCCTAGGGCACAAGGTGTGACTATTGGGGATGGTCCTGTGCAGGGCTGTACTCGATGACCCTTGTCGGTCCCTTTCAATTCAGCATATTCTGTAATTTTCCTACTTTTAACTTTATTAACAGATTGAAGTAATCATTTAGATGAATATTTCAAATTCTGGTAAATAATTGCACTAGTTCCTTTGGCAGATATTTCCCGTGGCGCTGACCTGTCCTACCAAACAACTTCAATGACAAAGGCTTAATATCATATTAGCAGTAGGCTTTTTCTGCACTCTTATGCAAACACCCTTTACGTTGTCCTCCATGTTTTTAGACCATCAGTTCTGCAAGCATAGCACACTTGTCAACTAGGCTTATTGAATGTTTAACAAACCCTCACAGACTCTGTGAAAGTCTTCTGCAAAAAAATTGCAGCAAAACCTGGACTCCAAGAACAACTGTGTCAAAGTTGCTGACATTTGTCTTAGCTCCACAACAGCTTCCCTTTCTCTTCTCCTTATTTTTAGTCCTGCAGTTACATTATGTATCAATAGCAAACACAGTACTTTGCAAACAAACACATTTATCATATGCAAGGGACAAATCAATTCATTCAGCGGCTCAATTTTAAGTCTCAAAAGCCAGTTATGATTTACTACATATTCTATTTGAAAAAAAAAACAAGACTGATGAGTCCATGCAAATATGCAATGCTGATGATGCACTGTGACAGAGAATTCATCCACAAAATTCTATAGCACTGAAAACAGCACAAAATACCACATGCACAGAGGCCAAGCTCTGTATCCTGAGGAAATAGCTTTGTATTCCACAAGTTTCCTGCATTTTATATCTTACCAAAAAAAAAATTACAGTAAACTCCAGCATTGTGCAGTTTCCCCTCCTCCTCCCATTATATGTGTAAAGGGGAAGGCATCACTAAAAGGCTGCTATTTAGCATGAAAAAAATGTGACTGAGTATAACAACTAAGTGCCAAAAAAGAAGTGCAATATCAGAGCAACACCATTTTCTGATGGTAAATTTGAGCCATTTAATGGCAGCATCTGTTCTTTTTGATAAAGAGGCAGATGTATTTGGACCTCACTCTGACTGAAAGAAAATGCTTACATCACTTACTAAAGAGAAATATTTAACAAACTCATAATACCAAACCCGCAATGAAAATCTTTTTCATTCTAATGACTTACTAGCCTAGCAGAAACTTTGAGCCCAAATATTTCTTTTTACTATAGGAACAAAGCGATTCTCTACATGAATTTCATGTTATCCATCTGCAGTATTATTCAGTATTAAAGATAGAATACTGGCTTAAATCTCTCTTGACACCATTTTTTATTTTCATTCATGGTTAGAAAAAGCAGAAAGTTTTATTAATGTACAACCATGAAATGTTCCAGGAGATACTCTAATACAATTCGCTGTGAATATAAATTAACATTTTAGGGTTTATGGCTAGTCATATATTCATTAAAGCTACTGTAAACAATATCAGATGGAGGTGAAATAAACTTGAAAGAGCTCTCCATGGGTTTAGGTATATCCAACATCACAAAGCTCCTCATGTACCATTGAGTGCATTGATATAACACATAAATCCAACATAATGACACAGTTAAATATAAGTCGTATTTTGTTTAAAACCCATTCTGCCTCTGTCTTGCCACATGTATCCCTGTTCTGCCTCTGTCTAGCTGCTGAGCCTGCTAGTTATCTTCACATAAGCTTGTCCTTCGGAGCAGTGATACACAGCCTTCCAAACTGCAGCTCATTGCCACAACACAGAATTTCTAGAGGACAGAGACTTTCCTTTCACGGACAAACAGAAGGCATTCACAACACTCTCTCCCTCAGATAACTCTCAACTCCAAGCTGAAGCTTTGCACATAAGGATTGAAAATAAATAACAACATAAATTTGAAGTGTCAAAAGAAAGTGCCTTATGGGGGGGAGGGGGTCAGCAAAATAAATCCTGCAGAACTGAGGTACACTGCTTTTTTACCATCTATTTTCTCTTTCTTACCAGCCAGAGACATAGCACCCCATGAATTAACTGAAATAGCAGCTGGCTTCTGGTCTGGATTTACTGATTCAATAAAGAAGCATTTTAGGCAAGGAAATTCGTTTCATTTTCAGCATGGCTACCAAACAGTCTCATCACAACCAAGCTTTTCAAGATACAGACTTGCTAGTCTGAATTTTCTCTATCTCTTGGAGCTGATTTTTTCTCTCAAAGGTGAATTTTTAGGGTATTGTGTTGAAGACATCATTTAACCTTCTTTCAAGTTTTTAACATCATGTTTAATTTTCACCTTGAGCTGCCCTAGACACAAAACAAGCCTGCAGATCTAACACAAAATTCATGCTGGTGCTTATGTGAGCATTCCAACAGTATTACTTCAAGCATTTCTTTTTTGAAACATCCACCAAGCCTTTTCAGAGACAGTTTCCAACACAGCACCAGCAAAAGATGAAAATGAAATCTTCATTTAAAGATGACCAGACATTGAAAAGAAACAGAGATCATGGATGGAGAGGAGATACAACAGTTTTGACAGTAAAGCACAGCAATAAGAATAACTTGAAGCTGGAATCTGTTTTTATTACAAGCACGTTCTGAGGCATAATACTGGTAAACCTCATGGCTGAAATAAAAAAGCTTCTTCTTCTTCATCCCTCAAGATCTCTGAACGAGATCAAAACCAGAGTTCTGCTGAAATCTGCAGAAAGATCCTGCACGTGTTCGTTGGAAAAATGACATGTATTTTAATCCAGTGCTTAAACCGCAGACAAAGTTAAAAAAGAAGCAGCATTTATCTAGAAGAGGAAGAAATGGAGTAGGTGGTGAAACAGAAGCAGCTCACATCACAAGATCAGGATAAGCTTCAGCTGGGCTTTGTAACCCAGCAGGATGGGTAACAAAAACCTGAAGCTTAATGAAACCAAATTCTGTATGAGGCATTCCTGGAGAAGGTCAGGCTGCTCAATGAAGACAGCTCCTGTGAAACAGCATTAGGCCTAGTTCAGGGCTACTGGTTTATCTGCTTAGTAAAGTTTTTCTTTTCTTTCTTTTTGATCAGAAGGGACCTTTTAAAGGTCATCTAATCCAACCCCCTTGCAATGAATAAGGGACAGCTTCAACCAGATCAGTTTACTCAGAGCTCCATCCAGACTGATTTCAAATGTTTCCAGGGACTGGGCATCCAGCACCTCAAGGCAATCTCTTTCAGTATCTCACAACCCTCATTATATAAAGAAAATAAAACTTCTTCCTTTTATCTGCTCTAAATTGACCCTCCTTCAGTTTAAAGCCATTACCCTCTGCCCTGTTGCCACGGGTCCTACTAAGAGTGTCTCCATCTTTCGTGAGAGTTCCTTGTAAGTACTGGAAGGATACAATGAAGTCTTCCCTCGGAGCTTTCTTTGTCCAGGCTGAAGAACCCCAGTCTCTCAGCCTTTCCTCATAGGAGAGGTGCTCCATCCTTCTGATGATCTTTTTGTCCCTTCCCTGGACCTGCTTCAACAGGTCCCTGTCTATCATGTAGTGGGGGAACTCCAGAGCTGGATGGACCACTCCAGCTGAGGTCTCATTAGAGCAGAGTAGACTTGCTAATTAAACTGATTTGTGCTTGTAGATGATTAAAATCAGCTCACTGAGCAGTAGAAAGTTTCTTTGGAGTATTTTCACGTATGTGGTCAGAGGTCAAATTTATTTTAGGGATAACCACTTACATTCCAATGTGGACTTTGTTGCTGACAGTCAAATCCTGACAAAAGATTTAGAATATACCAAATGTTCTTCCCTCTTTTATATTTAAAAAGCAATAATAATTCTTGTAATGTATTATGGACTACTATTTATGTGCTCTAGGGTCTCTAGGAAGTCATTCTATGCATGATTTTATGCATAATATTTTTTGTTGTTTTAAAAATGCCTATATTGCCTTCACCCTCTTAGTTAAAGGAGCATCGACCTTCAGCAGTGGATCATGTTCTCTCCTTCCACAATTCAACACTGCTTCTTTGAAAACACCCAAGCAACTCTAGCTCGAACCAGCTCAAAAGTCTGCTTTGATCTATTCTGATCAAATTACCAGTTGTGTAAAAATTAATCCTTAGTCCAAAAATAATCTTTCAGTGGTGGGAAAACCATAATAGTACAAGGATTAGGAACTCAAATGCACATGACAATGCATTTACTCTGAAATCTTGGATATGATGACTCAACTATAATTTTCAAAGCCACTAAAGTCTAACTTAATTATAGTTCTCTTCTTTGCAGTTACTGAAACTTTAGAGCCATGAAGAAGAGTGTCTGGTCCTCTATACTACCTCAACCCTTAAGAAAAATTTTAGCATACTAGCTCTGATAACAGTATCACAGTTCCACAGGACAGTATGAAATATTCATTGCAACTGCAAAATGAATTTAAGAAAGAAAAAGAGAGGAATGTGTGGCTTTATGTCATCAACATCACCAGAATCTGGTGTCAAAAAGAACCTGTTCTTGATACCATTCAAAATTTGAGCCAAGTTCTAATTTTTCTTTCATCAATTGAAAAAAAAAAACAAAAACAAACAAAGAACTAATGAGAGTTGAGGTAATTTTGGTGTCCTCAGAATTATAAAAACAGATGCACACCTAGATTGTCTTTGTCTGTACTGTTTCCATAACCCCACTAAGTTCTGCTTCATTGATTAGTTGGTATGGACTACCCGTTGTCCAGCCCATTCAGATGAACAAACTCTTGAGCCAACTAGTCAAGTCTACTAATTATCAGGTGGAAAAAGATTCATAGCAATGTGTATCAAAATTGACTGTGAGCAAATTTTTATTCCAACAGCCAACCCTCAAGACACAATACAATGCATCATAAAGCTGTTTCACCACATCACCCCATTTCTTGCTGCTCTAGATAAACAGTATGGCTTTGTTGACTTTATTTGCAATTTAAGCTTAAAGAGTTATATTTCATTTTATAATTTTAACACTTGATAGGCTTCTGGGGGCAGATCTTGACTATTATTTTTTTTTAAATGTAAAAATTACTTCCCAGGACAGATTCTGCCTGGTAAGGGTGATGGGCAGTTGATCCATGCAAAACAGCATTATTTCCAATGATATTTGCTGTAAAATTTATCCCACCACTGCTGACACCAAAACTTTTGCTGTAATTTTCCTATTAGCTGATCCGTTTCCTGAAGCCTATATGAGTTTTTTATTACGTCCTTTTGATTTTCAGAGAAAATATTCACAATGACATCCAAAGGTAGCCTGCAAGTTCACAAAATGAAAATAAAAGAGCTTCAAAAGTCTGAAGGTTTCACTCAAGGCTTTTGAATACTTCTGTTTTGACAATATGGCTTCACATGTGTGTTGATGGCCACACATGTAATCTCAACTAACAACTGCCACAGCTATCTAGCAAAGCCAAACCCAAGCGGATATCCTTGTCTTCATTTTTGCAAATCCCCAAAAGAAAAGCAGAGAATTGCACTACAGGTTTCTTAGACTGAAGAATGCTGTGTTTATGAAAGGGTTTGTGGATCAGTGCTGTTTGTACAACCATGTGGGTATTTTTTGACATTGTTCTGTCATGGAAGACATCTACCAGATTGTCTTTGCACAGCTTGACAGATAAAAAAATTAATTTTAAGTACAACAGCAAATCAAGTATTCATAATGCCACAAAACCATCTATCTACATGCTGATGACTGAAATCTAACATAAAATTAATGCAGGCATTTAAATACCATTATGATTCACAATTAAGCCATGCAGATCATTTTCAGAACAGCTCAGAGAGGATTTTTTGTTTCAAGAAAAACAGCATTAAAATCTAATTCCTTTTTTTACTTGCTCTTTATGTTCCTGTGTAAGAATAGGAGGCAATTTTTAAATACCATCACTGAATTCTTGGTGGTAAATTACATATACAGTACTTGAACTAGGCATGAAGCAGTGAAGTGAAATGGTGAAAATGCGCAAATAACAGTAACCACTCAGGTTCAGAGAAAACATTGCTTTGAAAATACAGGAACAGGAACATTTGGATATGATCTTAGGTCATTATGTCACCTGGTTCTGATGTGCAACCAAGAAAAACCTCATGAAACACAGAGTAATTAATTCAACCCTGCTCTCTCTTTTGTGCTCTATTTAATTCCTAACAGCTTATAAATCAAGAAAATCCTCCCATTCTCCTTTCATGCAGCAATGACAGGCCAGAACCAACAGCACTGGCATCTGCTCAGTGCACCATACATGCTGCTCCAAGGAAAGTAACCCTACTAACTAGATACCTAACTGCAGTTAGAACTTTAAACAAAGGCAGTAAGGAAGCACATTAGAGAGTCTCCCTACTAATAGCGAAAGAAGGCCTTGTCTGTGGCAGGGGGTTGGACTAGATGATCTTCAAAGGCCCCTTCAACCTAAACCATTCTATGATTCTACACGCGCTGCATTGGTCTACGCAAACTAACTTGGGACAGAGCTACAAACACAATAAATTACTCCAGAACCTGCTGTATAAATATTACTCTAGCAATGACTTCATATCTGCTAGGAATCAGAACTTTTTATCAGGATGCTATTATCCTTTCCCAGTACTTTAAAAGCCTCTGCAGTTTTACAAAGGGTTCACACAAGAAGAAAATTTTTTTCCCAGAATAGGACTAAATCTACACCCAGCATCACTTTTAAAACCAAAGCTCAGGATTTTTAGTGCAGACAGAACTTGATCTTCATATTGAACATCTAGAAAAGAGCTCATAAAACACATACTGGGCAGAAAATGCTCAATTAGAAAGCAAAATTTTTAACACAAATAAACAATTTCTGACCCAAAAGTACTGCTTCCAGAATACAACAAGACACAATAAGAGAAACATTAATGACTGTTCTCACTTCTCCAAATATTTAGCTGATGGCCACTGAGGACAGAAGCCTTTGCTAGATGGATTTTTCATGTGAGACTAATGACTGTTCTTACATTCATACTATTCTTTGAAGTGATTAAAAACTGTAAACCTGAACAACTCTGATTTTTATAAAACCAAGCCAGAGATATTCAACAACCAACAGCTCAAGAATGCCTATTTAGTAACTACATCTCCTCAAACTCATTACAGGTGAATTGCTCTTATTAATCCTGTCAGGAATTCGAGCACACTAAGAATTCCCAAGTACCCCACCAGGCCTGCGATGTTCCCTCTCTCCTTGCCAACCTGCCACCGCAAGCCATCTGCATCCAACGCAACAAGGATATTAGGGGGCTGTAGATGATGCTGTGGATGTACAATGAGTTTAAATGACCTCTGGATAACTCACCATGCATATTATCCTTTGTCCTTTCCCTTGTCTGCCACACTCCATCCCAACACACATTAGTTAAGAGAGAAGGAACATGTCATTAACGTCATACTGGCTGCATTGCATCCATAACTCTGTGCATGTTTTACTCGTTTTACCCCCTTTTTATGGCTGGGAAATGACTGCCCAGGAGCTTGCATCTAACCTAATGCCTGTACAGCAGATCACATACTGCTATCTTGAGCCAGCTTGACCTACACCCTAGTGCAGGGAGTATGAAGGTAAAATGGCTGATGTTTGCAAGTACTGTAGATGCTTCTCTCTAGGAGAGCCATACTCCTCACTAGCAGTCAATGCTCCCTGCTCTTTCCAACGCACACAACAGCAGAGGGGAAAGGTGAGCAGAAGAAAAGCTGACAGCGTTACACAGTACATTCAGGTTTCTGCTCCTGTTGACAGACTGTGAGAAGGAAAGACACTTTGGATAAGAACAGTACACAAAGAAACAGGCACAGAGATATACCCCGCTAACAAGTCTAGAAGAGGAAGCAGGCAAAATCTTTCTCCCTGTGGTAACAAAATACTTCCCACCACTTTATATAATACGGGTTCGTATGCCATACCCATTAATGCAGTTGAATTTACTGCTGTCTTAGTCTCTTTTCCACCTTTCCGCTGGCACCATTCTCTGTGTCTTCTGTTACTGATTTGGCATTTCCCTTTATTCTTCTGCAGGCTATTCAAATTATTTTACTACAACTCTTAAGAAGCACACTGAAAAAATGCTCAAAGGCTTGGAAGATATTTGTTTGACATTCTACTTCCATATTCTACAGCAATAGTCATGGATATTTTCTGTAAGATTGGGAGGGGAGACTTCCTAATACTGAACTAGACTAGCAGGTGGCACAGAGATAGTTTTTCCATCAGCAACTCAAAAAATACAGCAGACACAAATATTTCATTTTATATGTTCACTGGTCAACCTGACACAAGGAAGTATTAAGGTCGTAAATTAAGTCCACTCCTTTTCAACAAGCACGGACTGACATGCGGCAGAATAAAAGCATTTCATCCATCAGTATTTCAAAGTGAAACTAAGGAACTGGAGATCCCCCAAAGACAGACATCTGCACTTGAGTATTTTAGATGAATTTCATCTTCACTTTTTAAATGCACAAATAGCTTGACTTTTCCAAGGCCAATTCAGAATACTGGAGGAATATAGACATAGGTATAACACAAGCTATGTCCATGTCTTTTAAAGCATTCAGAAAGATAGCATATCTTCATTTTCCAACTAACTTAAAAATATATATTTTTTTTTAAGACTATCAGTCCCAGATGTCTAAGAACCATGTCATATGATTCCAGTATTCCAACATATCGCCAGGGAATAATCTTAGTGGAAGGGTTGTGCATTTTTGAAGCGTCCAAGCCTCATTTTTCCCTGGAATATGAACAGAAAGCCTCCATTTTATTAAAAGAAAGCTCATAGTTTCTCATATATATGTGACACTTAGCCTAAGGCATTAAAAAAAACAAATACTGCAAGAGTTGACAATGCTACATTTCAATATAACTTAATTAAAGTACTGTGGGAATCAGTAAAGACAAACCAAGGACGGAGAGAGAGGGGGTATGAATCCAAATAAGAACTAATAGAATAAACCCCCACAATGTTATCTAAATTTAAAAGGGAGTGAAAACATTCTGCAAATTAATATCCTTAGGAGATGAAAAAAAATCCAAATAAAGGAAAGAAAGATAATCAGCAACAAGAAAAAAAAAAAAGCAAAGGCAGAAAAATTTCCTTTATGGGCATATCCAGTGACATTTATTAAAATAAAAGGTGATCAAGGGGTTCCACTGCAAAGAGGTTCCACTATAATTCAAAGTGAAGATCCCAGCACTTTCTGGAAAAACTCCAGGCTCCTTGAAAAGTAGAGAAGGTAAATAGCTGAAGTGTTGACTATCAGAGGTCATTTCTGACCTTTGTTTGTATGTAGCTGATCATATGACAAATAGCTTTTGGAAATACCCTAAGGTAACAGTTCTTGAAGGGGAAATGTGTTGCACATTCCATCACCATCATCAGTAACAGATAATAAGTTTTTATATTTATAATATTCTGGAAATTTAATACAAATAGGGTTTCTCTATTAGAGGAGCAGAACACAAGTTTCTCAGAAAAACTGAGCTCCTCTGATACAAGTCTGATAAAAGTATAGTTACAGGCATAACTGTACTAATCTCACTGGAGCTCTTTTATGTTTTACATTTACTTGGCTAGATGGAGTTCTGAATCTCTCTTTGTGCACTTTAACACTTGCACAGTGATAAACATAAGAGAAGCCAACACAATCTTTAAAAAAACCCATGCAACTGTAATAGCAAGATACGAAGCCAAAACACTAGAAAGACAAATAGAAAGATCCTGAAATGTTCCTTCAAGTGCTTTAAAAAAACCCAAAATTCCTTTATCCCAGTACTTTGCTTCTTTCCCTAACAATATCAAAGCCTTTCTCTCACATGATTTCTACCAAAATTACTAACTCAGCTTTACAAATCTCCAATTGCCCACAGCATTAACCTTGTTTTTATGTTAATCAAAATATCCCAAGTTTTTTCCTTATCTCTCTTTTCTGTGATGAATATTGATAAGGACTTCTGTTCTCCAAATGCTACTTTCCCTGACCATTTTTACGAGTTTTTTAACAGTTAATTTAACTTCGATTGTTATATGCTAAGTTTTACATGTGGTATCTGATTTCACATACAAGTTTTACAGTTGCAAAGTTTGAATTCTCATCAGCAGAAATGGCTGAATTCAAAATATAGTCACATGCTCAAAGTGTCTGCCTTAATGACTGATATTAACTGTAGAGGGCCCACACAGAAAGCATAAGCATTTGCATATCAAGGCCCCAAATTTCAAAATGCATTTGCTTCACACATATTTACAGGACTGCATCTCTAATTCATACAAAGCTTTAAATATGTGCTAGTGGACTGTATTATGTGCCTGAAGACACCTACAGATACTTTTTTTCGAGCTGTAGCTTCAGAACAAGACATTGAAGTCCTTAATTTCTGTTGAACATGTTTAACTATTTTTGCCTAGTAGTATTATGTCAGCTAGGAGGAAAACTTCTCAAGCAAGTCTCTCCCTGTGACATATCTGAATATTTTTGTTTCATACACTGCTTCTGAAAACCTGCTATTTGTACTGATTAGCCATCCTCAAATCTAAATTGGGAAGCACAAAGCTGGAGGAGGTGACTTAGATGTGCAGTGAACTCAGAAAGTCCACTGAACAGGGCCCTTGGTGCATGCTTGAAATACCACATAGAAATATCAGTAGCTGCAACATTAAGACAAAGGCATCTTCGTGATCTGAGGGACAAATGATCAAGTCACACTGCTTACAGACAGGAGTATCACTGTATTCCAAAATTAGCTCTACATATACTAGTAAATGTAAAATTGTCAAGAGTGGGGATTTAGAAGCTCAGCTTCTTAAAAGAGATTTTTCTACATATACAACAATTTTAATAATGTTAATGGGGAGAGGAACTGGACTGCCATGACTATCAGCTAATTGCATTAACATGTAAGTAAGTAAGTAAGTAATGGCCAGCCTTCGCGAACGAAGAGCCGGGGAAGGTCTTTACACCTTCCAGCCTGCGCATTGGATTTTTTAGGTGAGTTACAGT
>JAYRBT010000139.1:15806197-15817228 GCA_036023395.1 Myiotriccus ornatus
ACCCTTTAATCCTAAGGTTCATCTGCCGGGGCCAAGCAAGCTTGGACGGTGGCAGTGAGGTCCTCAGGACGTAGATGTACACAACAACACAAAATGCAACGTCTGTTTAGCTACTGTTCATTACAGACATGTTAACAAAATCCTTTATTTGTACAACTCTATCAGCTATCATAAATCATATAAACTTTGCTGTTGCCAGCTTATTTAAAACTTTCACTATCTACAGCTATCAGGTTATCTATATGCTCCTAAATACACTAATTTTAAAAAAGAACATTAAGTTTAAAAATTCATATTGTTTTATGCTTCATCATGAATTCAAAAGTCACCCAGATCCATTCGCATATGAAAGGTTTAGTGTCACAGTTTCCAAAGCCCACACATTTAACCAAGATGTAGGCTGTTTTGCTAGCAAGAATTACCTTTGGACAATGGGCCTTAAAATATAAATTAAATATATTGTAGTAGCAATACAGAGAGATTTTAAAGTTCTATATAAATACTAAAATAAATTGCTTCCACTGGATGTCCACAAGCAAAGGATGTGAGCATCCAGAGTGGGACTCTTCATGCCACAAATGTCTAATGTATGGCTTCTCCCCTTGGGAAACCCTTTAGATTGCAACAGAGCACACAAGTTCTCTCAGTGAACTATTAGGCACTGCCTTCTGCCACTCACCTCACTTCAAAGCAGAGTAAAATAGATTTAACTGACACCTGTTTAATTCTTTTTAGCAGCAAGGATGAAAATGGCATGGCCCCAGAGCACTGTTACATTAGCCTCGTGCCACTGCTGCCCACCAGTCAGTGTGTACTACATGTTTCCATCTCTGCCTCATCTGCAAGTAACCGTTCTACCTCTTTACAGAACAGTAAAAACACTTCCAGTGACTTGATTCTACACCTTATCGGTGCAACAGCACCAGGAGTAAGATCTGGTCACTGTTAAAGGTTAATCACATAAGACCTGCTTGAAGTTTGCAGACCAATCTGAATCCCTGGCTTCTTTTTAAAGCCATTGACTCTCAGTTTATGCTGGTTGTGGTGCAACACACATCTAGATAGTATTAGGGGTAGAAAAAAAATTAATATAAGTCTGTTTGGAGCAGAAAATTGGCTGTCTTCAAGAGTAACAAAGATTCACAATATTTCTATTGAAATTACATGAGAAATCTAAAAATTCCTCATCTCCTAATGGTATACCATAACCACCTTAAAGAAATTATCAGAATCAAAATGACTTATTATGTAAGGAATATGCATTGAAATTTTTAGCAGACTTAAGATAGTTAAAACTACAGAGTGTTTTTATAAAGACCACTTGCTTTTCATCAGTATTCTCCCAGTTTATTTTCCTGTTCAAGGATAAAGAGATATACATCTAAAAACTCTGTGAGGATTGATCACAATCTTCTTCAGTCATCTCAGAGACACAAACCAACTTTTCCTTTCCCCCAGGCCAAATCAAAGAGGTGCAAAACATTAGTTAGAAAAATTGGTGTAAAATAGTGGCTTTTACAGTAGTAAAACAGATTTTACTATTTTAAATAGCGCTCAGAAAAATGCATATGTAAGATCTTTTTAAAATTATTTTGCTATATTAAAACTTGCACTGAAACCACATTCCTGATGTGCTCCATCTGATAATTATACAACGTTAAAGTTATACACTTGAAAAACTTATTATAAGATGACAGTAGTACGCTAATGTGCACTAAATATTACAAGAAGTTTTAACAATAATGTTCCTTCCCTCCACCCCCCACCAAAATAAGAAAAATGAGGAAAAAAAAAGAAATCAGCATGCACTTTGGCATTAAGCATTTTTTTGATAATTGGTTTTGGGTTTTTTTTGAGGTGGTTTTTTTGTGGGTTTTTTTTTGTTTTTTTGTTTGTTTTCCAAGGAGTATCCTATAATAAAATAATACATTGTTGACTCACCCCAGCATGTGCTATGTCTCATGTATAGGAAATAGTTCAAAGGCATCAACTTCATGCATGGGCTGCCATAGCTGATATTTGAGTCTGGCCTGCTGTTGGTACAGGTTTCTAACACTACCCCTAAGCACAAAAACAAAAAAAAAAAAAAAAAGAAATATTTGGGGTTTATTTTTCAAATCTGATAGAAAATTTCAGAAAACTATCAGTATCTGCACACCATATAACAAAGACTTAAGATTTTCCTCTGATTATGCCATAGTGCATCCAGTTCAGGCAGTATCTGTACCACAGAAAATAATGCAGAACGAAATGCTGTTTAGATGAGGGAGGTGTGTCACGGTTATTCCCCTACCACCAAAAAAATGGGGGGAAAAAAAAAAATCAAGGCCCTAGTTCTCAAGAGCACATATTCAAGTCTGTTCAAATTGCAACAGATGGTGATAAAAAAGTCATAAAACTGTTCTAAAATAATTATTTTTGTGTTTATACTATCTTTTTCAGGTCAGATCTTCAACTTTTTCTTTGGAATAAGGAAGAGCAAAAACTTTACCTATAAGAATTTGAGATATGTATATCTGTCACCGATACCTGGGAATGGAAATTAAATTTGACTTGTGACATTATTAAGAGCTTTAAAAACTGTGTGATATGGATACATACAGGCATAGGAAAAGGTCTGAGAATTACTGCTATTTATCAAACTAGCATACTCTTAAACAACAAAACATCACAAAAGAAGTTCTACTGCCAAAGTGCATGAGAGACAACCTTAAGAAATGTGGTGAAAAGCAGATTCTGTGGTATTAAGACAGTGAATAAGAGATGGAACAATCAAACACACAGTGCTCTGGTGTCTCACCACTGAACAAAACTGAGAAATTACTATTAAGTGGAAGGTTTGGGCAACATTTTCTTTCCCCTGTACCACAACATGTTTTCAAATATCTCAGAAGAAAACTAAAACTTTGTACCAAGAATAGAAAATTAAAAATCCTCATGAGAAAATCGCTGCCTAACAAGAGAGGCCCCACTATACTTCATTGAACTGGGTTCAGTGAACTCAGGCTCCCTGAAAAACCATGCCAAATTGCAGCTCCTAATTTTCTGGGTTACTGACCTCTTAGTGTAGAATCCTGGTGAAGTAGCTACTGACTTGACTGGAAGTCTCTTCTGAACCTCCAGCTTTTTTCATGACCTCACATCCGTTCTGTAGAGATGAAGCCAAGGAGAACACACCACCACCACCACCAGTGAATTCATACAACAAATCCTTTATAAGAAAATTTCACTTTATAGCAAACAAATAAGACTGGAAAGTACTGGGACCTGAATTTCCTGTTCTTCCCTTCTAACAACTCGTTGAGACAGATTCTAAAGCTTGCTAACAAAGCTACAGCTACCAGGCTAAAACACAGTATAGCAGCTCAAGGACAGCCGTGTAACTTTTGCAAATAGTGGACAGAGGACTGTGAAATTCTGTCCCATCCCCTGTACTGCTTTTTATCTCTACTTTAATCTCATTATCACAAATAATAGGTAACATAGCCCTAACACCTGGTATTTCAGATGTTAATTAAAATTGTATGTTGTTTTCAATTTTAGACCATCAGTTTTAGACAGTTAATCGAGTACATAGGATTTTGTTTCTGTGAAAGACTTTTTCTTATATCTGCCTCCACAGATGGTGCTGCCAGAAGGAAAGAAAAAATTCACAGCAAGTGCAGCATTTTTAAATTTCAACTGCTGCCCTTTCATGAGGGCTCATTTTTCTTGCAAGTAGACTTCAAAACCGTAAGTGTGCAAGAATCACAGATAAGGGTAGCAGACTATAAGCACTGAGAGCCAGTATATATCTATATTCAGTATTATTGTCCAATAATACAGGGTGAGACAGAGAAGTCTCCCTCCTTTACTCCTGATGACATAACAGAGCAGCAACTGTGGTAATACCGCAATCACTGGGCTTTTAGGACATCATTTCTAGTAGTGCTATTATAAGCTCAAAATGAAATCAGTGGAATGGGAGGGGCTATGGGTATAGATGCTTGACATAAAAACAAACAAACAAAAGCCACCTTACTTCAATTTGAAAATTCATCAGCAAGCTGTGAAAATTTATCAACAATATTTTCTGTAATTTGGAATTGTCTAATGAACTGGGTAGTTTCTACTGAACAACAGTTTAAGAGGTTACCGATTTTAAAGCTGGAGACATTTCCCTAAATGCAGCTTTTCTGTCTTCCAAGTCGTAACAAAACTATAATGTCGTCTGCAATAGCAATGCTAAAACCATCCCCCTTTGGGCCTCCTTTAGCTCTTCCTTAAATTGGATGAGTTTTGCAATGGACTGTAAACAACAAGAGAACTTTATGACATTGTCCAATACCATAGCAGTGAAATTTTGATAACTCTCTTTGCTTTCACAAGCCAGATCACAGTACTGTAACACTGCTTGATG
Source organism: Myiotriccus ornatus (assembly GCA_036023395.1). Lineage (NCBI taxonomy): Eukaryota > Metazoa > Chordata > Aves > Passeriformes > Tyrannidae > Myiotriccus > Myiotriccus ornatus. The sequence continues at coordinate 15,810,597 of JAYRBT010000139.1, forward strand.
GCATACTGATCCAGTACTGTTAAACCTCTAAAAAAGGGCTGCAAACATTCCAGCCACTGACTAGGGTGGTGGGGGAGTGGGAAGGGAAGTACAAACCTGCAAGAAAACACTCATCCCCAAAATAAAAATGTGTATGTGCACTGAAGGAGCTTTTTAACAATGAGAAGGACGTTTTCCAAGCAGACAGACAGGCAGCTGAAGGTAACTTATTTTTCATGGTAAGTGATTTCTATCCTTATCCTATTTAGGATAATCCTAATACTCCTCAACAAAACCATAATTACAACAGGACCCTGACAAATTATGCATGTTCTGAAACAGCAGAAGAGAGCAATGCACAAGAGTGCAGTTTACTGAGAGTCAGGGAAAAAGAATATTGTTTAATGGCTGAGGTCAAATCACCTTTGTCATTCATATCTGCATGCCTGTAAGACAAAGTCATTAGCTGAACCAACTGAAAAGGTGTTTCTATGCCACCTTTCCTAGCAGGAAGAGAGCACACAGCAGGAGGACCACAGAAGAAAATATTACTCCAGAGTATTCCTGACCAATGACTACCCAGCACTGTTTTGAAAGAGGGTTAAAATATGAGAGGTTTGGTGCACTCCACTTTTCCGAAGGCATGGGGACCAAAGACAGGTTACATGTGAGCAAAGACAAACAGCCCTGTGCAGTACCTACACCATCCTGTTCTCTTTTTCTGTAGCTGGGCTTGCAGGACAAGCTCTGTGTCCTCCAGCAAGCTGATTGCAGATTCCTCTGATCATTCACAATATACTCATTTGTATTTTCCTCCTAATAAGTCTCTACTCTATGCCATCATTTATTTCAAAATTTGTATTTTCATAGAGTCAGTCTGTCTCTAAAAAAGTCTCTGGCAAAACTCACAGTGAACACATCAGAGGAGGGGAAGGTTGCACTGAGGATATCATGAAGCTATGCAGCAAAAAGAGCCCATGTAAACAAGCTTACAATCACCCTGTACACAAATGCTGTGAAACATGCCCATCATGGTTCACTGGAAGCAAGTCCGGCTTATTAAACAATACTCTAACACTTAATTATCCAAGTCAAAATTTGTATTATTTTTAATATTTTCTCTCTGCTGTAAAAAAAAAAAAAAAAAAAAACCGAACAAAAAAACCCAACATTTCTTCCTGTAAAAGTAGCTTTGCTGTCAGAGGATTTCCCTGCAAAGCAACATTGATTTCACTGCAGTATCTACAGATAGTTAATTCTCTTTTGTAAAATAACTGGCTGGTAGCTTGCTGTAAACACTTCTCCTGAAAGCTCATGTTGGTTCTGTAAAACCCAGTGGGCCAAGTTGTTCACTTGCACCCAAGTAATGTAGAAGAGTGATGATTAAAGGCCACTTTGTTAAAAACAACCCTCACCCCCACATCCGACAAGGTTTGTCAAACGCTCACTTCTCCCCACACATTTTTTTTTTTTTCTATTCACCCACTCTGCAAAAGGCCAAGACTTCTGCACTCTGAACCTCCCAGTTGGTTATCCTCTCTTTATTTTCACATGTCCAAATTTTATACGGCTCTGTACGGACCACATAACCCACATAACGTACTCATTTCTACTGAATTGCAAGCCAAGACACCTCCTTCCCCCCCAAAGCCCCCAAGCAGCATTAGAGGTGATGAGGCTGAGTAAAACACTACTGCTTACAGGAGCCAGCTGGTAAAGCGCTATCGCACTCCCATCCATGATGTGCCCCCCTGCCCTGCTCCCACGACTGCCGGTCACCTACAGCGCCCAAACATTAAAGATCATACACACCCGAACACAGGCAAATGATGCTTCTCTGGTCACAAAATGGACAGGTGCAGCCTTCTTGCTTCGGTTAGCAATTTACTTAATTAACCTGTGTCTCTCTCCCTCTCTCCCCTGTTTTGTTTTGGGAGTTGTTTTGGATTTTTTTAAACAACAATCAATATTTATCACCCCACCCTGCGAAAGCAGAAGCAGTTAGTCAAAGAATATTAGCGTCAACACCTACCATTCCTTGCTTGAGAGCTATTCTCCTCGTCCAGAAACCTCTTCCCCAAACTGCGACTTTAGGTGGTATTTTTAATCACATTCCAAACAGTGCCGAGGAAAAAACGTGCTATTTATAATAATAGGGAAAAAAAATCAATAAAATAATGATGATAATAAAATTTAAATTAAAAAGAAAAAAAAAAAAAGATGGGCAGCTGGTTTCAAGGTAAATCACTGTTTTCCTTTAAAGAACTGAATAAAAGCCTGGGGTATAGGGTAGAACAGAACAGAAAAAGGGGAGGCAAAATGTCTGATAATAATGAAATAAAAGGGGGAGGGGGGGGGAAGAGTGGCTTGCTGAATCACGCTCTTTCACTGCCTGGAAACCATTGTGCAGCGTGATGCTGGCTGTACCATTGTGGAACCTACCAGAGGAGACAGGCAGAGCTTGGGGAATGGGGCTGCTATGGCAACTGAAAGGAGCACACATGACGTCAAAGCACACAGAGGTCTCGCAGGGGGAGGGAGAGAAAAATCTAATCTGCAGCCACAGCTACAGTATCTCCTGGAGAATCAGGGGATAGAGCAGACTGCAAAGGGAAGCTGAATAGCCTCCTGTAGCACTCACCAGCAGCAGCTCAGACATCTGCAGCATCAGGCAGCTAGGCAGCACAGAGAGAAGGTAGCAACGGCAGTGTAGATCTGCTCTTTTGTTTACATTAGCTGCTATACAAAGGCACAAATGCCCATCATCCTAAAAAAACCGTCCAAATCCTTGAAATTCAATTACGTTTCATGCTTGGGAGGGGAATACAAATATTTAAATAAATAAATAAAGAAGTAAATAAATAAAAAATCACAACACATCTCCTTCAGCTATTGAACACAGCTATTGCTTGCATGAACAAGCAACACAACTCCTGGAGTCCCTTAGGAGCCCAAAGACCTGCTAACGATTTCCCCATTAACAATATGTTGTGCCCACTACTAGAATGTCCCAAATCTCATTTATAAAGTCTCATTGCACAGAGGAACTATTGTATTTTGAGCTCATAGAATCAAGTAGAGTTGGTGATGACTTCCAATGTCCTCAAGTTGAAAAGGCAAGCATATGTCTAGAGGATGTAGTGACTCTTCTGACATGAAACAGCAAAAAAAGTACGCTGGAAGGCTACTACACTTCCATGAGAATAGACTTCCATGAGATTTAGGCTGGGATAAGAGCTAGTCAGAAATATTATCACAGAATCATATGATGTTTTGCCCTGGAAGGGACCTCAAGGATCGTCTAGTTCCAAACCCCCTGACCTGAGCAAGGACACCTTCTACTAGACTAAGTTGCTCAAAACCCCATCCAACCTGGCCTTGAACACTGCTAGGGTTGGGGCAGCCACAGCTTCTTTGAACAACCCATGCCATGGCCTCACCACTCTCACAGTAAAGAAGTTATTCCTAATATCTAAGCTAAACCTACTCCCTTTCAGTTTAAACCCATTCCCTCTAGTTCTGTCACCACATGCTCTCGTAAGAAGTCTCTCTCCATCTTTTTTGTAGGCTCCCTTTAGGTCCTGGAAGGCTGCAATTACGTCTCCCCAAGCCTTCTCCAGGTTGAACAATCCCAATGCCTTTCCTTATATTATGGTGACATTCTATCTTGCCCAAATACCCATCTTTGAAAAGCAAACCATTTCCTTCAGTATATCAATTTCATTGGTTAAAAAGAACACAAAGGAACTCACTGCAGCTTTCCTGCCAGTGGTCTGAATATTCCATAGGTTTTACCACACCCAGAGCCAAACACAGTCCTTTATGACCTGGAACTCCTAACTACAGGCAAAGTGAAGTCATTGGCTGTGACTGGGCCCTGAGCTATTGGTTGCCCCGATTGTATTCTGTCTACATATACCACTCTCCTTTCTCCATTAGCCTGTTTCTCCTGGGTGTTCTTTTTTTTGAGGTGAAGGTTTTCATCTTGATCTCTGTATCATTCCTCCATACACATATACATGTATGAAAGTCAGAACACGTTTATTTGCAGTGAGAAGAAAATTCTATAGTTACAACTCTCAGAGATCGTTGTCTTTTTTTTTTTTTTTAATTTACTTAACAGCTCTATCACAAGCCAACAATCACCACATGAAGTCCTCCCACTGTGCACTATACTAAGGGAATATTGGATGATGCATAGTGAAGAAGCACACATAGGTACATTATGTGCCCAGAGAGCACCCTCCTATTGTCACCAGCGTCCTGAGGAGGTACCAAGGGCAGCAGGGCACAATCTCCACCACAGTTTGCAAACACCTGCACATTAGACATAAGCAATAAGCCTGATAGTTTTAATGTGTCAAGTTACTGGCCTCAATAACCACAGCATATTTGACTTCAGAAGGGTAAGCTTCAGAAATTTGCAATTTACTAAAAACTTTTTTTTGAGTGATGGCGAAGAAGCAATAAAGATGCTGCAAGATGTGTAGCAGAAACCACAATTGGTAGTAACTACAAGATACTGAAATTAAAATAAAAATTATCACAACATTAACAAAACAAAAATTTAAACAGGCAGTTTCCACATCATCCTTAAAAAAACAAAATCCCTCATTCCCTTTTGGTCTCTGTAATCATATTCTTTCTCACATACCATAGCACATCTACTGTCAGTGTCTGGAACATTACTAACATGTTTGAACAAGAAGTGACTACATCTTCTTCCAACATAGAGGGGCTCCAAGAAAAGGAGCCTTATTTTACTCTGAGAAGGATTCCATGCCTTCCAGATCCTACAGAATACCACAAGAGAATACCCTGAAAAATTACTCCTTTTTTGATTACAATCTTCTTCAACAAGACTTCAGAAATACATTACTGTTAGGCAAAAGACAAGAATGAAATTACTTCTTTCAAGAAAGTCTACATATTACCCTTTTTTATTGGGGGGGGGGGTGGTGGTGGAAGGGTGTTGGGTTATGGCAAACACCTATTAAAGGTTTTTGCTCATTTGGTGAAAGACTCCACCTACAGCAACCACACGCAAATATATAAAAACCTAGATATACATGAGTTGGTTACTCATCTGAAGCAAAGGGAATTTTTTTCTTAAAAATATGTCTATATGCATGTTCTACCTGTATTACCCAAAATGTTAAGGATACAGTAAAAAATAAGTTTTCTAGAAAAAACCCACACTATTGTGTGAGTCAGGAGAATGCCTTTGAAAATAGGTGGCGCAGAAAGGGCAAAGGTGGCTGCTTTTGACATAATTACAGGGCTGGCTTGGGGAAAGGGAGAAGAAACAAAAACCTTAAGCTCCTGCAGAGGTGTCGGAGGCTTTGGAGTGTAATTAGGCTATTTGTCCTTGAAACGACATATCTAATGGAAAATAGCAGCTTTTCAAATGCTGCTTTTTCCAGTGATGCTGCTTCCTCGAGCTCAACAGCTAAACCAGCATTTCTCTCCACATTCACGAGTGATTACTCTTTGCTCTTTATAGTATCATGCAGAGATGGTTTACTGGCTGGGCCGAGATACACCACCATGCCATGCCATAAAATGCATTCCACACTGGAATCGGGCCTCAGCTAAACACTGGAATGGCCTGACAAAGTGCATGAAATTTGCATCAAATAATTTAAATCATTTTAGGCACCTGTTTTGCAGAATAGCTACCCCAATCTTAACTGATAGACATGCTCTCTTATTTCCCTACTTTGGGCCTTTAAAGCGCTCAGTGTTGGTCTTCTATAGTACAAAACAAACTTGATTCACTTCAAATGTCAATTCCAAAATGAAGTTCATACAGTTGGTAGCCCAGGAGATGAAAATTAGACTGTCACTGATTTTCATAAGATATTCTGAGAACACTGAGGACTAAACTGGAATTGCCATTTCTCCCAGAGCCTGCTGCGTGGATGGCTGAACGTAGCAACTCCTGAATTGCCACAGTTTGCAATCCAGCATGTTAAAGCAATCTGAAATTAGCAATGGCTTAATGCACTGAGTTGCAGACTGTGATGGTTTAAGAGCTGCTACACACCCAATTCAGCTCTGCCTGCCTTACAGAGATCATATTCTTCTCAATGGCCAAATGAATCACATCAAATTAAGGACACCAAAATAAAATCCCGGTGAGCATGCATTTTCATTTTTTAAGGCCTAAAGCAACAAATAACTTCTAAAACAAATTCTTCCACCCAAAGCTAGAAATAAGTGACTTCTCAGCATCACCTTTAGCCATCGTTTTCTGTGATTCCAGTCTGCTGTAAAGTTGTACTCTCAAGTGGAACAGTGAAGGTGTGCCACAGGCTGTCTATAGAACCAGACACAAAAAGCCACTGCTGCTCTCCCTGGGTATACGCCCACTGTACATCAAATCCAAGAGTCTCTTTGTTCCAAAGTTATTTTTCAAGCTTAAGGATGCAATAAAATGTACCTTTTTTTTTGCAGCTCTCTTTTGTCTGATATATGACCCTCCATTACACTAAACTGCTCTGCTAGTTTCAAAAAATAAAAAAATTTGCAATGCCTTAATTGCTTTTATTCTGTCTCATTCTCAAGAAAAAATTACTGATTGTTATAGATTATTAAAACAACCGGGCTGCAAATCTGCAATAAAGAAGTGGTTTATTATAAAAACAATAAAC
>JAYRBT010000139.1:15817328-15836328 GCA_036023395.1 Myiotriccus ornatus
GGAAAAAGGCAGTGTTAGAATTTTCCTCTTTGTTACAATATACCAGTCTTTTTATTACAACAAGAAAGAATACAGAAAACAGAAAAATTATAGTTATACAAATGGAAAAATTATAATTTTACAATTAATTTATTTCACTGATGAAGGTCTACCTGGACTTCATCCTCAAAGAAATAATAATTTTGGATTTTGTGTTCATCTTCATCAAGAGGCCTTTAAAACTATTTCATTTTCCACATGATTATTACACTAATGGTCAAGAGAGGCTTTTGAAAAAGTTAAGGAAGCTACACATACTCTATAACTCCTTTCCTTCTACTACCTCTTCACTGTCATACCATGAAGAAGTGTACATTTAAATCTCAGGATTTCTTTGACTTCGCTATACAAATGGACAAATGTAACAGAACTAAACTGAGATGGAGAAATAACTATGACTGGCATCATGTCAGCTTTTTGGTTAACTCTGAGTTGAAAACCATAATCTAAATAAACAGAACTTTTGTATGGCCTGACCAATATGGAGTTGCTGCACTTACAAAATGTAACTGGAGACAAAGTCTGGTCACTGAGAACAGGCAGGGAAATCACAGGGCAGGGTACAGCTGTTGGGCAGGTTCACTTGATTCAATTTTTCACAAGGCAGGTTTTAAGTGAAAGAGACAGTAAACCAGCATAATAGATACCTCAGAAGAATTCATAGAAGACAGACTGATTAACAGTAAGTTACTAAGGAGTTGCACTGATCACTTGCTTATACATCGTACAAACAACTACAAAGTCAGGCGACTATCTGGTATTTTACCAAAATGCATTATTTTAGAAATTGAAATCCTGATTCATATGTAGGAGAGGAAACGAGCAGTTTCAGAAAAAAATGGTTCTTCAGGTCAAAATGCTTTTTGTTACACATACATTACTAAATCAATTTCTTGTATAGGATAAAACAAATCTTAGCAGATAAATATATTAAGTAGCAACAAGTCACTGACACAGGAGAAATGTGCACACAAATGCATGCAGGCATATGAACACACAAATTAGAAGGGTTTAAGTCTTTACACTCATCCTAATTAGAAAAGGATGTCCTGATAAAAAGCCCATAACTACAAAGCAGTAGGATGCACATATATCTCACTAGGCAGTGGATTAGATGTACAAAACCGGACTGCTAAGTACTGACTTCAGTAAAGGGAATGAACTTAATGAATAACAAAGCATACAAGTATTGGAGAAACAGGACTTTCTTAATGAAACTGTTTCATCTGTACCTTCAATTACTGCATCTTTAGTGAAAAATATTTTAGTACCTATTTGATGACACACATAACAAGAAAATTATTTCAGCACACAATAATACTACTGCCATTTTTGAAACTGGTTTGTCTATTGTCAAGAGCTGTATGCCCTATAAAGCCCTAGAAAACAAATATAACCTAAAATGCACCCATATAATTTTGAATAAATGTATCATGGGTGTTTTGTTGTCCTAACGATATAAAACATTACATGAAATGCTGAAAGTTCCATAAACTCAATGTTTACTATGAAAAAGAAAACAGCCTTAATTTTAAATTGCCATCTGAAGGTAATGCCATGAACTGCTCAAGTTTTATTTAATTATAAAAATTGCCATTTCCTGTATTCAGTAATTCTTCCAGAGCAAATGATTTCATGCTCAATTTTCCCTGCAGAGATACATAAGGCATGTATGAAGGATTCAGTTATAAATTATTGCAGTACAATAGAGCACTAAAGAGAATGTAAACTTGTTTCAGGATGCAAACAAACAGAAATCAATTCTCCCCAAAACAAGTACTTTCCCTGTTTCCATAACATGAATACATGACCATCATTTACAACATTTCACAGGTTTACGTGAAAACCATGATACACTTTCAGATGACTTCTGTGAAAAATTCTACGCTGTCAGTTCACTTTACTACAGCCATAAAATTAAATCAGGTCATGGCAGATGGTGTCCAGCCTGTCTGAAGATATTATCTGCTGTATAAATATTGACGATATTAATTGGCTCTGCTGCAAACAGTATTTTGAAACAATATAGATTCCTATCTTGAGTTAACAGTAAAAGCTTTCACCAAGTTACCATGACAATAATAGGTTCCCTAAGGTACGATTTAGAAGAGCTGGACCAAATAATTCTCTTGGCTAAACATGGCTGTATTCAAAGTTGCACAGACTTACCTTAATAGGAAAAGAATCCACGTCTAGGTTTGTGCTGGGATAACTTTGCAATATATAAAAGGATGTAGAAGTTATAAGATTGTTTAAAGTGAACATGCTTCCAAAATGGTGTTGTAACTCTTTGTGTAAACTCTTCTCCTTCCCAAGATCCCTTACCTGTATCCTTGGAATGTCTAAAAGATAACTGGAAGCTCATCTATTGGTTGTTAACCCTTTATTATAATTGGCTGGTCAGTGAGACCTCCTGAACTCCCACTGGTTACTTTGTAATTCCCCCAAGAGCTACTTAAGCAGCTACCGAGAACAATAAACGCTCTCTCTGCCTGCTCACCCTGCCAGCTGCTCCTCTCCTGTGCTCTCTGCCAGGGCCATGGAGACCTCGTGGTGGGGGGGAGGGCACGCTCCTCCCACCCCGGAGCTAGAGGTAAAAGGAAAAGCCTCTTGCCTGGGGTCCTCCCTCCCTACCACCTTCAACGTTCATCAGGTTTGGTGAACTACACGGCTTTCTGCTCCCTGCTGAGAGAAGGCTAAAACTCTTCTGCTACTGAAAAATCTGGTTCCTGGGTTACTTCAAAAGCTTTTCATATATCACCTTTTCTTATAAAGTCTTTCTTGGTACATTTCTCAAGCTCACCTGGTGATGCTTTGCACTTACCAAGTCCTGATTTTGCATTTCTTGCACATGAGCAAGTCTCTGCTCCTGGAAGGCAACCAAACAGTTCCAACTGTTGTTACCTTCCAGCTAAGGCTGGGTTTACAGAATGTACATGATCCACTTATTTTAATGTGTCTGGGTTGACTGTCTCCATGCATTTGGTTCCCCCAAGTATTTCTTCCAAATACACAGTTTCAAAGGTGTTCTTGTTCCCCTTTGGGAGCAGAATGATCAGAGAATGAAAAAGTGGCTTTGGACATTTTATTTTATCTCAGCCCCAACCCAAGAAATACTTCAGAAAGGTTTCACTTAAACTAGGGAGTTGTAAAGACCATAGTTCATAAACAGAGAAACTAGCCCTAAAGGACTCCAGCATTGCCCGTGAGTTAAGAAGAAATAGAACAGCTAAACTTGCATTTGATTTGTAAAAAATTCATTCACAGCAAAACACAGTGAGATATGTAGGTCAACTACCCAGTGCACTGCATATGGGATGCATGTTGCAAAGCGTGTAAAAATTCCCTTCACCATACTTGCTTTCCACATTTGGTGCCTAAGGAATGCTTGTGATGCTCTCGAATGCTGGACAAAGGGAGGAGAGTGCCTGTTACACATGATGCTGTACTAGCATCAGCATGAAGCCTTCCCATCTGAGGCAACCTATCAAAGGGAGCTGTCATTCGGTAGAGGCGGGAGGAACGACACGGTGATCAGGGATACCAGCCCCCTTTATTACAACAGTGCTCTACTTATATACACTTCTGGGTGTCACACATGTACATGCACTATTGGTCTAGCATAAACATAACTCATGATTGGACACACAGCCACATGTCCATATGCCATAGGTAGACATGCTAGCAGGAAGTCCACCCTGTGCCACAGTCCTTACTCTCCATGGTTAACTCTCTGCCAGGTGCAAAGTTCCGTCTTCAATATCCTAGCTTACAGAGAGCCCAGAGCCAGCTGGGCTCCCCCACAGGGAGCCTTGGCTGCTTCACCTTAGCAAGAGCAGTTCAGACTGCATCTCTCACTTTGTGTCATAAGCGCAGGCATGGAGCCAGAGAAATGTGAGGAGTACCTGAAAAACCATGTTTCCTTCTCCTTCCACAACTCCTAACATAATCCAAGGTCTCTACTAGTGACAACTGCAAGGCAGAATGGATACAAATGAATTAAATGTCACACTCAAATAGCCTTTGTCAAGACAAAGCAGTAGACAGAGCTGAAGATAAACAGAGGACAGCCCTTGGAGTTGTTACTTCCGTGACATACTCAGATGCTTCTATCATACAGCATTATGCAGAGCAACATTTTTAAGCACCATATTTTAATTTTGATTCTGGAAAAAACCAACAGCTAAGCAAGGACGATGTGCAAACTGGCTCTGTTTGACAGGCCTGTAATTCCCCAAAGGTGCAAAACGGGGATGCAAAGAGTGTAATTCCAAGTCAACATATTTCAATTTTATAAATGGAGTAATAGCTCAGATATAACTGAGCTATTCACGTTTTCCAGGCATTCTCTTTTCACTTAGACACTATTTGTGCTTCTAGCCCTTCCGCCGCTTCACTGCCTTGGCATACTTCACTTCATTCTGCCATATTGCAAAGAATGTTATAGATACAGCAAGCAGAAGGAAAAAAAAAAAGCAAAGAAAGAAGAAAACTTACACACTCATGCAAATTCTGCCTAAGCTAGAGAAACAAAAGGATCTTGTTCTCTTTACCTCACTGAAAAAATAGAGATGGTGTGATCCGTGTCCATGAGTACCTATACCAGAAAAAAAGTAGGTGATCTAGACAGTCACGTAAACTTGTAAATTCGGACAAATCTACAGCCAGTGATGGGAATATCAACCTAGGCAAAGCTGGACAATTTAAAAACAAACAAACAAACAAGAACACAAAAAAACCCCACCAAACAAACAAAAAACCAACCAACCAAAAAAAAAAAAAAGTTCTGAAAGTTATGCTAAAAGCACCTGGCACGCTTCTATTTAATATTGCATTATTTCTGCTGACAGGAAAGTCAAGACCATAATCTGCCTGAAGGTTTCAAGGCTTAGAGAACCATTTCTGTTGACTGAGAATAGTCTGAAGAGGCCAATTGCAAGAACTATTCTTTTAACTTATCCAATTATGTCACTGAAGAGGGACTGCAGATTCATAGTATGTTTTCATAGGGGGACGGGGGGAAATATTTCAGGAAAAAATTATTATCCCTGTTTCTTAAGTCAAAAGAAAGTTAAGAAAGGTCAAAAGTTAAAGATTAATATCTACTGAAATAGATAACTGACTGCTGGAAAGAAAAAAAAACAAAACCAAAGTCAAAATTTGCAGAAAATTCTGTGATCTCCTTTCAAGAGAGAAAGAGAGGCTTTAAACCATATTTTAGCAACTGACCACTTTAGAGAGAAAAATAGCACTGGATCTCTGCATTTGAGTCCTAAGAATTAACATACTGTGAGGATTGATTTATCTGCAGTGATTTTTGCTGAGGCCCATCGCAAACTTCCATGATAGCCCACGTTTACTTCACTTCACTTCAGCTGAAATTCAGGAGAAAAATCAGAGAACACTACTTATTGACACCTACCTGGCAGGTCTGTCCCCTACATTTTTGCCTCAATGATTTATCTTATTTGCTCTGAACTCAAGCAAAAGAAAATGCATTATGGAAATGGTACACTTTTAACCCAAACAACGCTCTTGGGTCAGCTGTACTTCTTGCAAGGACCTTATGAAGCACAAGAATGTTTCTAAAGGTGTAACTTAACATTTCTTATAAAATATTCAAAGCTGATCCACTTTTGCATCTGTTCAGCCTTTTCTTTCCTTTAAGATAGAAATATATTTTGTCTGTATTTTTAAACCAACACTTCTCTGAGATAATTTCATAATCTGCATTGTTGCATTGCTTTCTGAAGAAGTGCTTTCATTAACACAGAAAATTCTGGGAAATGAGATGAAAAGTTCTAAGATTTTGTGCTAAAAACACATGAAAAATAAAAGCAAGTAATGGTAGTATGTGGAAATTGCTGCCAAATACAAGTAATTTTTAGTGGTTATCCAGCAAAAGTTTATAATAATACGTTTGTTTTCAATTGGCACTGAAAGGATTGGGTAAGAAGGCATGAGAAATAAAACTCCAATTCTTCAAATGTTAACTGGAAAAGAAAGGATTGCCAATCCAGGAAATTCCTGTTAAAGTCATGAAGTTTCACTTCACTTTCCTTCTTAGACAAGCAGCAAGGAATAGGAACAAATTCCAAAGTAATTTTAGCTTATTTCCTGTTAGGAAAAAAAATAAATAATCAAAATCACAGAACAGATGGACAAAATGCTGTGTAACAAGACCTTCACACTGAGGACTGTACTCAACAGAGTGCCGGCCGTAAATAGCCACTTCAAAGCTGGCCCAGATCACCAAACCCAAAATTTACTACACATCTTTTAACATCACTGGGCTCAGTAAGAAACCTAGATACCTAGGAATGGCACATTGACATATCTGTCTTTCAGGCCTGCGGTTCCCTGGATGGAATCCAAATCTCAAAGTTGTGTTCCAACACTTCCCTCACAATGTCTAGGGAGAAACAGGCATTCAAGTCAAACTTATCTAAAGCTACAGGCATGAGGGATGACAACCAGCTAGTTATCTTAGAAGAAACATTTGCCACTGCACTACATATGAATTCCTTTTTCTGTCTAGAACACAAAGTCCAGGTCTCCTCTCAGAATCCTGGTGTTCTGTGAATAGCCAGAGTAGTCCTGCTTAAACACAGCTGGAAAAAGCTGTAGCACTTTTAGCTAATAGTCCAGTGGCTTAACCACTTTTCCAGGTAGTGACAGGCTTGGATTCACGGTACAGAAGTGAATGCAAAATCCAAAGTCACAAACAGAAAGCACGTGAGAAAAATTCACTTGTGCAGTATCACAAAGGGGGGAAAAGAGGATTCTTGGGTTTGTTCCTAAAACTGTTTAAGCAGACAGAAGCACTTTTTGGAACACCAAAAATAACAGACCTGTGCTGAATCTACAAAGGCACTAAGATGGCAGTCACTGCCTATTACATCTTTCTCTCTCTGATTTCTTTTTCTAAATAAAGTAGTTGCAGCTGCAGTCACAAAGAGCCCAGTTTAACTGATATATTTTCAGCTTTGCAATAGTTACTTACAGCTCTACCTTATTTCTCAAACCCTACATTTAACAGAGATGTAGGTGATTATCTCATCAGATATAAACAGAAGGGCATAGAATTTCAGTTGCCAAGATAAGGAAGCAATGAGACTTTACAGCTTTATGAATTTAAAAAGATATAGATTGTGAACACTTGGCCCTGTTGCAAGGGGTCTTCACAGCAAACTGGAAAACACCCTAATGGGGGATAAGCCACAGACAAGTCTCAAAATTTCAAACAAGCTTTTTTGGTTTTTTTTTTATGCTTGATTCCTAACAGTTGAAGATTAATCATTTATCAAAAATATTAGTCAAATATTAGATACATGAGTCTAATGTGTCAGAGTGGCTCTCAATTATTTGATGATTTTTACTCTTCAATGCAGATTAAATAAAGCTAAGGAGCTTTTCAACAAGACAAAGTTTCAATCAAAATAAGCTGTTTCCCTCTTCTCCAAGATCATCACTATTGTTTATATAGAGCTTTCCACAAATCAAGACTAGCCTGGTCAAAAATCTTACTACTACTATGAGCTGCTGAAAACTGGCTTGTCCTGGCTTGCCCACACATCCTTACTTCTGCCTATTCAGACAGGTATAACCTATATGCAGGCCAGGTGCCAGCCATCTGATGCTTTCCAATTGCTACAGACTGGATACCATTTTCTAGTTTTCTTGTGTTTTAATGAATGGTATCAGGTAACAGATATTATCAAGTAATTTATTTTCTGCCCTAGAAGACAGTCTTGTGCTATGTCCAATTAAAAAAAATTTGAAAGGTTTAAAAAAAGGGACACTACAGTCCCCTTCTGTAGTGTTTTCACTTCTTTTCTGTTTTTTTTTTTTCTTGCTTGCATCCTTCATTTAGAACTTCATTACTTCTGAAAGAAGCAAAACTTTAAAATCTAACTATTTCTGTTATTCCTGCAATTGTGGGGGGTTTTAATATTATGAATGGAAGATATTTAAGGAAAATGTTTATTGTAAATAGAGAATAAACCAAAAACAGCTGCAGGACTATTTCCATCAGCCCACTGACCACAATATTGAAGCAGTTTGCCTTATACAGGCTAAGAGGATGATTCAAGTGTTTCATGTTTGCTTTTTCTCAGTAATAACTTATCACAAGACTAGTTGGTCCATCTATACAGAAAATTCTGTCATTGCATCTCTTCTTGAAAAGACAGATCTAAACAAAAATAAGAAATAATTATCTTTCTTTTCCCCCCATCTTTCCCAGATGGAGAAACATGGCTAATTTTTCCAATAAAATCTATTTTGCACATATAGATCCATATATATATAGCAGCCCTTTTTACATAGTACCAAGAATATACAAAAGCTAGCAAAAAACCCTCCTACTTTTATGTGTTCAAGTTTTGTGATTGATTTCCACAAAACTATAGAAACCCATGTTCAGAATGTAATTTTTCTATTGTCAAATTCTTTGCAGGCATGCGTTTTGCAGACAGGTAAACACAGAGACAATGTAATTATCCATTACAAAATCTATTTTAGCCCATCATGAAGTATTTTTCCCCACATTGCACATGCCCCAACATTAAAAAAAAGTGCTCAAGTCAGTAAAGATTACAATGAAGTAGATTGAAAATATGATAATTTCTATTTCAGCTTCCAAATTATTGGTATCATAGAAGCATAGAATGGTTTAGGTTCAAAGGGACCTTAAAAGTCATCTGCTTTCAACCCACCTGTCATGGGCAGAGAAAGCAAGAAGGATTTTAAAGAGTCGAGTGTCATTATTAAGCCATATTTATATTCCAATGATCTTATTATATAGATGTGCTTTGGAACTTATCTGATCCTTACAGACATGAAAAAGAAGTTTCTTTACAGCTTAATATAGTATAATTTGGCTTCTATTTGTGGGAACAGAGGAAGACACTATTTCAGGTTTCCATTTTTCCCCAAGTATTCCAGAATGGCTATGACTGCACATCAGCTTTGGGCTGGATGCCAGCAGTCACCTGGCAGCACTGAAAGACCTCCAAGATACTCCCTGATGGTTTTGTTCCTGCACAGCACATTATACAAACACCACAATCCGTTTTAAAAGGAGTTCCCTCTTGGGTCTAAGCTCGCCTACATCCCTGACCTTCTCCTTTTATCCCAGCACATCATGGAATATAGTGCAGTTTCACCACAAACAGTCCTACTTCTCCTCTGCCTTTCCATACATATATACCCACACTATACAAATAAGTGTATATATACATGTATGTGTTACACAATGAAAGAGAAAAGCCACAAAATTCTATTACCACGTGGTTCTCACCTGTAAGCACACAGCCCGGCAGCCCACTAGCCTCTTACAAAAAAAGGATTATTTCACATTTGTCTATGATTGTAAAAAAAAAGGGAGGGATGCATGTGCTCCCTATGAGGTAGTTTTTTATATATTGACTTCCAACAAGCAGAGTTTTGCCCGGTGGCATGCCAGGAAAATCCTATCACTCATACAAAATCGGCGATACCACCATTACAGCCCTTAGACCTACGGATTAACAGTGTTTGGTACCTAAATTAATACACATGGTATGACTACAAACTGGAAACACACAAATCCTTCAGTGGTAACTGTAAACGACAGTCAAGTCGGTGTTAACCTGCATCACCATTCTGAAGGCACCTAGATAAACTGGAGAACTTTGAACTCCTGCTGTCATCACCTTTGTAATCCCACATACCTCTTGCTATGTGAGGTCTCTGAGAACATGCACACCTTCGTACTCCTCTGCTCTCTGTACCAGGCACTTGGGGTCTGCTTCGGAACGCACTGAATTCAGGAGTAATATTTCAAACCCCTAGGCAGACCATTAGCTAATTGTTATGCAAATCTGTGCCTTACAAAACGAAATTGCTCTTCACTGCTACAGCTTCTCAAAAGATAAATCAGAGTACTATCCTGGCACCTGAGACTTTCGCTGCTGGCAATGCATTCAGAGCAGGCGGCTCCAGTGACCCGAGGGGTGCCCCACTCGACTCCCTGCACACCCCGCACTGACACAGCCAGGCAGGTTTCCCTCACTGGCTCAGCCCCCTTTTTCCCATAGCAGAGCCCCACAATTCTCAAGTAATTTAATCGTGGTGCGGCAACACCGTAACAGCTCCAGCTGGTGCTTCAGGGGAGGGACGCCCAACGAAGGAGTCCCGGGCTTTTTATACCGTCACAGCCTGTGTGCCTGTTCCAATGGTGATATTTAGTCTGGGGTCTTCCCAGTGTTCACTGGCTCCTAATGACTCTCTGCGTGACCGGCCGCCCCTTGGACACTTCCTGGCGCTCCAGCCATTTCCTCTTCCCAAGGCACAACCTGCAGCTCCCACTGCAGCTGCACACAGAGCTACCTTCACTAGGTGTATTCCTCAGCAATACGCAGTTCCTGAACATAATGAAAACATCAATGCATCTGTTTTAAAGAATTTAACCACTTTCAAAAAATCCCTCCCTTTGAATTGGCTGGGGTCTGCATTTCTAGAGCACACAAGGCTTTGTCTTTTAATTTAATTTGGATTATGGTCAACGGAATGGGTACACACTGCAAGCAGCATTCCACAGATTCACTGGCGGTGAATGCACACCAGTGTGCATATCAGCACAGTCATATAAAGAAACTATATAATACAAGTCTGCTTCACAGCACCTACAAAGGGCATATTTAATTATACCCTTCCCATCCACAGGCAGAGGTGAAACAGTTCAAGATCCTAGTTTAAAAGGCGTCAGGGAAGACAGACCTACTATTTATCACACAGCAACCAGACCCAATATAAAAGACTAACCAGTAGCCCTTCCAATCCCACACTGCCAGATGGCACTAAATGGTAAGTGAAAGTGCTGCAAAGTACCTTTTTCCTTGCTTTTTTAACAGTGCAATTTTAATATGTGGTACATGGCACATTGCCATTTCCATTTTTTGAGTGCAAAAGCCTTGTACAGGGAACAGGGAGTACAGCCAACAGAACCAGATCTACTTAGAACTTTGAACTAAAATTCATTGTTTCATGGGTGAACAGCAAACGGTGGGGTTTGGGTTTTTGGTTGTTGGTGGTTTGTTTGTTTGGTTTTTTTGTTAGGTTTTTTTTTTTTGTTACTTTTCATGTTCAACACTACATATTTATTTGAAAAAACTGTTAAGATAAACTTTTAGTAAATGTATTATCATCAGGGGGCTCTCAATTATCTTCCACTCTGCTCAAATTCATTTTGCCAAGGGGATTTACAGGCACCTGTATATAATTTTCATCGGAGCAGCAGAATTCCTCACACTAGTCTGTGGTGGGCGTAGGCGAAGGACTTTTAAATCTCAACACATACGGATGACACAGAAGTCACTGTATTCAGCCCTACTACTTATCTGTAGAATTAGATAGGGGACACGCTGACTGATTTACCCTCAATGTATCCAACCCCATATTCATAACCACCCTATTTCAGAGAGATCAGCAATAGGCCCAAAGTATCTGGCTGTTACAGGTACCACAGAAGGCTGCAGTTTTGTCAGAGAAGTGTGCATACAGAAGTGCAAACAAGTAACTACTGCTATGAAGGTAAGTATTCACACTTATTCTCTAACACAGATAAAAGGCAAATACACACTGTAGAAAGAAAAATCTCTTTGATCCAACTTTATCCTGAGAAGAATAACCAAACAGAGCAGAGAATAACCAAACCAGAACAACCAAATAGAGAGTCGTGGTTACAAACCTACCCAAATAGAAGGGATGCAAGATTCTTGGTGAATTGTACTTGTACATGGCTATCTGGGTTTTTTTTATTATTAATCATTCTATTTGTGGTGCCTTGGCATAAGCAGTTCCTTTTTCTGCATTTAAACTGCTAACTGAGCAGGATAAAAGGGCAGATTATGAGACAGGCTTCTTTCAAAACCTGGAGACTCTCAAGACCATTCTGAGAAAACTGATAAGCAGGCTAGAAACCTGAAAATTCAAGGATAAGAGCAAGGATTAAAAATAAACACATCTCAGGATAAGGGTAATGCTACTGCATGTCAACATTGCAGTATTACACTGGCATAACAAAACACTGTTGTTAGGGCCTACCTAAATTACGCGCTGTCTTGCCTTAAGAATGAGACAAAATAAAAAAGCCTCTCACACAGATAGAAATGTTTTACAGAAAATACTGTTTTATGAACATCTGCCTCTCAGTAAAACCAGGCAGTCCCTTAAAATTCTGAATAGGAAATCTCCTCTATCTCTAGCACCTGAATTTGCCCCTAAAGGACACAGCTTAACTAAATCTCCTGAAAGAAGTCTACTTTTTTTCTTGCTTTTTTTTTGTATAAGAGAAATCATTTTCATTCGAGATGCACCTACATTTCATCACTAGTAGACAACTGTCAAAAGTATCTATTTAGCACAGGCTCCCTTCAGTGTATGGACTAGATCTTAAAAGCATCCCATCACATACTAGCTGATCCTACAAGAGCCCTGGAAAAGCCACTGCCACAACTGCAGACAGTTGCTTTTCTTATGTATAACAATTGCTCTGGGGAAAAAACAAACAACCAAATTAAAAAACAAACAAACAAAACCAAAAACCCAAACACAAACACCAAAATCAAGAAACAAAACACATTTCTTTCAAAAATGAAGCATTAAAGCCAGACTGGGAAAACTCATGGGCTTAAGTGAATCTACAATGACTACTGCAGAAACAAATGCTGAGACTGAATAGACTTCATGTTGGAAAACTTCATAGGAAAACCACAGGTTCAGATTGTTTAAAATGCAAAATTGTAACTCTGAATCTGGGGTTTTATGCAATGACAAACCTTCACTTTCATAGACGTGTCCATGAAATTCAGCTACTGATTTTAGTAGTTTGAAAATAAGAACATAAACTAAGCCTTTGAAGTAGTATAAATATGTTAGTATTCAGGCTTCAATTAGAACTCTCAAAGTCATTTCATGGGGAGAAAAGTTAGAGAATGAGGAAAAAAAAGGCTTTAGTCTGCTTTTAACTTTAACTTCAACTATCATTTACATTACCTCCAACAACTAAGAACAGAAAGACTTATTTTAAAACCATAATAATGTTACCACTAGAAGTCCCTTCAGTAATTTGGAAACCTTTCACAGAAAAGAATTTTCACACATACATATATGTGTGTGTGTATATATATATATATGGTACAATATTAAAAAAAAAAAATGCTGTGGGCTGTCAGACTCATGATTTTAGTGGGTTTTGGTGTCAAGTTCCTGAAAACATGTTGTGTTATTTTGGTAAAACAAATTATTTTTAGGATTGTTTAGAACGAACACACAAGATATAAGAAAACCTTTTTTTTTTAAGGAGAATTAAGCAACAATAAATCTTATTAATTCCAAACAAAAATTCCTCACAAGAGAATCCTGCAAAAGCCCAAGACTCAGACAGTTAAAATAAGGCTCAAAAAAGTTTAAACTGTCTTCTCCATATAAAATAGGAAGCAGTGGATACCTGTCTTTATTGGAACGCATGAGGATGATGGAAGCAACAAAACAAACAAAAAATCCACAAACAGAAAACATAACAATTTGCTAAATGAAGCATACCTAAACCATAACCATGCCTAAAAGCTTTAAAACCATGATATAAATAATTGATCTTTTATGTAATGAGGATCGTGGCTTGATTGTGGAAGACGTAGACCAAGAGTACAGAAAAAGCGTATCTCAGAGAATGCCACCAGATGACATTACTGCAGAAACAAACTTAACAGCCAATTCTGTTTCTCCTGTGCATTTGTAACACTTAATAAAACCACAGTCATCATTCACAGTGTGGTCAGTGCCTTAAGAAAGTCAGATTTCTTGTGTTGGTGTGTTTTGTGTTGTTTTTTTTTCCTAAAGAACAAGTCATAGGAAAACACAACTGCAAATCTGTTGTATGTCCAGTACCACCTGAGAGCTCCTCCTGAATGCAAATGTTTTCTCAACCACAGCCCATATGAAGAGGGAAAATGAAAGAAAACTCTCAGAAGTATCTGACCTCATGGCAGGTGGGGGGGATCATGTTCTTCTCAGACTCCCATCTAACTCAGCTGTGTGTTGACACACACACACGTTTCTATAGCATCACAAACTGCTTAGAGAACCTAAAGGTAAGGGAAGAAAAAATACAAAATGGGTATTTATGATAACTGAGGCAGTGTCTGTGACATGCACTGACCAAATAATATGAGTGTTACTTCTATGGTGGGGGGGAGGTCTCTATAAGGGGCAGTTAGCAAGCACAAAAACAGTTTGAAGGATAAAACACAGAACTTCTTCCCTTCCCCCCTCAGACCTGTGCTCTGGACTCCGATGGAGATGCTGCACCCTGCAAACCTCTGAAAACATGTTGGGGACTAGGCTCTTTTCAGGCCTATTTCTTCATAGAATAGTGAAGCCCGGGGGCATGTTTGGCAGTGGTGGCACGAGGAGAGGTTCAGAGCTATCCTTCTCCCTCAGGGAAAACCGAGAGAGTGCTGTGTATGTGTGGCCATGATTCCTGAAGTAACTTCAGGCTGCGAACAATAAAAACGTAGTGCACGTCTGAGTGTGAAGCATCTGGGAAGTTTGCAATGTTTCCTCACCATAGGAATAACACAAGGAAATAACCTTTGCATGCAATGACATTACAGCTGTGACAACTTTGGTACCATTAGTACTTTATTATTTTTTTAAACTACGTATGTCATCTATGCTTTGCCTGTACATAAAACACTTGAGGAGTCAGCCTGTCTGGTGTTTTGACTTTCACGTGGAACTGAAATCTAAAAACTAACCATGCCCAACTAATAATTAGTTGTTAAAAATCTGTTTTCTACTCACAAAGCGTGAAGCCAGTAAAACATTTTTGGACGCAACTCAAAAATCAGGCAATACATGAACATACACACTGTACACAGAAGCTTCTGCCTTCTACAGCAAGCTGAGAAGTGAACTACTGGCAAGAAGCACATACTAGAAGTGAGAAGGAAGTAAAGAAAATAAGGACTAAAAGTGCACCTTGATTTACTGCCATCTTTGAGATGCAGAAATTTTAATGCTGCACTGGCTTTCTGAAAAACTGCAAAGCAAGAATCAAGGAGTTTGCAAGATAAATGTTTTACTTGAATTGCATAATACTTCATAAGATTAAAAATATAATGTTATATGGTGCTGTTATCAGTCTGTTTCCCTATATTAATCTATAATAACTCTACAATAAATTCTTACAGACTTAACTGTATGTTAAAAGTGGTCTCCATAGTCCATATTTACTGCAAGCCTGGGTCATACCTGTGGGTTTCTAGTATGCATTTCTTTATCATCTGCTGATTTGTATAGTTCAAATGCACTGTAGTATAGAATTCCTATCAGGAATTCCATAGTTTATCCTGATCATCACTTTTACAGAACAGGTTATACTGGACTACAAATATCACATACAGGCCTACAAATATGACATACTGGGCATGTTTGTAGTAGATTAAAAATATGAATTTTTTGGTCCTTACTGGTGCATTCATGCCCATACAAATTATTATAAGGACACAGTTTTGCTAGAATCCTTCATCTACAATGTTGTATACTTCAGCGCAAGAAAGAAAAATGCAGATCAAGATGTCCTGTAAATTTGTTAGTTTTTTACCATGTGAAATGACTTATGATAGTGCTGTAACTTCAAATTTCAACAGAAGCTTGAAAAAAAATTTGCAACTTTTTTCAAAGTTTGTACTTTCATGTTGAAAGCTGAAGTGACAGTTATGGAGACTACTCTTCTAAAATTTTTTGTGACTGGTAAAAATTTGGCAACCCAAATTTCCAGAGCATCCCTTAAACAAGCCAAAATTTAGCTACTATGTATTACACATGGATGAATAAGTAAGTTTTCAAACTGTGAGGAATTTGTTTCAGATTTGAGCAGAATGCTCCAAAAACAAAGACATAAAATCCACTAACAAAGAAATACAGAGCTATTTACCAATTTACTTATATAAGCCACTTACCTAAAGTAAATAAATACATTATTATCTTTTTAAAATAAATTAGATGAATATCAATATCTGTTTATCTGACCCCTTGGAGCACTCAGTCTCCAGTTTATTCAGGTTTCTTACAATACACATACCAGAACATCCCTCAGAGTAATCAAATACCCACTTACTCTGCATTTCTTTATAGTCTGGGGAGTAATGTACTAAGGTATTATCTAATCAGTCAGTGTGTGGGTGGGGAAACCAACTTGATATTACCTTGTAGCATAGACTGTGTAGATTGGTATTACCTTCTAGGATAGACTGCATCACCCGTCATTACGTGGAAAATCTTTAGAAACATGAAAACAGTTATTCTGACAGCATCTTTCTGGCTTTTCTAATATGCTATCTTCAAACTCCCTCACACTATGAAACAAACCACTGAATCCTTCTATCAGTCCTCTTTCTGCCTGTCCACAGAGCATAATACCTACTGCTGTTATATACTACACTACTGTTAGGACAGCACAAAGTCTTATTTTTTCCTTCTCTTGATCACCTAAGTCAAGGGCAGAACTAGTCCTTCACAACATGTTTAATTGGAAAGAACCAATTCAGTTATGTTAAAAATTATGCTATTTCTGTCATATAATCAGTGCTTAATGGGAGTGCAGTATCTGGATTTATGGGACAGTACTTGGGGAATGTGGAGGCCAGAAACACCCATCTCTCAAAATATTCCTCATCTGAGAGAAACCAGCACATCTTTTTCTTTGGAAGGCAGGGAGCTAGAAGGTAGGAAATCCTGCCTTTATAGGTAGCCCCCAGCTAACCCCTGTGTGCATTCAGAAAGCATTCAATGCTCATTTGGCACTAGTTCCAGCACATGCAGAAACCAGGGCACTCAGGAGAAACCAGTACAACCATGCAGTTAGGAGCGTGCTTAAGACATGCACTGGGGCCTTGGAAGCTGAGAAAGGCTTGTGGTTTGTAGGCAATTGAGGTGCAATCACCCCCCTACATGGGTGGTAGAGCTGAGCTGGGGAGCTTGAAAAGTCAGTAGGATGGAAAAGGCAGAGCAGCTGCCTTACACTTAAAAGATCCTGCTTTTCTGTGTGGTAGAAGTCATGGGATCACAGTGGTGAAGCACAGGCTTCATCCTGTTTTGGTTAAGTGATGGGACTTCTTAGAGTTGTTTTAGTCTGGGAGCATCGTCTGCCCGGCTTTGGTTATAGTTTCTCCTCAACACTAGAGCAAGAGCTACAAAACCAAAAACCAAGAAAAATGCTGGTATAGCATTTCACTGTGTGCTGCCCCACTTCAAATGCAGACTATGAATGTTTCACTACATTTTTTTTTCAAACTGCTGACCTCTTGAAAATAAATCAGTAAGGAATCTACAGAAAGAAACACATCCTAATACAAATAGTGGTCATAACAAGAAATTATGTCTAAAATTCACATAACCACATTGGCAAAGAATAAAAGTAGTCATCTTGTTTTGAGAGAGTTTCTTCACAGAAAATAATGGGAAAAATTCTGAGATTATTTAATTTTTTATGTTCATATTTTAATGAAACTTTGGTTGTTTGCTGTGAACCTAGAAATTCATTTTATGACTGCAAGTCTATGCTTGTAGACTGTGCATGTTACAAGCATAAGTATAATTTGCACCCTTTGGTGCCTCAAAGCAAAATGAGGTTTTAGCTCATATATTGTTGTTAGACTAGCTCAATCAAAATAGTCCTATGAAGCCCATGAAATCTTTTAATTGGCATCATTTCTCCTTTGATCCTCATTAACATAAATAATTGCCTTATTTTAGAATCCATGGCAAGCAGGTTCCACCACAGTGGAGTTGGTTGTGGGCAACAAGTTCCTGATGAATATACCCGTATTAATTACATTGTCCTACATACTTATGTTGAGGTGCTCAAGATGGGCTTCTGATGAAAGATAGACTAAATAGCATGATCCCTTTCTGGAACAAATGTAAGCAGCTGGCAATATTCTATCATGCCCTATAATAGGGGAAAAATAGTTAGGGTTTGATTTTAACATAACCATCTGCCATGTATTTGGTAGTCCAAATATATGTGAGAAGACTTTCTGAAAGAAAGACAGGATTGATGTGTTGCCCTGAAGTAAGATTGTCTTGGCTTGGGTCCAGCAGAGAATCATAGAATGGTTTGGGAGTTCAAAGGGACCTTAAGAGTCATCCAGTTCCAACCCCCCTGCCATGGGCAGGGACACCTTCCACTGGACCATGTTGCTCAAAGCCTCATCCAGCCTGGTCTTGAACACCGCCAGGGATGGGGAAGTCACAGCTTCTCTGAGCAACCTGTGCCAATGCCTCATCACCCTCACAGTAAAGAATTTCTTCCTAATATATAATGTAAACCTGCCCTTTTTCAGTTTAAGGCTTTGTCCTGTCACTACATGCCCTTGTAAAAAGTCCTTCTCCAGCTGTTCTGAAGCCCTATTTAAGTACTGACAGGCTGCTATAATGTTTCCCTGGAGCCTTTTCTTCTTCAGGCTACAGTGAATAAGACTGGGAGATCTTTAAAAATACTAATGTCATGGTACCGTGCCTTAAGTTAGCCTTTCACTTAGGAGGACTTCTTCTAGCTTGAATGACGGACATAGCATCTGAATACAGTATTTCCAACACCGTGCATTACAGGTCTGTTTCTGATGTTCCTCAGGAGCAGAAGAAAGCTGTCACCTGCTGCTCAGCCTGGGATGGAAGCCACCTGCATGTGTCTGCTTAACTTCAGAGTTTGTCTTGGCAACTTCATAGTTGTGCCTTTAGCAAGATTGTGGTAATTGTAAAAAGAAAGAATATGCAGAAAGCAATCAAATAACTTCTGCTGATTTATGGGGAAGTGTGGTGGAGCCCAGCTGGTTCTGGGCTCTCTGTAAGCTAGGATACTGAAGAGGGAACTTTACACCTGGCAGAGGGTTAACCATGGAGAGTAAGGACT
>JAYRBT010000139.1:15836428-15852759 GCA_036023395.1 Myiotriccus ornatus
AGTGTATAAGTAGAAGCACTGTTGTAATAAAGGGGGGCTGGTATCCCTGATCACCGTGTCGTCCTCCCGCTCCGACCAACGACAACAGGGAAGTATTTATTGTTTTAATTTTATAAGGTCTGAGTTTTCACAATTAGTGCAATCATCAACTTCAATGTAGCCTCAAAGCTGTTGTTTTACATCACAGGCATGTATAAAGGGATCTTAATTAGATCAGGATCCAAAAATTTTTTGCAATTTTTATCCTGTGAACAAAGCTGCAAATTTGTGTGGAACTGATTAATTCTTTTTATGGTTTCACAGTTGTATTAATTTTGAGGTCACAACAGTCCTGTAGAGTTTATGTAGACTATCAGCTCCATCTGAACAAAATTCCTTGGCTATCTGTGGTAATCTTAGAGACCTGCACATGTGTACAGATCTCTTTTGGAACAGCCAACAGTAATAACTGCTTTTCACACACTACCCACAATAGCAGCTGTCCATATTTGATGTACTTTCCAAAGTTACACCCCTACTTAAACAAAATGTCATTGAAAGTACCTGAAGGATTTGAATAAGGAATCGAACCAATGGACCACATGCAAGAGGAAAAAGAGGTTAACCCTGCAGACTCCATTAAACATAGCGAAGGTCAAAGAAAAGCCAAAACTAGAACTCCACAACCATATTTGATTGCTCTCATAATCTCAGCTTCAGGCTTAAAATGTAGACTGCACCACAGAAGAAAATCCTTTTAAGCTCTGTGACCATCCAGACAATATACAATATAATGCAACTGGGCAGTGGTTTCTCTAACAAAGAAGTACACCACAATGCTCTTCAATTTTCAGGCAGAAAAATTAAGTGCAGGATTTTCCACAGCATAACAATGCACTACTCTGAAAGGCTGCCATCCTGTGGCAGCTTAGGGATGCTGGCCTGAGTTAATGGCTTCTGCACTCTGGACTCAAAAACATGTGTCCAAGACACCTCATACATAAATAGAATGAGTACTCTTTTTGTTTGTTTTTTTGTTTTAATCTTTAGGTAGTTTAAAGAAAAGGCTCTGGCCTCTTATGAGTTAACTGTACTATAGTGCAGCTTATAAGATGGGGCTCAATCAAATAAAATATATTTCACTCTATGGTTCTGCTGCCATATTCAGCCCTAAATTGCAGCTGCTGAATGAAAACACACAGACAAACACAAAAAATCTTTATAGAACAATTAAAGAAAATTAATTTGCTTGCAGTATCATTAAGATGTTTTCAGTAAGTTGTGCATACAAGTTAGAAACTAGTCTGTTGTATTTTTGTTTCCCTACAAATCGTAAAATAAGATGAGCATGCAACTTCTGTGAAATATAGTTCCATATCAAATAATCACAGAAAAAAAACATACTTCCAATCCTCAGGGAAGCTTTCTTTAAAAACCTGGGGAAAAATGGGTGTCTGACAATTTTTCCACTATTAGTACTATAGAAGTAATAAAGGAGTAACACACAGTTCTCAGAAATACATACAAAAATTTAAATTTCAGTTCCTTAAAATACATCTTCTCAGTTACTTGAGTGAGACTCGTATCTTAAGAAATTATATTAGCCATGTATATATATTATACCCTTAAAAAACTTGATTCAGATCCCAGTCAGTTAGTTAAACTTTCTTATGTCCACACTCTGTTATCTGCCAGGATAAAATAGGTCATCTGTGGCCCTGGTCTCAATTTCTTCTACCCAGGATGGCTTTTGGATTTACTATCAGCTGCCAGGTAGTACTACTTCACTGGAGATGTAATTCCCAGGACTACTTTTCTATCCTTATGCCCCACTCCCATGCTATTTTTCCAAGCTGTACTGTCAAAGCTTTTAAGAAGTAACTGTAATTCTCTCCTCCCATGTCCCTTGAAACACCAACCACTTTTAAAAGGGCACAAAGCAGGAGCCCTGCAGAAGTACCTGCACACATGCTTGTGTATGTAGTGCTATTGGACCATTAATCTGCTCTCCCTCACCAAGAGCCAGGGACATATTCCATTCCATATCTGTCTTCAGTCTACACTTCCCTTTCCACAACCAGGAATGCATGAATTCCCGCTCAGACTACAGCATTTCCTCATCTCAGTGCTGGCTAACACAATTTACCTTAGGAACTAGTCTCAAATCATTTAGCGTTCAATAGTCTTTTCAGTTTCTCTAGTTGCTGAAGTTCTAGTTTCCTCAGAGTGGGAAAGCAAATACTCTCCTAAAAAAAAATCCCCAACACCCTAAATTATAATTTCAGTGGTCTCAGAATTCTAGTCAAATACTATGTTTTTTCGTGATAGCAAGGAACACTCTAGAACATCTTTCTGCTTAATCCTACCTTGTGGGATTCAGCTCTGGGAGCTTCATGAATCACAGCATATCTAACCTTGCAGGAAGAAAGACCACTTGAAAGGAGTGGTCTTTTGCCCTGACTTTGAAGCCAACATACTCCTGCTTTCACAACTGAATTAACTTTAGGACATAAGGAGACAAGGAAGGGGAAAAGCCTGTATCAGAGCAAATACATTTACCTGTTATACTACTTCTCTGACTCCCTTTCTTGACTTCCTTAATTTCCTTTATGCTGTAAATCAACAGCTGCTGCCCCAGGCCATTAACACTCGGAAAAGAAGAGCCACAGAAATGGCACAGCTGAAGCAAAAGTATTTCAGGTGAATTCAATAATTGCAAACATAGGCCAATGCCTTTCATTTAAAGGAGAGGCTAGAGTAAGTGGGATTTGTATCTTATGCATGTATGCATACATTGAAAACTATCTTTAATTAATCATATAGCTTAATGAACTGGCTGTCCATCCCACAGTGATGAAATCTGATTTTAATAAGTTTTGGTTGGTTTGTTGATTGGACTCAGCAGCATTCCTAAGTATGTACCTAACAACTGTGAACTTTTTTGGCACATGGTCTATGCTGTGCTAAATGGAACCCATGTTGTAGTCTCAGGAAGTTGTGGAAGTTTCCTTTCACTGACACTGGTACCCAGACTAAGAATCTGTATTACAGTATGTTTTCTTAACTTTGGCCAAGGTTAATTGGTTGGTTTGCACCAGGTATGGTGATGGTAGTTCCTTAGGATCCCAGTAAGAAAGGCACTCCCATTGTAAAGTATCACTTAAAATGCCATTTACTGAAGGTGACTCCATAAAGAAGAGGTGAATTGTATGAGTGATTGCAAGATGCATTATCAAATGGGTTCCTCTGATCAGGGTAAACCACAAAATGCAGATTCTATGCTTCTCAGAGTTGTGTTGTTGTGCTCAGGAAACTACTGTACACATTTCTTAAAAATTAAATAACTCTCTGCTTTCTTTCTGGTGTCAAATTAAAAAGGGTGTTCTGATGAGCACTTGTTGCTGCAGTTTAGATGGAGACAAGGCCATGCATGTGGCATGGTTGCTGATACCAAGTGGGAGCTGCCTGCAGGCTCCTCTCTTACCATCAGCCATCTCAGTCTATCCAGCAGCCAAGGGATATGCCCAGCACAGTGCAGGGTTGAAGGCTAAGCTGTACATGCAGCACAAGGCAGCACAGAACAGACATGATCACTTGCAGATCACAAAATCCTGGATATACAAGGCTTCCTGATCAGGGCCATTACACAGCATTTAATTGAAGCCTTTCTAGAATAAAGGAGGGGACATTACAGAAAAGAATTTGAGAAGCTGTCAGGCAAGCTGTAGAAGGATGAGCAAATCATAATATTATGCAACACACTGCATTACAAGCACCTACTGCAACACTCTTGGGAGCAGAATGAAATCCGCTTACAAAAGCACATGCACTGATACTGAAAACCTCTTGGCACAGATGATAAGGCAGGAATATGGCTGAATCCCATCTCTTCTAATCACTGGAAGGCACAAGGAGACCTAAGAAAGTTAAGAATCAGGCAATTAAAAACAGGGTAAGATGGATTGAGAAGGTAAAACCGGATTTCTCAGCGGAGGCATGGATCAGTCCTTAGGTAGTAAGGACCTCTTACACCATGCTCCACCGCCCCTTTTTTTTTTTTCCTGAGTAGAAGGACACAGAGGAGAACTGCCTTGCTTTTCAAAGAGATTAAAGGAATCCTCCAAGCAACACATGTTTCTCTGAACATATATACAGTGGTATGTACAAGATGGCAGAACTAAATAACCACATTTCACAAAGCATATAAAATGGAGTATTTTTGCTCTTTTGGAGAAATCTCAGACGTTCTAAATTCTGGTGCAGAGGAAGGTTAATTGCAGAGCTAGTTATCTGTGAAGTTCCGCTGAAAAAGGCAAAGTTATTTTCCTTCTTTACTTATTAGGACTTTTTGCTTGTTAGATACGTAATACCTCAGTGTTAATAAGTGTCTCTTGAAAGTCCTCCTCATTTGTGATTGAATATATAATTTCTATTAGTGCAGCGTGAGTCTTACATTCACAAAACTGGCAGCAGGGACTTGAATATTTATAGACTGCAGTAGCTTCAGATAAACTTAATATTCTATATTTACAGAGGACTAATCTGAAGGACCAACAAAGCATTCCAAGAACACGTGTGTAAGCACTGATTCAAGACCTGGAGTAAGAGGCACATAGCCCACGTTAAGACCCATGCTTTCCCCTGAACTTCACTCTTTCTAATGTAAGCTAGTTGGCTAAATTGTTGGGCTTTGCCCTGGAAAACTGACAAGCCCTACAGGTTATGCTGGGACCTAAAGGAAAGACAGAAGTAATCTGCAGGGATAAAGCATTCTTCAGACACTGTTCGGAATTTACCACAGCAAGAAGGAATTAATTGCTTGCTGAAATTTTTCTTCATGTTTCCTTAGCTTCCTGCCCAAAAAAATCATTATTTTCACACTTTTGGACAGCTTTGACTTTATGTACTGTATCTTTCCTTCTACTGAATTATTTGTGTTGCACAGACCACAGAACATACTGCACTTCTAGGCTGGGAACCTGAGCAACTCCAGTGAGACAAGAAATCTCTGTGATCAGAGCAAATGAACTAACTGCTCACTGAGCAAAGTGACTTTGTGAGCCACTCTGACTCTTTGTTGTGAATGAATGGTCCAAGTTGCCTAAAGAATCACTGTAAAAGGTATTACAAAAGCAGATTTAATATAAATTGAGAATAGCATGACAATGTTTGATGGCAAGGTTCACTCTACTTCTTACTGCATGGATGAAACATACAAAGAGAAAGCAGATTAGAAACAATGTAGAATGATTTACAGGGAGACTGAGGACACAAAAGGCTAAGGAGAAGGAGACCCTTCCTTTTAGTCACAAGGTTCAGAGAGGATCCCCTTGCTTTCTGAACTCCTGGTGGAGCCTGGGTGCAGCTGAGTCCAACCTGAGTACCAGACTTAGTCAACAGTCGATATCTAAGGGATTTAGTAGGTCTTAATTATTTTCTAATTTATCATTTTATGAAGTGATTCAGTAGGACTTACTACAATTGCAACAACGACTTAAGCACAGATGGGAGACAGCAACATTCATACTATACTTGCTATAGGGTGTTTGAATCAATTCTCACACACACATACATAGAGATGTATATATAAGTGTACTAAGGTGTATATGTTAAAAAAATTCCCCTTGAGTTCAGTGAAATACTCAAGTCAAATGCCTCTGCATTTCCCAGTGGGCAAAGTTTGAGCCTCGAGGATTAGGGGTATCAACCTAGGCTCTATCATCAGCTTTTGGTGATGATCCTCCAGTTACTGCAAACTTGAGAGCTGGCAAGCTCCAAGAGGTGTCCCACTCAGAGGGAGATGCTAGTTGGAGCCCAATGTGGTCCAGGAGACCTCAAAGAGCCTCACTTAGGATGCCTGTGTGTAGGATTCCACAATGATGGAAGTTAGTCATCAGTCAATCTTCATCCCAGTCATAATCCAAGACAATAATTACTAGAATTTTTCAGAAGTCCAGTAACAATAATATTATTTCAAGCTATGATTCATGCAAGTAATGTTCCAAGGCTATCCAGAGAAACTGATTATCTCTTGTCCCCTTCCTTGGTTTAGCCAACAGAAGTTCCTTGTACAGACAGTGTTTCTAAGAAGTTCAAGGAAGCTTAACTTCCCAAGAGCCATTAATCAAGGCCAAGGTCTAATGAGAATTCTGGAGATCATAAAGCAGCCCGAAGAGGAGGCACCGCCACACCCTTGAAATCTTGTACTGAGCCTGCACAACTAAATTCCATGCCAGAAAAATGTCTGCATAAATAGTACAATATGATTACTCTTGTCTCTATTTATGAGATACAATACACCCTCCCACTGACTACCAAAAATGACTTCCTAATGTGTATTACAGTCTGTGAGGGTTTTCTTCTTTGTGTTGTATCAGTATTCAGAAGAACTGCCTCACTGATAACATAATTTATCCTATTGTGGCTGCTGCTACAGCTAACCTTAGCTACTTAGTAAGAATAGATAGTTACAATGAAGAAATGCTGTGGTAACTGGAGTCAAATAGGAAAGAATAAAATGCCTTATTATACATCTCTCAGGAAGTCTCATTTATATTTACAGATACAGATGGAGTACTCTCTGTTTATATATCACTATGTATTTATCTACTGCTCTTCTAAAAAAAAAAAGTCTTTGAAGCTTGAAATCACTGCAGTCTTTAACAGTTATTTTAAAAGCATGATTCTCACTAAGATTGAGGATAATGAGACTAGGCTTTCCTTCCACTATATCAGCTTAAAACACTAGTAATTCACATATTTAACAAGTTTTATGTGCCAAATAATGGCATTCAGTGTTAGGATCAAACACTTGAATTGCATGTGAGAAAGCATTTTAAAGATAGATGTGGTTTGTTTAGTTTTGCTTGTTTTGGGGTGGTTTTTTTCCAAGTTATTCTCGACCTGATAGCATGTTAGCATAATTTCAGTAGAGTAGGTCAATTCTTGCTAAGATTAATATACACATGAAAAGCTCAATACTTCAGGTTTTATCCAAACACACATTTCCTGGATTTGGATCACAGCTCTCTACATTTGCAAGGTTTATTCTGCAACTATTTTTCATTTAGTGTTAGTAATTTTCTGCAACGTGGCTTCATCAGTTCAGATACTTGGTCTGAATTGTTAGTGGTCCACAGAAAACCTGAGAAATCAGCTGAGTTAGCAGATGAAAAGAAGCCCAGGAACATTTTAGCAATGGCTATTAGGACCCTGTGGGGAAAGATATTTACAATTGCCCAGGAGGAAATTTCACAAGGGTAAAAGGGGTCACTGCCAAGAGTGCCATCAAGTTACACTGACAACCTTCAAGATGCCCTTCCTTTTGTGGAGATGAAACAATTAGTAGGTCTGGAGTTTACCTTAAAGATGGAATTAGTCCTTTCCAGGCATTTTTCATCAAGAGCAAGAAAACTCTGCTATGTGATCAAGTGCCATGTACATTCCCAAGGTAGGAAGAAAGCTTCCCTGACGTTTAGCTGCTCAGTGTCATGCCACAACCTCTGGACAAAAAAGAAACAGTATGTGGTTCAACTGATTCCTTTCCTCTCTGCAGTTTGGGGTGATTTCCCAGCAATCATCTGCGGTTTGTTTTCATGAGGCAATCCTATATGTTCCTACCACTGGAACAGCTGTCTTGAAAGTAGCATTTAAATGTCTTCTTTTATCAGACCATACTACTTGGTACATGGAAATTTCCCAGTACTGTTACATCTCAGACACTCAGGTCTTAATACAATTAACTTGATATCTTTCTTTCACTTTATTGCCTTTCAATTGCCCCTCCATCTCCACAAAGAGGGAAAAAAAAAAAGATGGGGGGGAGGGAGAGATTTAACAATTATCTAGAGGGTTGCAAAACCCAAGTTAGCTTTCTCTTTCATTTTTATAACAATTAACTCATTTCCTATATATATATACATAAAAATTTAGGACATTTCTGACTTTTATTCCAGGAGAGCCAGAAATGGATTTAGTTTTATAGGGTAGAAGGCTTGGGGGTTTTGTTTCCATTCCTTATGACTTGGATTACAATCAACAGTAGAGGTAAGAAGAAATCTTCTACATAGCTGCCACCCCTATGAACATCAGTTTATCAAAAAACAACACTTCAAACAATTAAACAGTTAGGCTGATGATGTAATAAATCTTTTAAACTGCATTAATCTTTCAAGTAATGCAAACAATTAAGGCTGCTGTATGAGATGTATGAGATTGCAGACTTTGATAGGTAAACACAATGAAATGTGAAAGAAATGTGTGCTCCTATATTATATCTTATAAACAAATTAAATATGCTGTAGCATAAGTACTTGTGGAGGTTTTTTTCATCATACTGAAGCAAGAAGGTCATGTTTTGCTCTTGCAACTGGAAGCATGTAATTTATTTGCAAGAATAGCATTTCTCTCAATCTTTTAAGTATTTTTTTTTTTCTGAGAGCTCTATCAAGATTTGTGCTTTGAAAAGGAAGTATATGTTTTGTTTGGTTTTATTTCCATGATAAAAGCATGTCCACACAAGCTTCAGGTAGCTCAATAAAATATACTCAAAACTACAATAAAGCAGTGGGAACCATGTCTCACTTGAGGATCCAATGCAGAGCTTTTAGCTCTGTCCTCACTCTGTGCAGGACTTTGTGCCTGCTTCCTAGGGAGGAGTTAGGCCAGGTACTGTATGAACTGCAAGTAAAAGGAGTTCTGCATTGAATCCTAAATTCCTGGACATTCCCCCTCTGAATCAGTGAGCTCTTAGCTTCACTACTTGAGCTACAAGCCCTGTATCCTGTGATGCACTGGCACCTCCTCCTTTACCACACCAACCAATTCAGCATTGAATGGTTTGCGAAATATAAGACATTCTGCCTGCACACCACATGGTTGTGACAGTATATCTGTACTCACAGAGCAGACAGATAATCCGCCTAAAAGCTTTTGCAGTGCTAAGAATAGGGCTTCATGACCACATTGCTTCTAGTAGGATGACATCTCTCTTGCCTTCTTACTGTTTCCCCATCTCACACATTGTGTGCGTTGCAGGTCTCTCCCATCACTACTCTTATTCTTCTCAGGTTTTCAGTGGGGATTTTGAGTTTTGATTGGCCAAAAGATAAACTACCATACTAAGAGTAGACTGAAATAGAGTGTGCTGAGCTTCTTGCTGCCACAACTGGCTAATGACTCTAAAGCATTGCAGAGTATGTGTGTGCTATATTGCAGTCACTTAATACTACACAACTCTACTGGACATAAAGTGTAGTAAAACTAGGAAGAATTTGGCCTGGTATAATTATTAAGTGCACTGTAGTTTCTTTCAGTTGAGCTCCACATAGTGTTGAGAGTAGTATCTGCCATGTTGGTTTCATACCTCCTGGTGTTCCATGGAGGCAGCAGTCTCAACAGTGTCCCTGAGTTTGTCTCACTGCTTTTCCCTATGGTCAAACTCACAGCTGAAACATAACCCCACAGCTTGTCATTAGAGTCGTCTAACTAAGGATCCTCAAAACTCTGCAAATACATGCTGCACCATTAGAGGATGGATGCTTTACAGTGGCCATGCTGTGCTGAAAACACATTAACAGCACTGAGAGACTTGGACAGCAAAGAACTAAACACTATTTCCTGGGCTAGTGCAGTTACCCCATCAGCACTTGCTAGTGACTGGCTATTCAGATCTGTGTTGGCAACCATGTAACCTTTCTTGGTAGGTGTTTTTATTCTGGATGGTATAGATTTCTTTACTAACCCCTTTAAAATTATATCTTTGCACAGGATTTATAAGAAATTTTGTACCTTTTTTTTTTTGAGAAATACCATGGAATTTTCTCACTGCCAGTGTGCCAATCAATACACTGCTGTAGGTGTTTCTTTTTTAAAAATTCTGTTGGCTCTATCACTTCCTCCTCACCCCACTATAGTATAATGTAAATCACATGTTTTCTAATATCAGGCCCAAAAGGATGCTGCTATTGTAAAAAGATATTTCTCTTATACTGATAATGCATTTATGCAATGCTGATGATTAAATTATAGTATTAATAGTATGAAAATACTTTAGAACTACTATGAGATAATATATGAGAGACATTTTGAAGACAAACAGGAGTATGGACTAAGAACTGCACTGAACATAAGGGTGTAAATATTGTACTGCCTCTCATGTAGTACACTGGCTACCTCAAATCATGGCAAACCTGTTGCTTACTGCTAAGAAGATAATAAAAGAAGTGCAACCTCTCTCCCTCCTGACTCTCACGGTGAGAAATAAAAAAGATTTCTGAAAGGAGAAATTGTATTTTCAAGGGCTCTTAATGTGAAGTTAGGGAATATTCATTTTAAAGTGGTGCTTCCACGGTAAGAGTTCAGCAAAAACATATTCAGTGAAGTTAAAAAAAACCACACAAAAACCAACCAACCAACCAAAACCCGACCCCCCCAACAAAATACAAAAGTAAAAGTTTCAACTGTAATATCTACCTTTAGTTTATATTTCCAGGGGACCAGGAGATGTACTTTTGTAAATATCTCTCATCCTAAGTTTTCCTAGTAGCTAATATTTTAATCAGACAAAGAATAAAATATTTGATGTCTTGGTAGAAAATTCTTACCAGAAAAAAAAAAAAAATTAAATACCTCCATCCTAGGATTGCTGTATAATACTGAAGGCTTCCTTGCAGCACCTTTCCTTGCCTCAGAGCACCCATGCTCCATAAAATGACTACATGTTCTATGCATCTTTGTGTCAACCCCCTATGCTGGTACAATGCCTGCTGCCCCAACATATGGAACACCAAGGCAAATTACCATTCCCTTAAACAGTCAGTGCCAAAAATCAGGAAGAAGGAAGTAAACTCAGTACAGTAGGTGGCCAGAGTTTAATCACTGAACAACCAGTAAATTGTCAATACTGTGGCAAGTTTTCTGGGCCTTGCCTAAGAAGGTAGAAAGTTTAAGGAAAAATAATCAAAAAAAAAAAAAAAAAGAAGTAAGGGAGAAGGACTATTGGTAAGGGAGTTCGTATCACTAAGTTATCCATGTAAACTGTCAGTAATCTGTTGAAACATCATTCCTCCTAGGAACAGGTCTGAGTGTGTTCTCCAAAGGGCTGACTCGAACAGGAGGCTGTGCTGTCAGGACAAAGCGAGTAAACTACGAGATCAGCGCTGCCTGGGCCTTGCACAGGACACTTGGGGACATGAACACTGCAAAGAGGTTGCAACAGTAATTATTGTTGTAAATCACAGGACCCAGGCTACCACTCAGAAAGTAAATGTTCTTGCTGAGTAATAGGATACAGCACACACTGATATCAGCGACCAGCACCAGCGTGCACATGCATTGCAGAGCTTCAGCTAACTTATGAAGCAGTTTAAGCATAACCCAGCTGTTTTCACTCACAGACACATTTAGTGGTGGAGAGCCTGCAATACAAAGTGTGAGAAGCCACAGAAGTTCCAACCAATGTGTGTTATTTCTTGGCTTGATATGAGGCCTGTGTTAATTTAAAAGACTTACATATAGTTGCTGCATATGAAATGGCACAGAAGTGGGCTGCATGGATTGTTTTATTGCTTTCTCTTCTCTGGTACAGCACTGTGTGCTGGGCTTTCACTGCTGCCTCCTAGACTAAATCTATGTAACCCCTTTTTTAAAACCCCTCCTAGGAGTTGAGTTGCTTTTCCTTTTAATGATTTGTTGATTACATGTACCTCATTGGTTAGACTGAATTAATTAAATTTGGCTTGCAGTCAACAAAACTGAAATACAATCCTCTTGGATTCATGCTGGTGCCTGACTGAAATCCTGTCTTCCCTATGAAGGAAAGTTCTTCTGTTTACTGTCTTCTGTTGACTGTAGGCCACATTTGACCCCAAATTAAAGTCTTTAACAAATCTTTAAGGGCCTTTAATCAGGACCTGCATGATTAAAGACTCTATGTTTTCCTTTAACCTCACATCTTCCCATTTATTGCCAAAGCCCAACATAATTTGTTAGCAAACATTTGCTGCTTGAGCAAAACCTTGCTCTTGGTTATACCAGTTATGCCATTCTAAAGCAGTGTCACTTAATGTATTAGAACTGCCCCAGATTACACTTGCATACCTTTTAGGGACTTTGACTCGCCCCGGTGAGCAGATAATTTATCCTTTTCTGACATGCAGGGTCAAAAAGTGTCCATTGTTTATGTTTAAGCCACTGCAGATAAAGACAGAAGACAACAGCAGATTTGTTTGCTGTGGAATCACAGGCCTTCAGTTAAACATTACCACTGTCAGTGCCAGCCATCATAGGAACATGACTGCTGCCCTCAGAAGGGTCACTGATCTGACTCCAGCTTCTCAGGCCAAGTCAAAGCAATCCTGCTGACTTGTTCTAATGTGTTCAACACACACGTATTAACTATCCCTCTTCCATACGCAAGTATTTCACATCAAAAGCAACGCAAAATTTATACCTAATGTTCACAAATGATTATTTTCTAATTTTTTTAAAGCCCTAAGTAGGAAATCAGTGGTTGCAACAAGCCTTTTGATTTATGTTCACCAGCACGGACATTATCTCCTGCCATTCTGCCTTTTTTAATGGCCTTTGCTGAGTTGCAGTGGATTTGGTTCTTCCCACTAGCAGCTAGGTTAATTATTAAGTATTGCAAAGCATTACTAAAGTATCAGAAAGCATGACTTGCCTAAAGCATATTTCAGTGTGCAATTATGGTGCTACTATAGTGTATTGGAATTACAAGTTTACAAAAAAATAGGGTTTATATAAGCCTACTGAGATTATAGGGTTTGAACAAAGAAATAGATACTGTAACTGTAGCTGGGTTTTCCTTTCCTATTTTTCTTTCTTCCTGTTTGCCTTGACAGTAGAACTTGAACAGCAGAGAAGCAGAATACAAGTAATTTGTTTACATTTTTTAAAAAACTGTCCGGAAACTGTGAGGAAACAAAACCCTGCCACACTGTAAATCCACAGCACCACACACCACCTACCTCTATGTGTATGTGATTAACACAGAACACAGAATCTACACAGAAGAATGGAGTTCTTCTACACAACTATTCCTAAAATATGTATATAAAAAATGGAGAAGGATTTCTCCTCAGTTCCCTGATTGTAATGACAATAATAATTTCTGACCCACGGTAGAAATATAGTTATGGTTCTCATGTAGTCCTACTCCCTGCTGTGATCGCAAAAATTGTTTCAACTTCAATATTAAGATGATTAAGCCCCACATTTTAAAAGTATTAGATCTCAAGAAGAACAAGTCAACTCATTAATCTTGATCAATCCTTTTTCCCTTTTTACAGGCAGAGCACAGGCTCAATTTCAACAACTCAAATTCGACCTAAAAGCAAATCTAAAGTGATCCCCCAGATAGCACAGAGTCCTGACTGGGTAATCGAGCATAGCTGTGGGACTGAGGACATCCACTCAATGGACTTAAATTACAGCTGTGTAATTTCGAACAGAAAGAGTGCAGTCACTATAGGCAAGCATAGGTCACTTCCATGTGTGCCAGAAAAGAGAGAAATGCACTGCTGTGCTGCCCAGGGAGTAGTTTTATAACTACTGTGTGCCATGTACTTATTGCCTGAACAAAGAGGAGACATCTCTTTAGATCTGCCAACCCAGCTCTTTTCATCAGTGTAAGATTCAGACTCAAAATGAAGACTTCAGTAGCAAAGGTCCCTTCTCAGTATTAAATTTGTTTGGAGTTTATTCCACATTTCTACTGGTACACACACCCACCCACCCCTACCTCATAGCCGACTTCCACAATTGCTTCCCCTCCAACTTCAATTACAGGCCATAGTGTCATGACAGCTCAGAAGTGAACCTCAGCTGTGATCTCTCTTTTCTCTTGTAGGTACATTTCCCAAAGGACCAACTCTCACTTAAAGTTTTTCAGCATAGAACTAAATGGGCCTGTCAACTACCATGAACCTATTCTCATCTGCCAGCACCAGTCTCATAGGGAAGGCATTCTCCTCTGACATTATCTTCATTTTTGTCTGAGTGAAACCTGGAGCTTTAGTGTTAGCATGGATCCCAAGGTTGGGAGCTGGCAGTCCTTTCCAATTGCATTAAGATAGCAAGCCCTACTACAGCTGGGAACTGCCAGGGACTCACCTGTCAGTGCCTGTGGTGAGCAATGATACAGCTACATAAACCTTTATCTTCCAGAATTCCTTTACCTGCTAGGTATAAAATGAGCAGGTGGGTCACTTCCTTCTCCACCTATTGCCTCTTTCAAAGGACGCTCAAACACACCTGCCTCCACTTCTCTTCTGTGGCCACAATCCTATGAGAAAGACAGAGGAGAATCACTGGGGCTGTAGCTGAACAGTTTGGGAAATGTCTACCCTGTGAATGCAAGATAGTCGATCTTGATATGCTGAGGAGCTTGATGATGCCTGGAGCTAGTTCTGCATGGACCAAGCCACCTCCAGATCTAGCACAGCAGCGTATGTACACTGTTGTGTGCCCAAGCCAGTAAAGCCTGCTTTGCCACATGGGCATATTTGCTGGACTGTGGACTGAGAGCTGGTAAGTGTGCCTGGTCTTGTCAACTACTGCAGATTTACTCAGCCCCTGCTGGCTCCTGTGCATCCAAAGCTGTCCACCTTTACTCCGCATATCCTCTGGAGTTCATACTAGCAGGTCGCCACCTCTTTCCTTGTTAGACAAGGGTTTTAATAGCTTAGTGTGCTTTTGGGCCTTGGGAAAAACAGGCCTAGCTGGCAGCATGGAAATACATTAATAGTTAATGAACTGTTCTCTTAATGGCCTTTGGAATTGCCTCCAGAGATGCTTCATTTCTGTCATGGTGCATACCCTGCTAACTTTCTGTTTCAGCCTCCTTTGATGTAGGTCCCTTCAGCCAGACAGAAGAATATAAATTAAGTCAATTGAGATACATTCACTATTAATAGTACTAAACTATACAAATAGATCCATTATCCACAGACACTATTAGTATTAGGGCATGTCTATACATGGGAACTACCACTGGTAGGTGAGAATTTGTAACCTGTTGACACACAACATTTTACTCTAAGATCTCACTGTTACACAACGTACACATCTGCAAGAGGAAAATTCACCAGAGTGCTCAGTCTAGGTTAAAAGTGGAGCTAGCATTGTGTTTCTTATCCTGCTCTGTCAAAATCCAGACTCTCTAATTCAGCCCAATATAAAGAATGTGCAATTAAAAATACCAGTTACTGGCATACCTTAGCAGTGCTGAAGACTTGGAGAACATTTTTAATTTCAGTTTCGATCTACAAGTAGTCCTACATGCAACAATCGCTATTTTGACTGAACAGTAGCCTACATTTCAGCAACTGTTAAGATTGAAAAATCAAGACTGCACCTT
This sequence comes from Myiotriccus ornatus, assembly GCA_036023395.1. Taxonomy (NCBI): domain Eukaryota; kingdom Metazoa; phylum Chordata; class Aves; order Passeriformes; family Tyrannidae; genus Myiotriccus; species Myiotriccus ornatus. The sequence continues at coordinate 15,851,787 of JAYRBT010000139.1, forward strand.
TGTCACATGAACAACAGAGGAAATACTGGTGCTCAAAACGACCTCTTTTAGTCTCAAGCCAAGTCACCTCCTAAATACTATATAGTTAAAAATCACATAAGCCATGCTCGTAGCAGTATTTTAAACATAACCATAAAGTCCTGCTGAACATTAATAATTTTAAACCTCTTTTGCATGAAGAGAGTAATACACACAGAGGTACAATGGATTTCCCATTCCTGCTTTTAAAAGAATTAGAAATGAAATTGTATTGCATAAAAAGCTCATTATCCCAGATCCCTTTGGGAAAAAGGGAGGAATATATTTGCATCATGATCATGTTTCTGGCCTCAAAAATTTTTCTCATTCTCCCTTATTATTGGCATACTAAAGAAACCTGTTTTATTGTTGACAAGCATTTTTCCAATAAAACTAGATCACCAATGCTAATTGTAATTACACACATTATGACAGCTTCTAAAAGCCTTGTAGGGAAAGCTGCTCAGCTTCTCTCGCTGCTTCCTAAACATCTGTAGAGCTATGGCAATTTATATCAGCAAGCATCTGTTGTATATAATTTTATTTCCTGAGAAGCACTACTCCAGAGATGCTGAATGACAGTCAGCTGCCATTAGCTGTTCCCAGAGCCAGTGCTGGTAACTCAGAGGGAACCACCTGACCTCCCAGGGCTCCCCGCCTATCAGTCAGCTCTCATAGCAATGGCTTTGCTAGGAATTTCTTCACATCATCTCTCACTGTTAGCACACAGGATTGATAAAAGCAGGGGAAGGTAGTTGTGGAACAGCTGACCCAGCTACTGGTGTCAGTCCAGAAAGTAATTTAGAGCCAAAGACCTCTGAAAGAATAACACAACATTAACTACAGTGACCTATTTGTTATTATTATTAATGGCCAGCCTTTGTGAACGAAGAACCGGGGAAGGTCTTTACACCTTCCAGCCTGCGCATTGGATTTTTTAGGTGAGTTACAGTGT
>JAYRBT010000139.1:15855611-15896544 GCA_036023395.1 Myiotriccus ornatus
TGGATCAGGGGTTGGACTTGATGATCTTGGAGGTCTTTTCCAACCCAATCTATTCTATGATTCCATGATTCTATGATCCTTAACATGGTGTAGAAAATACCAGTTATACTTACTGTGTGTAAAGATGCCAAACAAATTATTAATGTACAGCACGGCTTTACTGTTTCTTTTTCACTGGCATTCCACATGCTGTTAGACTCTAGGCTGTTCCCTCTAGGTGTTCCCTTGGTGATTCCGAGAGCCTGGGGACTCCACAGTTGTAACACTTGACAGTAACGTCTTGAAGCATTCAGACAGCATGATAACTTGCTAATATACACTGCCAATACAAGTGGTGAATATGTTGGTGTGCTTTCTTCCTTAGTTACTCTTTGTCACCAATTGCTCCAGTATATTCTGCTCTGGACATGGTGTTTTTTCAGTACCCATTTTTTTCAGTACGCATCACACTGACAAGGCTACCAGGATCTCTGGTTCATCCCCTCTGTGTGTCCTTTCACCAGGATTACAGAAAGGACTCACTTTCATCCACAGTACAAAGGTCATATGCAAATATGGTCAGAACAACTGGTTTACAGTTCTTCTCTGAGCTGCAGCGATCAGGCACAGGGCTTCTTTAGGGTGCACCAAAATGCTCTGGTCATGTGATTAACTTCTCCTTAAGTTTCCCTTTCCCCTCTCCCAGTTTCTTACTATGCCACCCACATTTGCTCCCAAACAAGCAGCTGTTACCCCTTTGCTGCTGCCCCCAATTTTGCTGACTTGATATCCTGATTTGGTTCTACCCTGGCCATCAATTCTGTTAAATTAGTACTGCTTTATTTTGCCCACTGAATACTTCTGTTTTCTCATCCTGCTGTCTTTTTAGAAACGACGCAAATCAGGGTTAACCACTGACATGTAAACCTTAACATATCTGTTTATCTTCACTCCCCAGCAAAAGGGGTAACAAAACAAAAGCAGAAAAAACATTTGATATACAAAATAAGCTGATGGTAACACAATGCCAAAAATAGCTTATTATGTTAAGTGCAAGGGAGAAAAGCCTTTATATAAAGCTTGATTGCAACAACATTTCAATTTACCAGTTTAAATACAAGACTAGCATTAAAATATTTCTTCTGATACATCTCTTGCTCTCTAGGGTGTGTTTTTTTAAATTTATATACACATATCCAGTTTTAACACTTGACAGTAGTCTCATGAAGCATTCAAAGAGTATAACTTGATAAGTACACGCTGTAGATATGAGTGGTTAATGTCTGTACGATTTCTTCCTTCAAGGGTTTATAACATTTTGTTGAGTACTAGCCCCAGACAGGTGACCAGCCACCTGATGCAGTATAATACCCCCAAGCCCTTCCTGAAGTCCCACAATCTACTCTTTCAAAGTTCACTGGATCCAGATGGTGTTGCCTCTTTCCGGTCTGCGAGACTCCACTGTCAGGTCTCCAAAAGTTGAGAAAAATTGCTCCATTTCCTTCTGCAGCATATCATTCCTCTTCTCCGCATCCTCCTTTGCCCGCTCTGCATTACGCATTTTGATTTCTACCATTGTGAACTTCTTCCGCTCCTGATCCAGTTCTTCATGCAGGGCCATCATTTCCGTCTCCAGGGTGAGATTTCTCTGCTCCAAGCTGCATAAATGAAATAAAAGCAGACAGTTCCTGAGCAGCACTCCTCACTCAAACAAGCAGATATGCACACCACCAACAAATTAATACACATCTTTTCATTTACAAAGCTTAGACTACAAACCATGGCTTCCATCAACGAACTGTTCTCACAGGGTAATCGCTTTGGTAGCTCATTTAGAAAATGTCTTGGAACAGCCACAGAGGTAAGAGGCACAGAGGCAAACAGCTCCATCTAATTCTCCAGGAATAGGCTAACTACTCCTTTTACTTCTGGAAGTGTTGACACCCAGCTTCTGCTGTAGTTCACTAGTGTCACCTGCAAGGCCAGAGTAATGCCCTGAACGCCTCTGTGTCACTGCTAGTCTCCTTTTTTCAGCCGATTTACCTGCTGTATCTATTTGCAAATATGGATCTGCATATATTCGTAAATATGGACTTCATGAAGTTCAGTGAAGTGAAGTGCAGGGTCCTACAGATGGGTTGTGGCAATTCCAGACACACCTACAGCTTGGGCAGAGAAGTGATTGAGAGCAGCCATGTGGAGAAAGACTTGTGAGTGACGGTTCACGAGAAAGTAACGATGACCTGGCAGTAGGTGCTCACAGCCCAGAAAACCAAACGTGTCCTGGGCTGCACCAAAAGGATTGTGGCCAGGAGGTTGAGGGAGGCGATTCCCTCCCACTCTGCTCTGGTGAGACCCCACCTGGAATACTGTGTACAGTTCTGGTTCCCCCAGCATAAGAAGGACATTGAACTGTTGAAGCCAAGTCCAGAGGAGGCCACAAAATTGTTAAGAGGACTAGAGCACAGGCTGAGAAAGCAGGGGCTGTTCAGCTGGAGAAGAGAAGGTTGCGTGGAGATCTCATAGCAACCTGCCAGTATCTGAAGAGGCCTACAGGGAAGCCAGAGAGGGACTCTACATCCAGGAACTGTAGTGACAGGACAAGGGGGAATGGCTTCAAATGGCTTCAAACTGAAAGAGGGGAAATTAACGTTAAATATTAGGAAGAAATTCTTTATTGTGAGAGTGGTGAGGTGCTGGAACAGGTTGCCCAGGGAAACTGTGGATGCCTCATCCCTGGCAGTGTTCAAGGCCAGACTGAATGGAGCTCTGAGCAACGTGGTCTAGTAAGGTGGTGTTCTCCAGGGAGGTATTCCTGCCTATGGCAGGGGGATTGGAACTAGACGAGCTTTAAGGTCCCTTCCAACCCAAACCATTCCATGATTCTATAATCTTAGTGGTATTAAATACACAGTCATCATGCATATTAAATACTTTACGAAGTGCTCTCCTACACTGTATACTATGCTGGAAATAGTGATGTGGGTGAAAGACTGCAACATTCCGTGTGCTGCACTTTGACTGGCAGCTGCCAGTAGCTGTCACGTTGTGATACAACTATGACTTGCAGTGCCAGAGGTAGCAATGCAAAAACCTGCTGTGTAGAGCTGAGAACAGAAAGTCCCAGAGCCTTCCTGAAGAACCCTTATTACAAACACAGCACATTCAGCTCTGTGCTGCTGTGACTAGTTAATGTGTACACTAATTAATGCTAAGCCCAGACTCTGAGGTTGTTCACTGACCATTATGACCATCCACCCCAGCAACCTTGTGTATGAGCAGTCTGCACTACCTGTAGACAAAGACCTAGGCTGACCTACTAAAGAAGGTGTCTCCTTCAATAGGTCCAGGCTGCGAAGGAAAGGCTCAGGCAAAGCAGCAGAGCAGACAGGACTGTAAGCAGAGGCAACTCCCAGATGCTGCACACTGTCTCAAGAGAAATGAGAACTGGAAAGGAATCCAGCAGTCTCCCCAGTCCCCTAAAATTCTGGATGGTGTAAGCCACAACATTGTTTTCACTGAAAGGTGATATTCAGTTGCCTCTCTCAGTCTCTAAAGAACAGGCATCAACTAATGAAAAAGTTTGGAGAGCCTACTGATTTAGTTAATTATATTTTACAGAAACTCACAAGGTTCTGGCTGATTTCTGACTCCAACAGGAGGGCATGTCACAACTGTGGCATACAATTTTCTGAAACAAACCCCTTGGGATTGCTGTGTCACAGAAGCAATGCCAGAGCATGTCAACACTGAAAGATGAGAAGCTTACTGGCAAGCACCTAGCGACACAGTAGTGACTGCACCTAGTGCAAGTCATGAGAGAGAAAACTTGGATTTACTCTGCAGAAGGTAGAGCCAAAACATCTTACCTTTTTATCCTTGTCTCATACTCTAGTTTTTGCTTGGCCATCTCTTGTTTCAAGCTGGACACCAGGCTGTGCAAAGCACTGTGATTGTTAGTACTGTTGGCCACAAACGTTTCACTGTTATCGCTGCTGCTGGTGGCTCGGCTGCTATGGTCCCCCACGCTCCTTCTGTCACTTTTGTTCTCGTAGTCACCTGGGTTAGAGAGGTCTTCGTGTGGTGGCCCATCCAGCACAGAGTCTTCAAAGTTAGCCGCATAAAAGTCCTGCTCAGGGCACGTGGTGGTGGATGAACGACAGGAGTTGGAGTTCTCAGGGAGGGATATCTCACAAGAGGATGTTGACCAGGTGGCACTGTCCACGCTCTGTTTGTCATCAGAGTTCACCATAGAGAACTGCTGGTGGACATTGTCGTAGGTGGAAAGCCTGTTGTGCTGTCCTGACTCACTCACGGATTCCTTCTGCTTGTTGTCCCTCAGAGTGACATAGCCATTGGGTACCCAGCCCGGGGCCCGGCTGTTGAGGGTGTTGCTGTGCCCGTCTGTGCTGGAAACACCCATCCGCACACCTCCGTTCTGCACGCTTTGTGTTCCCATCTTAGTCACCGGTCCTTTCAGGCATGACGTTCTCCTGGTTTGCAGGGAACAGTTTGGTAAGGTCTGGCTCTTCTCAGGGCCCTCCACAGAGCTGCTGAAGGATCCGTTGGTGACTATGCCGCTACCTTTATTAAAAGCAGGATTCTTTTTCACCATGAGTGGTGGGCTTCTGGTGACATCTAGTTTCTGGATGCTGTTCCTGGGGCTATTTGTCTTGCTGCCTGGCAGGGCAGTTGGAGACTCACTGTCCAAGCTTCCCTTCTGGGGAGACTCAGGCTTGTCCCAAGAGCAGCGCCTCACTGCCATCTCCTTGGTATTGTTGTTCTCTTTGCTCTGTAGCTGCCCTGTGGTTGTTTTCTTTGGAATTTCATTGTTGTTGTTGCATACCTCGGGTCCCACCTGAGGGTCTGCATCCTTGGGAAACAGCTCTTCATGTTTGCTAATCATCACTGACATAAGCTGCTGGACTACTACTGTACCTGAAAGGAGACACCAAGAACATGGTCATGAATGCCCTGTTTTACTTAAGGCCTAAATATACTTTATCCATCAGATTCCACAAATACTTAGTAAACATTCAGCTTATACAAACATTTCCACAGTGCATCCATTTGTGTAACACCCTGGATGTTTAACAAGACTAAAGTGCCTCTTGGCTACAGGGCCACATCAGCATCACCTCTTCCTTCCACCAAACCAAGCCAGCAGGCTTCACAGACCCCCTAAACAACAGGAACATTTGCAAAGAAGCTATTACTTCTAATCTATTACTTCTAGTTAGTGACACTAACTGCATCCCAGGAAGATCACAGAAGGAGATGATAACAAAGGATAACATCATTCTAAATGATGTGTTTCTACTCAATCTGATGACCATTTTAAAGCCTAAATCTTACTCAGGCACAGCACTTGTATTTATAAGTTTAGCAGAAAATGGGCAGGCAAGGGATTTGCTTTCTGGAACACAGACATTTTAGTCTTCTGAAGCAAAATGAGACAGAATTAATTTAATGTGAATACCTTGAACCATTCCACAGTGAGACTATATGCAGCCAGGAAACTATGCCACATTATAGCACAGTATGGAAGTAATGCAGGACCACAGCTTGCTACATGCGGTAATAAATGGCTACCTTTTTTCTTACAGAACAATCCCTTGGTGTGCACACCACCTGACTGCACTGTAATTTACACACTAGCATTTAGAACTGGACTTGGAATGACAAAGAGGTGCAACTCTATTTTGTTAAGCAGACTCTCATTAAGGATTATTAAGAATATTTCAGGAACAAGGTCAAGGTAATTATAATAACCACCTCATTTTTAAACTGCTAAAAAGCTTTCAGAGGCTTGCTGTGCTCTTCTAATCAATAACTTCCCACTGTGCAATATTGTTTCACATCAACTCCTTTGTAATATTCTGGATGTTTATACGCCACCCTTTAAAAATACAAGTATCAAGAGCCAATTCAACGTGGGTACTCAACATCTTTTTTAAGTGTTCTCGTTTGCTTGTTTGCTATGGCAAATCATTCAAAAGGACTAGACAGCAGGAAAATTCACTTAATTACTCCCATGGCACACTTGGCTGTATTCCTTCTGAGAACATTAGCTGTTATGTGCAGAACTTTACTACAAATATTGCACTGTACTCAGGCAACTTTTACCACTGCATTTCACAGGAAAAAATTGCACCACGGTTGGAATTCTGAAAAAAAATCTCTCCTGAATCAAACAAACCCAACTCCTCGTCCCCATTATACAGGTATGGTTACCCATAGCTGCATGTTTGCCTTTGAATGACTCGGAAGAAAAGAACTCTGTATATTCCAAGAAGAGCAATGAAGAAAGGTGGCAATGAGCACCAATCAACGTACAGTCTTTGCTAACAAAGTCCCTATACATTTAACTATGTGTAGAACAACTGCAAATCAGCATTGTCTTACGTCTTATGCTTAAAGAGAGGTTACAAATCTCTTTATTCAAACCTGTTTCTCATTAGCGAAAAAATATACGTATTTTCCTACAGAGAGTGTAGTATCCATCCCATTTCCTACAGCAGTCATCATCATTTTAATGCTAGGGCTGTTGATAATCAGGCTGGAGAGTTGCTTTCAAGAACATGAAAACCACATTATTTTCCCTTTCTACCTAGTTTAAAATCAAACAAACCAACTAAACATCATCAAAAACCCACAAAAATGAAAACTTTCTTGCACAAACTTTCAAAAAACCCAAACCAACTCACCAACTTTAGACAACAGCCAGTTCCTTTTATATTCAAAAATATAAACCTAGAAGACAGTAATTTATTTAGGAATGGCTAACACCTCTCCCCATCCCCAATCCCCATTTGTTTCCCTGCTCCAGGTGAGCTGAAGATGCATGGTGTCCCATCAGCAAATGTCAACCTCTGAGACATTATTCTTACTAACTTCAGTGGTATAAATCAGCTTTGTGACACCTCTCTCCAATTCCAATCTATTAAACAATCTGAGCTGCTTTTTGCACTACTTTAATGCAAAGCATGGAAAGAAGGGACAGTTTGCTACTTGACCAAGAAAAACATTCATAGCAGTTATCTACCAGGCTGCTAAGCTCTATAGAAATGTCAGGGTAAGAGGAGCTTAAGCTGCCAGACTGACTGGCAGTTCTACAGGTAGAAAAAAAGAGACAGGTTGAAGTGATGGGCAGCATGTGCACACACACACACACAAAAAGGTAACTCCTGAGAGAAGCATGACAAGACAGCTGAAGAGGAAGGAAACTAAGCAGGGAAGAATTGTGTTTGCCTCTCAAAACATCATGGCGAGAGGATAAGATGTGTGAACTAGGACTTCAATGACACAGTGAAGCACATCTCTGCACCCCTGTATCAGACTGTCACAGGGCATTTGAGGCAAAGATGTACAGAAACCAGGGGGAAAGCCACAAATGCAGGTTTAAGGGTACTTGAAACAGCCCAGGTGTGATGATACTCATGCACAGTCATGCACATAGATCAGACACCTGGTCTTGCAAATGCTTTTGAATCAAATGGATGATCAAACCTTCCTCTGTGATAATGAGAACCCAGACATTAAAGGGAAGATGATGATTAAAAACACTTTAGGTGTTCTGATTTGTCTCAGCTACTGTTCAGACAGCTAATCCTGGATATGCACAGATTTCATACATGATTTCGAAATGCCGTGTTTCTGTTCACAACAACATAGCCATTGTCATAAGAATTAAAAGAAGAAGAAGGAAATGTAAGACTTCAGAAGAACAAGTGAATTAACAAAGTGGACAGGAAATTATAGTATCTGGGGAAGAAAAAAGCATCATACAGAAAAGGAGTAATTCTATACGCTCTGAAATAAACTATGAAAACTGCATTTTTTGAGGTCAGGTTAAATTTTCAGTGCAAAGTCCCTGTACCTCCCTAATTTCTGAGAAAGTTAAGTAAACCCTTCATTAAAAAAAAAAAAAAAAAAAAAGAGTTTGGAGCAAGAAAAGGCATCATGTACTTTGCGGAGAATCAAAGACACTAAGATTAAGCCTTGAAGGAGGTTATAGGAGGAGACTGTCAGTCCATGCTGAAGATGAACATTGCTATAAGTACCAGAATGCAGACGACAATTTGATCCCTGTTGTGCAAGAAGGCATGTAATATACAACTGCCTTGTGGGGGGTTCTACGCGGGTCACTGCAGCGTAAACTTGTGGTAAATTTTTCTCACAGTTTTTTTAATATTTTACCACAGGTAAAATATTAACTGCACCCCAACCACATGTGCTTACTAAGAACATGCCATGTTTGCAGGAAGTGTTCAGAGAAAAAAGTACATGTATAATAAAGTTGCCAGGGCAGAACAATCTCATGCAAAGTCTGTTTGCAATGCTGCACGTTTCAGTACCTTTTATAACCTGCAAGATTTAACCCAGAAGTTCATTCAGGTTGAAAGTTTCTGTGTCTATATGACAGATGTGTGGAACTTACTGCGTATACTACATGGACTGGTACGTGCTATTAACAAACCTAAAGGTACTTCTTCTTTCTACTGCAAGTTATGTACAATAAGCTCACCCTCCATGATAGTCAGAGGATCTTCCACTTTGGGGCGAAGGATGTTGGGGCCAAAAACAGTAGCCAGATTTTGCACACTCATTTTGTTTACACCTGAATAAGACTGGACTTCATCAAGGAATCTGTGGGGAAGAAAGAGGCTTTTAGGAAGCACGTAAAAACAAAATGAAAAACAGAAGTCAAAGTACGTGATTGTTCTTTAATGTAGTTCAAGTATTCCATTCAGAGTCCGCATGGAACATTTTGAAATCTTAAGGCTATTGTCTTCAACTTCTTCAGATTTTCTTCAAAATGATACATTGATAATAAAATTTCAATCTCATTCTGGACCGACTACAAGGTAACTCTGTTGAAGACAGCAACTTTGTCCAGCATAACTAATCAACAATTTAGCTCATAAAATCAAAACACAAACTTTGAATCAATAAAATTCTTAGACTCTTCTAAATTTTAATTTTTTTATGCTGGGAACTTTCTGTTCACCAATTGCAACTGTGTGCAACACGTTTTTTATTATCTTAGATGTATTCGCAAAACTACTCTCTATACTACAAGACATACACAGTTTTCAAGGCTGTGCACTTCAGGAGAGCACAGCCAAGGCTCATAACTACAGTTAGGGTCCTATAAAAAGGACAGAATATATTCACTTTTACCTCTTTACACTCCTTGCAGAGTGTAGCCTGCTTATGAAAGAAAAGTCCTAAGTGTGCACCTTGCTAGAACAAATTACTAATTAGTCATGCAGTAAACCTACCGTTTTAGTGCATTCACTTCAGTTCAACAGTCCTCAAACTGTGAGTAATGCTTTTCCTTCAGGGCACATACACAGGTTTGTCTGTCAGCTCACAGTTATAAATACCATTGTGATAATCTCACAAGAGCACTTACCTACAGATGTATTTCAGCAGATTATAATTGACAACTGGCAGGCTCTTCACTTGCTTCACCAGTTCTTTCAGGCCCTTTAAGTGGTTTAAGGAAAAATAAAGGGTGAACAGGAACAGTTTCTTAGTATTTTACCAGACAAAAAAAAAAAAGTCAGCCAAGTCCAATTACAAGACAATAAACATATCACTGATGCTGCAGTGTTCATAAAGGTTATGATCAGGAACAGCTTGTAGAACCCACTTCGGTTTTAGCTAACAAAATTGCAAAAAAATAAACAAGTAAATAAATATTTGGTTTCATCCTGTCTTTTCTTTGTGTTTCATTCTTTCTCTGACCAGCAGCTCCATTTCTCCTGCTAACAACAAGGCTGAGGCCTCCAGAATCAGTTCTGGTTTAACTGTTTGGCATTTCCTATGAGAAACTATTTGGTTATTTTACCCAGTTCTGGTCCATACCAGACTAATAAACAGTTATTTCAGTTTGTGCCCACCCTGGGAATGGGACAGGCAGAATATCATACACTAATTTCTGTGCCCTGTGGAAACAGACCTTGACCCTGCTCCTCACCAACCAGTGCCTTTAGGCTCTTTTTCAGTATGGGGTTTTGGTACTTTGCCAGCATCAGTGGGGTTTTGGTTACAATACGTTATGAAAACAAATGCAAGTCAGGATGGACAGAGCATGACAGTGCACAAGCTTTCTGGTTGTGCATTAAGAAAAGAATTAAGATGTGCAGCTCTCTCCCTTAATAGTGACTGCACTTTCAATTTCTGCACAGAGAAAAGATCAACTGAAAATCCAGTCAGACAGCCTTACAGCTGGACTGATGAGCCACCAAAAAGTGGCTCATCACCCATAGCACTGATTTTTACAAACTGTCAGGACAACTCCAGCACAGAATGTCCACTGTAATTTGAATCTTGCTTTCAAAACTAATTTTATAAAGCGCTTCATGGCATAATTACAGAGGAAATACATAAATACACTCGACTAAACCACAGTAAAATTACAGAATTAATATAAATTATGTGTAAACTACATCATGACTACCTGCAGAGCTGTCAGGTGGCTTTACATTGGAGCTATCAGTGTTCACAGACATGCAAAACAAGTAAGCAAACAGCTGCAGCTTCAATTCCAAGGATCCCCTGCCATAACTTGTGCAAAGAGCATCTTAAACTAGAATAGCTGAACAGCCCACTCCCACCTTTTGCAAGCAGCTGACAAGAATGTGCACCTTGTAGCAAGCTGTAAAGGACAGTGAAGAAACCAGTCTAATTTCAACAGGTCTAAGACATCATGGACATAGAACACAGTTTGTCAGATCTTTCTTGTCCTCCCATTTCATCAGATGGGAACAACTACCACCTCTGCAGTTCATAGTCATCATGAAAAGTCAGAACGAGACAGTCTCTTACTAAAAAGGGGCTCCTACTCATCTTAGTAATTAGAAGATTAGGCAGGATGGGTTTCAGTTTTAGCAGAATTTCAAATGTCAAAAAAGAATTAAACAGAAATAATCATCTTAGAAAATTAAGGGAGTAGACTGACATCAACAGGATAAACCTATTTGGATGTACTTTGAAAAGAAAATATCAGGGTTGACTTAATTACCCATAAGCACACAGAAAACAAGCACTTAAGTTCCTTATGTCTTCAGACATAAGTAGTGCCCACTACATAATATGTAGTAGGTGCATGCCACTGCAGGGGACATATTACCAGTCAGAACCCTTATTTTGCTCATCTCTGCTATGCTGTTCCTTCAAGAGTGTCTGGAAGATGGCCAGCTCCATCTTTCTGAAGCTCTGTGATTCAGTGACAGGCAAGGAGTAGAGCCCATTGGCCTTCAATCAAGAGTCAGTAAAAGTTGGCATCCCAGCACTAAGAAAAAAATGACTCTTGATTTAATGGCCAAGAGTGGAACAGCAACCATCAAGACCCTTCCTTTTACAGTTCGAATCTAATCAGTGAACATAGAAGTCTCTTCCATGCAAAATGGAAGGTGTTGACTACAATGATGTTTACTTGAACTGAATTCAGTGACATGCAATAAAAAAAGCTGTGGTTATGCTATGCACCTTTAGACTTCCAAAGGGCCCAGGTGGCAACAATTTTCATACAAAAACTCCCTCAATTCATTAATTTCATTAAATTCGGCACATTTAAATGACCAGTTTCTCCCCTCAAAACTGGAAAAACCTTTTATTTCAGGCCAACCTTTATTTCATCTTACTCAAGTTACCAACTCACCGTTTCTTCCTCCTTGCTGAGCATTTTGGCACAGGAAAGGAAATCTTCGTATTTTGCATATGGTACGACTGGTTCTGGGAGTTCCCTTAGGTACAGTTTAAGGAGTGAAGCAACTGTGTGCACATCTGTATTGCTGTTGGGTTGGAATAAAAGAAGACATTACTGTCAATCAGGATCATACTGTGAGATTGACAGGCTAAAAACTGCCCCTTTTCCATTGCCACTCCAGATTTTACTCATCAGCAATATATACATTTACAGATCCTATCTGTAATCTGCTTTCTGTTGAGGTTTTTGGTCCTATAAAGAACTTAGGATACCCACAGGCAAATTTCTGTCAACTCTGGTGATTTATTTTTATAACTATACTTAAGGCCCTGTTTGCAGGCATAGGTTATTGAGAAGATCCTGGCTCTTGCTGACAAACATCTCCCATCAGACATGCAAAGTATGTCTTAAACGATGCTTTTCCTATCCACCTGAGCCAGAAACCAGGCATTACATTCACACAGTGGGGATTATTCTCCTACCAGAGATGGCCCCAGCTCCCAAAACATGCCCAGCATGTTTCAATTTCACTGTATCACCATCTCCTCTGGTATCAGTATTAAGGAAGCAGGTTTTAAAGGAAACCATAAATACCACAGGTGTTTACTTTGAAGCTTATCCATCTGAATTTACAGCTCTTTCCCTGGCATGTCTCTTTTTCCTGTGGGCTCCCACAGAATAACTACTCTGCCTTTTAGCTGTACTCTTACACTGAAAACCTGGATATACTCTACACACAGAACCATAAATCCCTTGTAAATGAGTTTTAGCTCTATCCTGTACTGAGTAAGCTATGACACCAAACAGAAAATATCTGAATGATAGCAGGTAACATTATAGGGCTGAGTGTCCTGTATCATATAACCTGATATGGCACGTCCTTTCCCATACCTACATTTGCAGAAACTTAAGTGGTTTTTTGGGATACAGATAGTAGGAGCCTCAGCTGTTTATCATACTGAAAGTAAGAAGACGGAAAGAAGAATCAAAATCTCAAGTTCAGAGTATGCAATCACACTTGCTTAAATGTTTCTCTGGTGTAAAGTTACGTTCTGGTAACTTAGGAGCACATCTCTAAAAAGTAAGTAGAAATTAGATAAAAGCTATGACTTAGCATGAAGAAATCTCTCTTGCATTACTTCTGACACCATGTCTGGGTTTAGCCACTCAGGCATTTATTCAAATCCTTACTGGAATGTTCCACATGCTTTCCCTGGTTCAGATAAAGAGCTGTACTGCAAGCTGATATCTTTCCCTCTGATTTCTGAAAAATCAAGAACGCAGACACTAAATTATGCTCATTTCTTTAATAGAAAATGCATAGACATTTCTACAATGTGTATTACTACGTATTTTCTTTTCCTTTAGAGACTTTACACTTGGAATATTTTTTAAACTCACAGTGTCTCAAAAGAACCACTGGTATTTGATGCACTTAAGCTTTGCTAGAGGTATGTTAATCATTATTTTGGAATGATCTGTTAAAACAGTAATGGCTTTTACTAAGTTAAATCTTAACAAGAATGATGGGAACAACCTTAGAATAATGTGGTATGGTATGTCAAAACAGAAGAAGACAGATGATAAAGCACCATATAAACTTCAGTGTCACCCACCACCAACCTCCTCAAAATAAATTCTCAGAAAACATTTCTATTTCAATTATGAATAATTCCCAGCCCAAATTTCAAACAAGTGTTTTCTGGAGAAACTCTGTAAAGCAGTAATGCAAATCCGTACTTTTAAAGAAAGTTTAAGAAAGACTCTTAATTTCTTGATTGCAACCCTCTATTGTAGAGTGGTTTCAATTCAGAACAGTGTTTACCCCACCCTGTTCCATAGATGCGTACATAACAAATGTAGGGAACGGTACTGTACATGATATGGGTATAACTGTATTCTTGTATGAGATCTCAGATGGTAGCTCAGATTTGGCCTCTAACCTTTCCATACTACCTATTCCCAATACAGATGCCAACTGCACAAAACAAAGCTCTTCTTGACATCCCGGCTAACAAAACTCTTTACAGACTGCACAACCCGAGGGCTTAAAGCCCAGACCCCAATAATCTCGCAGGTAGCTGCCTGCACATCTTGCTGACACTTTTTAGAACACAACCATGTCATGCATGCCCAGGCAGATGCCACTATTCAGCCTTATCCAAGAACCAATTTTACAGAGAGATCTTCAGTTTACGAAGTTGTCAGTGCATCTGGAAAGGGGAAAAAAAGCAAATGCAGACGGGAAGACGTTTCTCTGGTCAGACAAAGCAGCCACAAAGACCAGATGTGAACTGTCAGCTTTAGTACAAGCCCTGAAGTGAGAGCGAGCACAGGCCATCCATCTGTAGAGAATTTAAATCTGATTGCTTGGCATTGACTGTCTTTCTGAAGAATTTTTTATTACTATTTTTGTTATTTAAACCAGGAAAATTTGCTGAAGAACTGAACTACATCTTTCCAGAGACTATTTGCATAAAACTGGAAAGGCCTTTTCCGAAAAACAAGATTCAAACAGGTTAAGTGAGGGAAATTACTGACGAACGATTAAAAGTTAGTGCACAGATCTCCCAGTAAGGGGCATTAAGCAGTATCATCTTCCCTTCTTTGAGCTGCCAGGATCATGCTTCATGTAGTAAGAATAATCTTACATCAATCCTTGTTGTAAAGGGGATACCTGCTCCTCAAGGGCACAGCAGATGGAGAATAAAAAGGCTGAAGAAGGGAACAGAAGCCCTGAAAATTAATGCAATTCATAAATTTTCTTCTTTCAATGTGAAATACAGACAGACTATTGCTGGAAAGGGTTAGTTAAGTGCTAAAGACTGTGGCTCTACCTGAGAGAGGAGCAGTAGGAAGTCTTGTGCTCTCAAACTAACCTCCTGAAGCACACACTGTATTACCAGTATACAGAAAGGTGTTTCCTAAACTAGAGTTAGAAACCCAGGTCACAATTAGTAGACTGGGATACATGGACAGTATTTTGAACTAATTTTTTATTTTTTTAATTTCCAAAGGCAATACCACAGACTGCCACAAGATGGTGGGATGGCAAAGTAAGATTCTGGAACGTTTCTTAAGTTTTTCTTCCTTAAACTGTACTGGACTATTGCTTAGGACTTAATCTATCTGAACAGAAATTGCCATTCAGATCTTGGAAGCACACATACACAGACATAATGCCTACCAACCTTTTTAAGAATTAGATTTTTAAATTGTATTTACCAATGTAGAGACAAAAGCTAGAAACTTTCTTCTTTGAGTGCAACTGTGGGCATAAAAATGTCAATATTTTTATAATAATGTAACTAAAAGAGTGTTTCATAGAATCTGAGACCTGTTTCAATCTTGCAGTCTAGTATGATTTTTTTCACCTTTTTTAAAATACAGAAGAAAGTTTTAAAATGGCAGATTCCAATCCTAATCCATCTGTATTTTAGGTGTTTCAGTTCACAAATACCATTGAGCACACTTCAGCCCCATAGAGAACTGCAAGCTCGCTGGAGGCTCGGGAGCATTTATTTCCCTTTTCAGTCTGCAGTGTTCTATCCACAGTCTAAGTCAACTAACAGCATTTATATATCTGCCTTGCAGGCAACTTGCATAATTTTTAAGACATGGATCTTTGCAGGGCCCATGGAGGATCTTTTATTCATGGCCTTTTTCCGGCTACAACTGAGCAGTTTAAGAAAAGGTAGAATGTTCCCTTTCGAAACCAGCCTTGCTTATAATCTAGGACCATTGCAGCAACAGAAATTTAATGATTCTACCCATCTTGGTATTTTTTTGCTATCTGATACTATAATATCAAAGTGCTTTATGACTACACATTCATAATTAACATGATTAAAAGTATTCATTAACATGTATTAAAATACAGTATGTCAATTCCAGCAGAAAATCCTGTCATCTAAATTGGACCAACTCTCATTAAGTGAGGCAGACTTTCTCCAAGTGCACAAGGAGTAATTACAAGCTTGAATTGGGAATGACAAAGCACAAAGTGGGAAATTAGATGTTAACACAAAAAGCACCAGCAAGCTGAAAAACAGTCTATATCGGCATGTTGTGCTGGAAAGTCTGAGAAAGATGATAATCTCACTGAAATATTAATATTGCTTTATTGTTGATATTTCCAAAAGAGCATCCCCCACTCCACCACTGTTCAGGCAAAGTCATGACAAATGCAAATACATGCCAGCCTCTCCTTAGTCATCAGACTACTCATATTCAAAGCCCCATTCATCTCAACTTCGTCATTAATATCTCTCATGGCATTGCTGTTTTGACAGCACTTTCCTCTGTGATACTACAGACACCGTGGAAGTGGCTGTCAGACCAATTACACTGCCTGAAGTTTTTCCCTCTCTCTACCATAAACAATATCACTGAAGCCCAACAGGTCACCCGAAATCCAGGCATAACCCTCACACTCAGACAAGCAGACAGCATGTTCAGAGAGCTGGAGTCAGCACTTTGGAGCACAAAGCCAACAGGCCCCTCATAAACTCTCAGAGAGGAAGTATTAACAAGGCAAGGTCACATTACAAAAAGATTAATGCTGTGCCAAAAATAGCTCTAGATCATGATGACACATAAACAGTTTGCATAAAGAACAAACAGCAGGGAACAACAAGTTGTGAGGCTGTAATTCAATTTAGGAGTTCGGGTAATAAAACAAAGGAGAACATTACAGTTCAAACAGTTTGTGCACCAGTACCCTCTAGAATTACTAGAATTAGAGCTCCATCATTTCAGACGTGCCACAGATCACAGTCTCCCTCACCAGCATATCCTGCCCCCGCCACAAAATTTGCTGACCATGCCCCTGCTTAGCTGCATTCAGGATCGTAGAGCAGCTCTCAGACCAGTGTAGACGTTCTCCTGACATGGGAGTATGAGTTCCTCACTGGCTGCCCAGGGCGTACCTTTACTACCAGCTTGCAGACAGCCTAAGTGAGATGCTAGAGCCCATGATAAACCAGTGACAAAACACTGAGTAAGAAACATCAAAGGAATATGTGCATAAATACAGAGAGAGAGAATCAGAGTACTGTGACTGCAGTAGCCAGAGCTTAGGAGAGCAAAGTCTGTGTTCACTAATGTTACAGTGGTGAATCGGGAGTGGTCTGACTGATTTGGGGAGTCAGGCTTTTTTTTGGTTCAGAAATTCAAAGGTCAGGTTAAGCACGTAACATAACTAGTTGAATGTCCTTTGTGACTCATCTTCCCCTACGTGGGTGTCCCCAAAGCACTGCTCTATGTGATTTTTCTGTATAACACATATCTAGTACAAGCAAGTACTGTGCCTAATCTAAGTTTCAGATGGAATTCTGCCTACAACTTGTGAAACATATATGAAAACATCTTCCACTTTAAGCCCTGAGCTGTCTCCTCCTCTCCTTGCTGCCACAAAATCCTGGCTCTACTTTAAGTTAACAACTGATCTCAACTCTTATTTTTTGGTTTAGACAAGAGAAATAAACCAAACATATTCTGCTCCTTTGTCCTTGTGCTCACAATTTTTACAATGCATGCTACCTTCCAGAGTCCACAAAGAATACTGAAGATTGGCAGACTATTTCCAAGTTAGACATCCCCTGCAGGAATTGTAACAGCAGCCAATTCGTTCGGGTTAGAGAGTGATGCTTTAAAAACATCAATGAAGACAGCAAAAACAGAATGACAAACTCTACGGAAGGATGCTAAAATTACTTGAAAAAATACAGACACAAGTGCTTTCAGGTAAGGTGGGCAGAGGCCTAAGAAACTACGGGAGGAACATGATGTATGTGTGAGCAATTTATATTGTGTGCTGTAGTTTTTATAAACTTTTATAAGCTTTCATACAGTTTTATAGGTACTGTAAGTGCCAAGAGGGCTGCGGGTCTCTTTGCTAGAACAAAAGGAAACTGGTGCCAAGAAGAAGGTGGAGTTTGATAAAGTAAATAATTGCCTTGTTACCTGTTAATAACCAATTATAAATGTATTTGTAATGCATGTTTACATCTGGACAGTGACTTGTAACCAATTATGTCCTTCTTGTCACGAGACCTTGTCTACACATACTGTAAAAACTCTGAGCTATCCTAATAAATCGGACATACTGAAGATCTTATAGGTCGTGTATGTATGTTCCGGAGCCCCTCCCCCAACAAGGAACAGGTAAGAAACAGATGGGTTCCCATTAGGAAAAGATCACCCAGTTCCAGTGAATATGCTGCTAAATTATTTTATCACTTAATAGATTGTTCAGAAAGGCTGTTAAGTTTCTCCAAGATTTTTTCAGGCATTGTAAGCATGAAAATCACCACAAAGAAACTACTTGTTCTTGTTTACTGGGAGAGAAAGCCACAAATCGCGTAACCCTAAGTAAGAACTATTTAAAAAACCAAACTCTCAGACCTTCCACAAAGGTAACAAAATGTCATTCTTTCTTAAAGGTGACCATGGCCATCTAAGAAGTCATTTGTCATTGGCAAATGAAATACAAGGCTGCCTTTTTTCTTTTCTTTTTTTTTTTTTAATCACAGCTGACACCTAACCATTTCTGAAACTGAAATTCATGCAAAGCAATTACAAATGTTCATTCATTGCTAATAACTAAAAACACACTGAGGACACCAAAACCAACTAAAAACACAACAGGACATGAATTAAACTGATTTAAGGACCCTTGCATCACACCTGAAATGTGCCTCCTAACGTGTATGTAATTGCCAGACCAGGTCTTTTAAGTTGTACCATACGCAGTGGTTATTTCTGTTAGCTGGTTAGAAAAAGGGCTGGAACTGGAAAGGACATGAAGTGGCTCCAGAGGCAAGCTGATTGAGCAGATTGTGAGGATCAGGGAAGAAAGCCAGGAACAGGCAGAAACAAACAGGAATTTTCACAGACCTAAGGCCATTTGTTTGGCAGGAATCAGCTTTCTAGTAAAGACTTCATTTCACATAAAAATGTGGGATTTCAGGGATTACTGCACTCTGCCAGTAGGAAGCAAATAAAGCCCCTTCCTTGTGGGAAACTATTCTGATAAACAAATTCTCATGTATGAGCTAGTATTTGGAAAACAAAGAAAAATTTTTATTACCAGTGATATCTAGTTGCAGTCCACACAGTGCCAGTGCAGACTGCAGCCCCACTGAGACACATCCGACTTCTTGCATTCACCAAAATCTTAAAACATTCTTTGTTTCTGAAGGAGAATAAGAATTGTGCAAGTGCTCCTTCTCACCTTGAAGATATTGCATTACTACCATCCTTGTCATTGTCTTATTTTGCTTCAACAATCCCAGTGATTAAATGCACAGGAACATACCAGTTGTACATTCTGGATTTTTTGTCTCCAGTAAATAACAGTATTTGCCAGCTATCACATACTGCCACTTACGTACCCCTTTTCTCAGCTGACTGTGATGGTGACTAGAACAGTAGGTAACATTTTGCCCTGTAATGTACTGCATTCATACCCATAAAAGAATGTAGTAGTAATTTTTTTTAGCTAAATATGAATTTATGTGCTTTTCTTCTCGCTCGTGCATACACACAAACACTGGCAGGTGAGCTGTGTAATTTTTAAACTCTTCTGAACTACTGAACTATATGCTTCAGTGACAGTTATCCAAGTCACATACATCAATCAATCACAATAATTTTTATTAATATTTGTTTCAGTGGCATTTCAAATATTTTTTTCTCCCTGAGCAATTTTAGCTTGCATGTCATCTCATAGTAATTGTGATGAACAGCAGATGAAAAGAGGTAATATAAAAAGAGAAATCCAGTTTTGTACCCCTTCTAGGTAGAAATTGTAGAACAAATCTTATGTTATTTTCCTTATGCACTGCCATATTGTCCATGCTGATTTTACAGAACAAATGGTTATAATCCACTTTATATAATTACAAATGCATGATTTGTAAAGGAGATGAGGGACTTTAAGATATAAACCACACAAGAAGAGAGAAGCAAATACCCCAAGGACAAGCAGCAAAATGGAACTCCCTGGAGGGAGCAATTTTGCACCAAGTTGGAGCTGTACTGGAAATACCAAGAGTATTTCAAGTGAGTGCTTGCCTAATTGCACTGTTAGTTCCTTATAGCATATTTCACCATATGTGCAGATACATTCAGAGGGAGTTATTGATTTTTGGTTTTAAGCATTTGGTTTGAGAGTGTTTTTTTTCTTCACACAAAAGGCCTCAGCAGTTTTCAGTTGTAGCAGCTGAACCTCCCTTCCAAGAAAAATGTGATGTTCCAGTTTTCATATGAGGGGACCTGGGGTATTGGATGTTTCAGATCAGATACTGGGTTTTCTCTGTCTGGAAGTTTGAGAAATTTTAAATACTGTTTCCATTCTCATACACGATTCTTCAGCAACATCTTATTCCAACTGTAAGATCCAGATCAAATTAATACACAAAGGTTTCTGCCACTCTCTGACTTGTCCTGGCTTCACTCTGCATTTTTATAACTGACTTCAGTATTGGAACATCCAGCTGCTAACTCATGTGAGAGCTACCATTTGTCAGATATGTTTTATGTTTCAAGGCATGGCTGCCTTTTCTTTTGAGCAAAGTTATTTTACTTCTTATTTCAACTTTGCTACATTTGTCCCGTTTGCACTTGTTCTGTGGTCTTCTTTGCCACAAGAGTGCAGATGGGAAGGCAAAACAGGAGAAGGGCAGGGTCTCCACATAACAATGGACAGCAGCTAAAACCAAGAGCCAAAGAGCAGATCTGTGCCTGTGAACTCCATCTCCCAACACCCATAAGGTGTTTCAAGGTGTGCAACTATCTTAAAATAGACATAACATTTTAAAGGAGTACTGGCCATGGCTGTATAATCTTACCTTTGGTTTTGCTTTTAATTCTACATGTTATATATTTTACTGAATTAGCTAAGAGAGCATTAAGAGAAGGATTATTTAATAGCAATTTATCACACAATTATATACACAAGCCTACACATGCATTTCAAAGCATCTTCACTTGTTCTAAAGTCTTTGTTTGACTTACACACATGGAAAAAATGTCAGTATGAAAAATGGCAAACTCCTCAAACATCAGCTCTTTGTATTAGTTCCAACACTGATGACAGCAGCTAGTCTTTCTCTCATTCAGAATCAGTGACCCAGCACCACTACCTAAGTGTGACCTGTATTCCATTGTGTTCCGTGTCCCATGAACAAAAATGTCAGCTCTGCTCTAATTGCAAAAATCTTTATTACTGTCGATGTATGACAACGGGCTAAATGTAAACAGAGCCTAGGTAGATTTTGCACTATGGGACTTCTGAGTAATAGTAAGATATAATTACAAATTAAACGCAGTGGATCTGGAGGTTCATGAGAGAAAGTAGGCATGGATGCCTCACATAGATGTATTTTTTTCTCTACAGCACTTTTCATATTGTGGCCGCTTTCCAACTTGCCAAAGAGGTTGCATCAAACCTGGAAATGAACTCCCCCTAAAGAGTTTACAAATGGAACAAAAGGTTGGAGGAAAAAAGCACATGCCCAATAGAAACAGCGCAGGTATCAGAGTTATATCAGGCATTTATGCCTGCTTGACTTCTGGACCACTGCTACACCTAAATCATACCTCTCCAAACTCAAACATGAAAAAGCAAACAGGAAAAGTCCCCTTCACAACACATGCAGACGTACAAGGTCAGTGTTCTATAAATTCTCAGCTTCAGATGCAGAACTGCAGGACCAGCAATTTATAGGCAGCTCCTGCTGATGTTTCTAATTGCTATAGTGGAAATTACGCGCATTCTTCACAGCAGTAGCATGTAAAATCTCTTCTCCTTTTCATCTGCTAAAGCTCAGCTAGCATACCTGTTCATGGGGCTCATTAGTGTGTGCTACAGATGTTGCTAGATAACCTTGAAAAAAACATTAATCCAGCTGAGCCCTGGTCTCATTTGTTTTGAATAGTCAGAACTTGTACATTTCCTTCAAGCTGTACCTCTCAGTGGGGTTTTCAGTACATCATCTTCCTGGAGTTTGGGGGTGGCTTGTTTTCTTAAGCATTTCCTCGACAATTATTCGGCTTATAGCCACAGAAAAGAATAAGCTTTTTTTCTGCCATTCGCCTACTTGTATCTTTAGTAGAGACAGACATGATCAGTAACATGTCTTCATGTCCAAGTAAGGGGAATATGACCAATAGATGCTTCTTTACCATTTTTAAATAAGCTGCATGGTATTTGAACAGTAAGTGAGCATACCGCAAACATTTATCAGCTAACACTGTCACTTCCCACAGTTCTCTGGCTCCCTAAAGCCATTTACTCGTCAATTATCCCAACTCACCTTAGAGTGAGAAACTAATAAACCACATAGGAAGACAATTTCCTTTTCCAGAGCATTATGAATTCTTGATCTTTCTTTTAAAGTGAGGGTCAGGACTGAGGAAACTGTTGGAGACGAAAGAGCATTACAGGTATCTGTCTTCTGTGCATCTGTGATACACAAAACTTCATGCTTAACAAATTTTCCCACTTCACAGGAATAGAGAATGGACTTCCAGCAATCAGGTTCAAATCATGGCATGTTTTTGCACTAAAAAATCAAGCTATACTTTCCTTTCTGTTACTTGGATTGCTATCAGACAAAGCTCCCACATAATAAACGCAATGTGCCTCTTCCTCCTAATTCACACTGGACCCTCAACTGGAGTGAAGTATCCTGATTCTTTTGTGGACATGTGCTACAGATGTCACTTAGGGCACACGCTGAGGATGAACTCCATTTAACAGTCCCTTGAACTGGAACTGCATTACCATCATATTAATTCTCATCAGAGTTAAAGGGTTTATGTGGCATTCATAAGCCACTGTTTGTGTTTCTCTGATCGCACATTCTGAATATGTGGACTACTGCTGTCAATGCTTACAGAAGAGAGCCCAAAAAGCTAGTCTTACAGAAGTCTGAAGTCATACACAGCTGTGTGAACAGGACTAGGTTTTCCTTGGCCCAGGAATTCTCATTAACTTTGTAAAAGTGCATAAATAGGGGAATACAAATTGGACCCGAATCCTCAAAACCACATAGGTTTGTTATTATGGTCAGAGCGACTTTAATTATAAGACCAAAGGTCCAAAATTATAAAGGAATACATAAAAAGTATACTTCCCTTCCAGTCAGTTTTATAGATAACAGACCATGTTGAGATTGGTGATAAAAGAAATTCTTCCTTTGTGGAACTGAATAAATGCCAGGATCACAACTGCATTTCAAATGATATTAAGATCAAGGTAATCCAGATATTTTTGATTAAGCCAAACCATTAGCAGTACTTCTCCTAACCAGCTTTTCACAAAAGGAAATTCTCCAGAAACGCTTTGAAATCAGACATCAAAGTCAGGGGGAAAAAATAAGACATTTTAGAGCGGTAATAGGAAACACACAGAAAAACCTACAAAAACATGTCATTCTATCTGTTGCTGCCACATGTTATACAGCACTGTGGGTCAGCCAGCACAGCACATCACGTCCTGTCCAGGCTTCAGGGAGTGGGGAAGAGCTGGAGGGTTTTACCTGTCAAAAGAAGGCTTCTCTCCACAGTCAAACGCATCCTGTAGCTCCTTGACAAGATTAGCCTGCCCAGGCAGTCGGAACAGGCCCTCTTCCCTCAGCCCCCGCTGTCGGATAAAGTCCACACACTGTTCCACCAGCATAGGAGCCAGGCGGTTCCCATAGCGCTTTTCGTACCGGACAGTATCTTCCAGCTTCTGGCCAAAAATACCTGCACCAAAAAGAAAGATGTGACTTG
The DNA here is from genome assembly GCA_036023395.1 of Myiotriccus ornatus. Taxonomy (NCBI): domain Eukaryota; kingdom Metazoa; phylum Chordata; class Aves; order Passeriformes; family Tyrannidae; genus Myiotriccus; species Myiotriccus ornatus. Next base: position 15,879,091 of record JAYRBT010000139.1, read on the forward strand.
GCTGAGAATCATAAAAACATTTGAGGGACCTATGCCTTCTATTCCAACTCACGCAACTTACATGTCATTTAAATGCATGGACAATTAACATCCCGCTTTCTTAAGAGCAAAATGCTCACTTTCACCTTTGATACTCTTATGGAAATACAGTGATGACATATTTTATAACACCCAAAACCACTATTTAAAATAAAACACCATAAATTATTTCCAAGACCATAAGCCCAGAAAACGTAGAAAGAACACAAATAGGATTTTCCATCACAAAACTTCTGATTCAAAATAGATTAATAGACAGATATAGATGTGTATCTCCATCTTCTTTGGTTAATGTCTATTTATCTATTAAAAAATTAAGTACTTTCTGTGTGAGTTTCAATGGAGTATAAACATTATCTTTACATGTCGGGAAACAAAAGATTTATAAAGATAATTCTGGATTTTGATCCTACTAAACCAAATTACTGATTTTTTTATATAAACAAAGATCATTCCTATAATGTCTTACCAATTTCATTATTACTGTCTGCTTTAGCAACAATAAATTTTGTGTATGAAAAAATTCCTGACATGAAAGGTGAAGTATGTCAGACGAACTGCAGGAAACCTGCATTCATCCTTAACCTTATGAAGAGCATGGAGGGTTTTCCACAGAATTAACTTCAACCCTGATTTGAGGGTATCATTGCTACCACTGGAAAGACAGGCACTCATCATAGCTTATTTTGCCTCTCCCTTTCAAAGTGCAGAGCGGGCCATGAAAGCATCACAATAATGTTCAGGCATGTCATCTGCGATGCAAGCTCTCTCTTGAGACCCCCATTTGCTGAAGAGTACTAGGGCTGAAGCAAGTCAACTCAACTTCTATAGATATGAAGACAATGAAGAGTTCTAAGGCAGTCATGATCAGACACTAAAGAGCAAATAACTACCTCAACTTTCCAATGACAAACACTATAAAGTTAAAGGGAAAAAAAAAAAGGGCAGTAAGTCAAATTGTGCCCTTTACTGAGCACACAGTTCCTGCTGGTTTAAAAATTTTCAACATGAACCGAGTCGTGGTTTTTTTTGCTTTTTCTGAAGAATGCCCAAACTTGAGTTAGTCAGCTTTTGATTTTGACCCCAAAACTTCATTCTCCCATAAATTACAATTGCATGGCTAAGTGTCCACAAGCTAAAGTAGCATACCTCGGGGCAACCTTCAGTGCATACATTTTTCCACCAACATAAGGGTAACTTACACCTCAGCTGTAGGGGGGACAGCTGCCTTGAATATTGTATTTAAAAGAAATTACTTTCACTGTAGCACAGGAAATAATTGCAGAGAGTAACTGATGTCCTGCTAAGACATCCAGAAAGTCTCTTGAGATACTGAGCAGCATATTTGTGATTTCTATGGTACCCACGCTTGTGGATGCCAAAACCAGCAGTAGGTAAGGTACAAAGCCCAACAAGTAGCAATTACAGAAGGAATTTTTGACGTTTCAGAGTGAGTCAAGCTTAGAAGAATACTGACTGATGTGGTGTCCACAAAGTTTGGGCTCTTCAGGCTGACAGAGGAGTTAAAGCATGTTTTCTCAATTCTTACGTACCTTCCCAGCCTCCTACAAACTGCCTAGGGGGATGGGAGGAGTATTAATTGAATTCGGGTTTCTTGTATTTGCCTGAGTTAAGGTTTGCAGCTGGTCAACACAGAGAACCTCCAGTCCTTCCAGTTGCTAGACCCTCCTGAAAGCAGGAGAATTAATGAGGAAGGTCCACTGAAAGTCAGCTAAGGAATCGGTGTGATTATGGGAGTCTGGGGATTTCAAAGTCCTTCTTAATGTATGAGAAGGCTGCTGTTCAGTGCCCCCCAATTTGTACCTTCTCCTGGCTGAGCAAGCCCCACTTGCTCTGCCTTTCCTCAAAGGGCATGTGTTCTAGCTCCCGAGCACCTTAGTGATCCCTTTGCTCAGCTCTCTCCAGTGTTATTTCCACCTCTTGGTTTTGGTGGGTTTTTTTCGGTTTTGTTTTGGTTTTTTAAGGACACAGTATTTGGAATATGGTCTAAAAAATGCTAAGCAGAGAAGGTTAATCACTTCCCTCCTTCTGCTAGCTGATACTGCCCAGACTGCCGTCAAATCTTCCTTGCTGCCAGGTCCACTGCTGGCTTGCGTCCAGCTTACTATCCACCAGGGCATCCAGGTTCCTTCTTCAGAGCTGCTTTCCTGAGGTATTCCTTCTGAGGTGTAGGACTTGGCCAACCTACTCCATCTTACCGTATCAACATACAGACTGAGCTTCTTTTCAAGGGTCCATGAGATCTCTTGGTTTTAAACACAAGGGGGTTTGCCTCTTTTCAAACAATATACAATAGGATATTCCAATTATACAATTACAATGTATGTACAGTTACAACTCCTGCTTACTGACAGTACAATTAGTATGCATAAGCCTGGCTATACTTCCTTCTCACCACGCTTTCCTTAATCAGTAATGTGCATATTGCTGCTTAAATTTGCAAACTGCTTTGGAACTCATACTAGTAATGACACTGCAGTCAAAACACATCACTTTCTATGAATACATTTTTGGATGCAGTCTTTTTTTTTTAGTTTGTTTTAAAAGTGGTTTTCAAAGCATATCTAATAGACACTTAATAAAATCAGAATAAGGCTGTTTTGTGCCGTGGGAGCAAAAAAACCTCATATATTGTTACAAATTGCTGATGTACCACAACACAAAATGCACTGAAAACAGGTTGCAACCATAAAGTATTAAGATATCTGTAACTAGAAATAAACACTATTTTTTAGGACAAATAGAAAATAACAAGTTATTCGTATACAGAAGCTGACAAAGATTAAATACATGAATATGACAAGCTTGCTTCTGCATTGTAGCAGAAAATTACAGGTATTGTAGAAAGAAAACCTTAATAAAACCTGTATCTGAGGGAAAATTAAACCTGATGTGATAGGGAAAAAAAGTAAGTCCAAATCAGAGTCTAAAATTTCCTGGTTCTGGTCCCTTAAGTGTAGACACTGAATTGTTTCTATTATTGTCTACAATAGGGGAACTTGTAAATGAAGCAACTTTCACTGAGACACTTAAAATACTCATATCTAGGAATGCCTGAAGGAGAGACAGAGTAACTACAGCAGTTGTCTCAGATTTAACAGATTTTTTTCAGATCCTACACAATCCTCTGAACAGTTACATCGAGTCTGGCCACAGATATACTTTCCCAGCTGGAGGGGTACGTGTATGCCCCATATCTTCACATGGCAGAGAAAGCCTCAGGGACTCGTCTCCCCATCTATACGAATGGTGATAATACCATATATATCTCACAGGCACGAGGATCTCCACACTCAGCTCTGGGAAGCTCATAGCTAACATGGTAACTCTGACAACCATGCAATAACCTAAAGCTAAGACCTTAGTCTTGTGTCCCCACGTCACACCTTGAAGTCACCATTTAATACTCTCTTCATTCTCCAAATTGTTTGGCACTGGACTTCATCTCAGGAAGGCTTGAGTTTGTGCCAAAGTATAGGCTGAGCTCCTCCAAAGGAAGCATTTCCTCCACCTAACAAATGCAGAACACTGCATGAGGCAGCACTTGGCCATGAAAGAAATCAGTCATGATAAGCCTGCACAAATACTGACTTGAAGTTACAGACTGGCTGATGCCTTATGGCAAAGGTACTCTGTTGCCAGGGGCAGAAGTGGCAGGAACATAAGAACTCTGCTTCCACATCATGTTGTCACATAGCTTTTACCTTGCTCAGCATCTTTTTGGCACCTGTTGGGTTTTGCTTTGGAATAAAAGCCACAATCATTGCCCTGTAAAATGCACCTTCTTCCACTGTCCGTTTCTAATGCTTTTATCCCCTCTTATGTCATAACCAACTACTACAGAGACGTTGCAGTGAACACTTGATGGAGATTCAGATGTTGACCATTAGGAAGCAAAGGCAATGCTGTCAAGAATTGTTGCTGCAAATGTACAGTTACCTTAGAGGTTGGCAGAGACAACAACAAACATTATCAGCTATAACTGGTAACTACTAGCACCACACTTAGGAAAAGACAGTCCAAGTTATGCAGACTACAACATAACCAAAATCACAGAGATAATTTCTGTTTTTAAAAAATGAATCATGATAATGCTGTTTTTTAAAAGTAAATTTCCACTACAACAACTAAACAAGAACAGCTCTGTGGGAGAAGGAAATAAAAGAGAGCCCTCATAACTCATACAGTAATCCAAACCCAAGTTCTTCTAACTCTCAATGTCTCCAAAATTCAGAATGCATAGATGCACAAGAGCTGACCTCTCATTTGGTTTATCCTTGAGATAGGGTGTCAGAGGGGAAACCAATAAATTAACAAGAAACCATGAGATTCAGCATAGCAGCAGCTTTGCTCTCCCACAGCTGGTGGAAGGCAGGAAAATGTACAGGATTCCAGTTCTGACCAGTCATTAGATTTAATCGGCAGAACTGCTTTCTCAGAGAGCACTTGTAGGTCTTTAAAGCTATATCCAATTAAGCGAAGATCACGCATAACATCAAAGAGGAAAATCACATGCTAGCAAAGGGCATGCTGAGTAGTTATTCATTAGCTAGAACATTCCCGTGGCAGAAGTTTTGTAAACATTACGAGCAACTGGATTTCCATGCTTAACAGATACCCAGGAACACTACGAAAAACTATTTCGAATGCTAAATGCAAATTCTGCACGTCTACTCAGGAGTTGTGAAAGCACTGTGGTATTTTTTATGGTACATATTCACAGTTAGAGTACAGTTTTAAAACCTAAGAATGCTACTAGTCAATGATTTCCTTAGCTAACTGAACACAGCCAGGGTTCACATCTCAAGTTTCTGGACTTCTGATTCAGGAAGAAAACAGGAGAAGATCAAGGTGTCTGTTCTGCCACCTTGCTCCCTAAAGAACAGCTTGAAATAAAGAATACCTCAAAAAGGCCCACCTGTTGCTCTAGCCCTACCACAGCACAGGCACTTGGTGAGCCAGAAGGTGTCAGGGAGCAAAAAGCACTGAGGGCTGATGCTTTCACAGAAGGCCCACGCCTGTACGTGTGTTCTCACAATGTGCAGCAAAGGATCCCGGTCCTTCCAAAACAAGTTCTGATTTTATGGGCTATACTGATCAGAAAGGGCCAGTTAAAGTCAAAGGAACTGATCTCAGCTTGGGATCTGGATGAGAATTTTAAGCGGCTCTCAATCTACATCAGTAATTCACTGACAGTGAAAATAACACATCAGATGAATGGCTTTCAAAGCAGGGCTGCGAACAAAGGTCCTGGAGTAACACAAAGAAGTGGCTGTCATGGCCACATAACACCTGATATGGAGTTTTAAATTATTATATTCTATCAGTTTTCTGCTCAGATGTTCCCCAGCAGTAAGTACTGTTTTGAGTGGATCAAAGGCAGGGGATAGTTTCTTCTTCTCTATAGAATTTTGTAATGTAGAGGGGAAGAAAAAATCCCACCAAAAACAGCAGCAGCAGAATTTTGTTCCTGCCTGAATAATTTTCCTTCCTTCAAGCCTTCTCCTACCCCACAGTCAGTGTAATGCCAGCAGTACAGAAGGCAAGACAAGCTCCCGCCCAGGAGTTTAAAATACTTGCACTCCCAAATAACCTGCTTCGGAAAAACAACACTGAAATAAAAGTAGAACTAGATACAGGAAACAAAAGGAGGCAATTTTAAAAACATCACTGGGAACCTATCACAGTTGATCACATCAGGCACTATTCTCCAGCCACAGCCAATGCCACCTCCTCCTCCAAAACTCTGCCCATCCAAATTCACCATCTATTCAATGTTCTCACCACTGAATGCCACCCTCAGATACTGCTTTCTCCACTTACCCCGCATGTTCTTTCTGGAGGTTCCTGTGGTGGAACTTAACCAGAGAGCATCTTCTCTACATTGAAGTTTAAAGATGCTTGGCTCTGTCTCTGTTCAGATGCTGCCCTCTGAGCACTGACTTCTCCTACGAAATGACCTCCAAACAAATCTGAAATTTAATTTTCTGGTGCCAATCACAAAGGAAATTTGATCTGAATTTCCAGGAAGGGTTCTATACCTGGTCTCATTGGTGAAGAACATGACATATCTATGTCTGCCTGACAAAAAGTCATGATTCCCTTCCCCTTCCAATGCTTAGCCAATGATTTTCCCTGTTAATTTTATTTTCTGCATCATGTTGCACAGGTTAGAACTAACTAATCTGCTTTACGAAAGTATGGACTAGGTTTGCAGAAGGTTAGTTTTGCCTTTTGTTATACTTAAGTATACAATCTGCAAATGAAGTTATAGTAATTCCATATGCCAATTAATAAGACAGGGGTAGTTATCCTAATTTGCCTGTGCAACCACAATGAAAGTCCAGTTAATGTTCATCTTTCTGTTGACTTCAGCAAGACAAGGGCATAGTGAAACATATGCCCCCAGCATTCTGCTGGTCTGACTTAGGGGCCTTGAGACGACACTCTTGACTGAAACATGTGATACAGAAAGGAAAGCAAATTAGCAGCATCACCTCCATCGTTCTGTCGCCGCCCCCAGCGCTGCAGCTTCACTTGGAGTTTTAGACATGGACAGTTTCTGTCTCAGAACACATGGAGAAAGAATCAACAGCTGAAGCTCTTCTTGGAGCATCTAAGGCTGTAGCTAGGCACAAAGTCTGCAAAATTATCAGTTAATCCCTTATTCAACTTCCAAACATTTCTCAACTAGTTAAGCACACAAAATGGGCACAGGCAGCTCTAATTCACACCAACACCTTGAAATGCAATACACATGCACATCCTCCTGGCCAGTCTCCAGCAGGACTGAACTCCAGCAATCAAGGGCCTTGGGGAGGGGGCACAGGGGGCAAACAGCTTTCAGTGCTGTCTCAGCTGCAGGTGATAGCTGATCTCTGCCGTAGTTCTGCAGTGAGCCCCTCACTGGTTGTGATGCCTGGCTGCAAGACATCGCCCCTGACTGCCTGCTCACGCATCCCCTCGAAGGCAATGACGTCACTACATCACTACTGAGGCTGGTGAGCAAAGAGCTGCACGGTCTTGCAAAAGGGCAAATGGCAGCATGGAGGAACAACTGAAAAAGGAACAGGAGAAGAAGATGACAGAATATGTGCGAGCCCTGTATCAAACAATTTCTCACACTTCAAAACAACGTGACAGTTTAGCCCTTTCACTGGGATTTCTCAGTCCAGCATAGCTTCTAAGACAACACTAATGTCCCTCTCTTCCCCCACACAAAGTTTTTGTCCTTGTCATAGCGACAGTTTCTGCCCACCCATCCCAGGTGCTGTGGCACCTTACCACCACTTGTCATATCTCTTTCTCAGATGTGTTTCCCTTCCAGTGCTTCCAGCTGACATATTACAGAGTCCAGTCTCCTCTTTGCCCTCCTTCCTCGAGTACTGCCACGCTCTGCTTCAACACAATTATGTGCAAAGCAGAAGAAAACTGGCTTTAAACATCTCCATGCAGCAGGTGAAAGGCAAATGCAGGCTGCAGGACAGCACGATCAAGTGGCAATGCACCACTTGCAACAGGACAGTGCATTGTAGAGCTACACTTCAATCCATCAGAAATCTCTGAAACCAAGGACTGTCTTCTGCACAAGGAACGTTTGATCATGTTGGTTTGGTCCCTTCTCTTCTCTCCCCCTCCCACCACACAAATAAAATGCAAAGAGAAACTCTTTTTCCTGATGTTCTGCCAAACAAATAGGCAACTCAGAGCATCACAGGTCTGATTCCCCCTGTGCTCTCAATTTTGCTCAGAGGCACTGCAATAATCTTGTCTCAAACCACCTCATTCCAGTATTCATAGGCTATTATGTAGAGGAGACAGTATCAGCTGGCAAGCTACAAACAAATGAACAAAGAAGTAAATAAATCATTCGTGGAATGTTGGCATCTGCATTGTTTAATGTCTTTTGTTTCAGTACTCTCATCTGCCCCTGCACACACAGCCCCCTTGACTTCTAAGAAACCACGGCTTCACTAGCAAAGCAGAACACAGTGACAGAACGGACCTACCTTTACGGAAACTAAAACACCGCTTAATTCTCCTGTAAGTAGTTTTAGGAATGAAAGGAGCTGCTGCTAAGGCACCTGGGCTGCGGACTCCAGCATTTCTGTCTTCAGGCATCATACAGGCCAAGCCCACACGTCCCTCCAAACCTCTCCTTTACCAGCTGCATCCAGACGAAACACCACGACTGCTCATCGTTACTGACTGCTGAGGAGTTTTTATAATGGTGTATTTTCCTCTGGAGCTAGCAGATTCGTAGTCTTCTAGATCTTGGGTAGGGCTTGAAATGATTTTTTCCCTGCTTCAATTTTGCTTTGGGGAACAATTTCCTTCCATCTATTTCCTTTCGCTTCTTTTATTTCCTGCGGTGAGACAACTGCCTATTATGCAATGTCACAACAAAAGAGTTTCAGCAAAAAGATGTATCTTCCATTCAAACAGAAGTGCCTGCACAGACAGAGGGGGAGAAAAACCTCTTCCTCCCAGCTGAAACAGGGGGCTGAGTGGCAGAGTCTCTAATTCCACAGGATAAGGTCAGCACTTTACAGTGTTCAAGGGGAAAGAGAAGAACAGTATCAAAAACGCCACCGAAGAATCCTCCAGGACACGACGCTCCTTGCTGGCACTCTTTATTTTTGCAACCAAGAAGCAAAAATAACAGCCCCTTCACCCGAAAAGCTTTTTGCCCATAAGAGATTCCTTTCAAAAGACCTCTTATACACCCAGCTCCTCGGGTGCGATGCTCTCGTGGTCTTCTCGCTTGTTTTACTGCCTTCGAACTACCCAGGAGCTCTCACGGGAGAGGCGCGTCAGATGCGGCAGCAGCGCATCTTTGCCGGCAGGATCCAGGGGAGCCGCTGAGGAATACGTGCCTCCAGGCGGGGACGCGGCGCTGGCTCGCTCCCCCCGGCGCCTCGGCCGGCGATGGCAGCCCGGCCGCCGCCGTGTGCGCCCAGCAGGTGCGGGGAGGGACGCGCAGGAGCCGCCGCGCCGCAGGTTTTGCTGCTGCTCCTCCGGGTGACTTTGAGTTGACTTCAGGCGGCTGTCATGTGCGGCTGCTGGAAAACCGAGCAGGCTGTGCCTGGCTCCTGCAGGAGGTGCCAGACTTTACACTGCTACCCCTGCTAAAATGCTCATGCTTCTTCTTCTCCCTCCCCCTTAGTCCCAGGCCCTGTAAAAAACCCTGCCTTTTTAATCTAATCAGGAAGGGAGTTTCATGTGCAAACAGGCATTACATGCCCTGCCTCATTTACATTTCTTTTCCCTTTAAGATTTTTTTCCACAGTCACCTTATTCTTTTGGTGCAAAAAACAAGCTGTTTCTGATCACCTTAGCAGATTCCCACCGGCCCTCCTCCTGCCTGCTCTTTCTAGCACAGGTTAACAAATAACAATTTAATGATACGGTTAATCATTTGCAAAGCTCCTTGCTCTGGTACCAGGAATCCTCTCCCACTGCCAGACAAACTTTTAATATTAGTGGCTCACCAAGACTCAAACACATCCGTTACATGCGTGCTCGCCCACACACGCAAAGCTTGCTTACAATGCTTAAAAAAACCAGAAAATTCACGTTACTCAAAGTAGCACTTGACTTCTGTAACACAGGACTATTGTGGTTTACCATCGAGTAGTGAAATTTAGGAAGCTGTTTTAATCTAGTGTTCTGATTAATTAGCTGTCTAAAATAATTTTGTCTTGTAAATTTAATACTGGTTAGTCTCCATCATGTGACTGCAATTTTTCTCTATCTTGTTTATAGCTATTGTAATATATAAAACCGTTTTTAACTTCAGCAGCTACAGCTCATAAAAACAAGCTCTTACGACAACTTAAGCCAGAAGTGCCTGTCTTTAAAAGGGTCAGACGGTTGCAGCAGCTGTAGAAACATCCTTGTAGCAAAGGATAATAAAAATATAAGTGTGTCTCACATTCATAATCACAGAACAGTTAACAGAGCTTATTTACGCTTCTGAAGATGGCTCAGACTAATGATTTAAGTAGTTAATAAAATTGGGAACATGCTAAAAACAGGGTTCTTAATGGTGACAAACCCCATGATACTGCTTTTGCCTTGTTATCACAGCCAAACCTTCTCACGTTTTCCAGGGAATTTACTGTTTGCTTCCCATTACAAACAACCCCGAGTCAGGGTATTTGCGCAAAAAATCCAATAGGAAAAACAAGAACATGCTTCCAAGTGTTTTAACTACAAAGGAATTCAAACAGTGATGTAAGGATTGCTCCCGCTTTGTTTTACACAAATCAGCATGCAAAGTCTCTAGAGAGGTGCCTCCTTCAGCAACTGGCATTTAACGTTCCTAGAACAATGACAGTGTCCTGAGAATTTTCATAGTGGCTGAAAGGATTCCCAGCTGTAAATCCAAAATAGCTCTTGCCCTATAAAAGCAAATGAGGAGCTGGTGAAGAAAGCACAGGGTCAGGACTTGGGAGATTTGGTTTCTATTTGCAGCTCTGTGCATGGACTTGGGCTAGAAACAGAGTTTCACCTAATCTCAGCTCCCTGCCTGGAACACGTAGAGACTTCACCACTTGCAGAACAGCAAGGCTGCCTTTCCTTATTATCTGCCACAGAAAGATACCGTGGTATTGAAAGCCAAGTTCAAAAAAACCATGAAGACACTCTGAAAAATCCAGTTCTCTTAAGTCCCCAAATTTAACACTGCCACAGCAGCTTATGCTGCTACTGCACTGGAATGGGAGAATATTGAGGAGCTCAACAAGACGCCTGCTTTGCAAAGAGAAAGCTGGATATGGGTAACCTTTGTGCTAATTAAAAAAGCAGATTTCTTACCTGGCCTAATTACAGAAGACTGTGGTCCTCTCACCTTCCCTCTCCCAAACCAACTCAATTGCCCTGTAGCAGATCACGCCTTTTAAGACAAACCTTTAACTTTTGTCGGTTTTGGGGTTTGTTTGGTTGGATTTTTTTTTAAGCATCCTATTATAAGACCTACACGCCCAGATTCAGGACTGTGCCAGCCTATTTAACACACAGAGCCAGATCCCAGCGAGATGACTGCTTCGCATCACCTTTCCAGGGCACATTTTCCCAGCAGGAGACAAAGAAAAGGCAGTCATGTTTCAGAGACGCCAGGCAGGCCCTACCTGACCAAGTCCCTCAGTGCAGCCCACCAGCAAGGCTCTCCTATAACCTGAATAAAGCGCAAAGAAGATGGGCAGCTTATAAGAAAAGTTTTCTTTAAAATGGTAGTTTCCTTCAGTCTCCCCCTCCTCCCTCCTGTGGTCTACCTGGCAGTTGAGAAAAAGACATTTGCAGTCAGTAATCACAGTTTTCAATGCTAACTACATTTCTCAGTCATGAAACAGCACAAACAATCCTGCCTTCCAGGATTTCTCCAGCAACCTGCAGACAAGACCAATTGTTTGACACAATCACGGGTGCTCTTTCACAGTAGGAAAATATTTCTGTCTCTAGACTTAAAAGATTTGAGAGCTCCAAGGAACAGACTGATTAATGTACAGACATTTTGTGCAAGTGTACCAATCACATTTATATTATAGTAACAGAGACACACTATCACCAGAATAATAATGAAATTATTATAATAATTTGCAGCCCATTCAACATAAGAGAGCTTTCTAAAAAGACTACTAGACTTCTGACAATAAATTTTCATTCAGTACTATTGAAATTATTGGACATGCCAATCAAAATCCTATACTGCTAGTGCTAATATTCTGAGGCATAGCTTTATATAATACTATTACTGGTCTTAGCTGTCACTGGCAGGAGAATCGCTGACAACTCCTCATAACAGGCATTTATGAAACACATGGATGGTCTTTCAGCTGGTGACCAAAGGAATTACTCTGCTTCTCCCTGCAAGAAAGCCGATTTCACAGAAGACCAATCTTCTGTGAAAACTTCTCTTCACACTATCATGTGCTATCCTCATCAAGGGAAGTGCTTCCAGACAGTTTAAAGCCTTTTAATTGAGTCCTCTGCAGGGAAACATGCCCAACATACCTGCTTTGCAAGTGAAAACGAAAGGGTTTATTTACTCCACTTTTCTGGAAAGATCTAGACCATTCTCATCCTCACTTCAAAACTCTGTCTGTGACTGAGGAACAACAGAAGAACCCTTATGTGTCTTTGTGCATTCGGGAGCCCTGCATGTTCCCTCACTGACTCACCTCCTCCAAACGGTGCCCATATAACCCTGCGGATGGATTTCACCCAATCCTCCATGTCATTCTGCGTGCTCGCCATAAGGAGGTATGTCTCATGATTAGCTGTCATCCGCTCTCGGTCTCCTCCTGCAAGAGAAGATAAATGCACTTAGAAACCCTTTTGTTTTCCTGTTCAGCCAAACTCCTGCCAGTCTGGCTGCTGGAAGCACTGACACTGGCTCCACAGCAAGCAGACATGGATACTCTGCAGTGGAGTGTTTATCATCAGACGTGGCATGAAAAGAAGGTCCTGTAAGTACATTCCCCATCAGACAGTGAGAAGCTGTCATGCTTCCAAAAGGAAATGAGAGGATAAATGTCATCAGTAAACAAAAACAGCCCCATGCTGTTCCAAGAACCACAGGGGCCCGCACTAATCTGTAACTTGATACATGCACTGGAAATTTTGCAGCAGTTACTGTACCACGGTGGAGAAAATAAATGCAGAGACAGATTAAGGGTGCTTTGAACAAGTGGGGATGACTCCACTCTTATTTTCAGGAACACAATGTGTCACATTCATAGCAATAACATTTGATACACCCAAGTGCTGCTGTGAGTCTCTAAGGAGAAGGCAGCCGACACTTGCAGCTGACATGGTACAATCCACTGCCTTGGATGGGTCTGAGGATTAGATTAAAAGGGAACACACTGCCTTATTATCCTGTATTTAAAAGATGGGCCCACACTAAGAAGGTCAAAACCAGAACTTGGCTTGCCACAGCTCCAGGTTTTCAGACTTGTATCCTGCTTCACTTCCATTCTCGTGGGTACTGTGTTGGTACAAGAACATACGGAGATTCAAACCACCTTTCCAGGCAGAAGGGCAAACCCTTCCAGAAGGAGAGTGGCATTTTGAAGCCCTTTCACTGAGCCAAGAGCAGGCACATGTACTTCACACACAAATGCAGTGCACCTAGAAATCCTGTGAGCCCTGTGTTCATCTCTTTCCAGCTTCTTATATTTCCGTTCTTTATCCTAGTCATATCTAAAGTAAATATCTCTGTTCACTACAGCAGGAATACTGCTCCTTGAAAGGTCTTCTGAAGAGTGCCCTGCTCAGTGCTGGGCACAGAAAACAGCTAGGTTTCTAAAGAGAAATTTCTCAAGGGCTGGAAAATCCAATCATGACTTCCTGGGACAACTGTTCGGAATGAACCTAGTCTTACAGTCCATGCTTAACAGAATTGGGGCACACAATTGTAAAAGGGATTTAACTGAAAAGTTAACCTTTAAACTTTTAAGTTTAAACCTGATAAATCCAAAAGCCAGACTTTCCTTGACACAGGCAGATTGTACAGAAGAATTATTCTTAAGGTTTACATCACTATTCAAAACTTAAATTTGATCTGGAGGTAAACAAAGACTCTTTTTCCACAGTCAAAATACAGCCATTCCATACAGTACATTCCCCAAAATTACATCCAAACAAGTAATGACCAATAAATTTTAGACTATACCACAATTTAAAAGTCTAAAGAACACTGATTTTTTTTTTTCTAAGACACAGTAGGGATGAACCTATTTTTAGTGTCAATACTAAATAAATATCAAGATTAGTTAAACTGCTGGTTATTTGTGTTTGGTTTTTTTGTTGTTGTTTTTGGGTTTTTGTTTTGGTTTTTTGGTTTTTGGGTTTTTTTAATTATTTCAGTAGCTAGCACAAGCATGGTACAAAACATGGATCTTACTTCTAGTTTATGTTCTATCCTTTTTACCTTTCAAGAAGTGGAGGATAGGGGTATGAGGACAGGGAAGCATTAGCATCCCAAACAGCAGCACTCCTCATCAACCCTGCCCAGAACAAAACAAGAGCCTGGAAATTCAGTCCTCATTTCTACCTTTTACACAGCCATCTTGACCAGGAGGAGGATGGATCTCTCATTCAGGCACACAGAAAAGACATGTCATTGTCAATAGGTTACTTAAATTGGGCTAGTTTACATATCACCCAGAGTTTTTATCCTGAAAAGGCAAAAAAATAAAATAATAAAATCTTAGTATCTTGTCATAGCTATTACATATAATAGTAATAAATATATTATAGAGGAAAAAAACTGTGTGCCACAGTTGAGTCCTTTTTGTGGCTGATAAATACTGGAAAAAAATATCATATTATACTGTAGCTTCTTTTCATTTTAATGGATAAGGATCCTGTGAGGGGTCATACAAAAAAAGAAAAACAAAATATGCATACACCTAATACATATCAGATCCAGGAATAAAACAAAGTGGTGACGTGATTCTCTTACTAAAGAGACAACAAAAAAGATGACATGTGATGGTCCTCCTCTCACGTGTCTCTCAGATCACTCCATATTCTTTTAATAGCCTGCACATTTAAATTCAGCAGATCATGTAGCATTTACTCAGCAGATTAAGTAATATTTACTGAGTTATCACGTTATGACAAATTGCAGGGTGTTCTCCACATAGACTGGATTAATGCCAGAAGTCTGGCTAATTCGTTTATAGTGTGAATTCCAGAGCAGTAATTTAAACTAACTCAGGTAAACACCCACTCAGCCAATACACAATCAATCTGTGTTTAATTTTACAGAGAAGGAAAGCATAATGTGTGGTTACACCGCCTTGTTATGAGAAAGCAAAGCTTTCCAGCAGAAGGAGCTTCATCATTTTATAGCAATTCTAGATCTGTCTACTTTGTAATTCAATTCCTTTATTTCAAAACGTGATATTAAATCTTGAAGGGTTCTCCTACCTGTGTATTAAATGTAGTTATTACTCATTAACTAGAGCCTCAATAGAAGATTTTTGGGGATACAAGAGCACTTGGATGCGTGTTTTACTGCAAGTGTTAATTTTTAGCGGGACTACATTTTACATACAAAATTAACAAGATGGGGGACAGACAAGAAGAAATGACCATGACTTGGGAAAGAGTCATCTCAGATAAGAAATACAAGAAAACCAAAACTAGAAGGACCTCTCTGAATCTTCAGCAGGTCTGCAGGACACTTCTGAAAGACACTGTTTAGCATCTCAACTACCTTTTTTTCCTTTTAATACTATTGTTATGATCATAATCATAGCGTGAGTAGATCACAATCTCCAAAAATCAGACATCTATTCATACCACGGATATCAGCATTAAGTACATCAACTTGAAAATGGTGCTCAAATTTCCTTTCCTGCATTCACAGTTCAAGAAATGTCTTAAGCCTGTGTGTTGTGGCCTGCTTGTGAACAGCCAGCTCAAGGGGCTGGAATACGAACTCCGCCTTTTTTTCCTCATCTTTTCTCCTTCGTTATTTCACGGATGTCACAGGACCCGAAGGGAGCAGAACCCAAGCCACCTAACCAAAGAAGTTGACTCTGGTATGTTCAAGATGAAAAGCTGCTGTTTACAGAACTGATGTGTACATCCTATTTCTTCCAGCCTCTGGTAACGGCCAAAAGTAATTGGATCTACACTGTCTGGAGTCTCAAAACTACAACATACCATCACACACTGTTATTCCTGCAGCCCTGACCAATCCCTAATCCGTTTTGCTGGCAGCATCAGAAATGCACTCCTGTTTATTGAAGAAATTTATGCGTAACATCCATGTGGAGTGGAAACACTGGAACAGCACTGTACCACGATGAAGCTTTCACTGTGCACAGGTCAGATTTCTCCTCCTGCCCCTTTGGCACCAGCAATGACCTAGAGGTGCCCAGTGTTCCATCCTGTCCTTGCCTGCTTGAGGGGGGCTCGGTGACCCACAGGCTGATGCTGCCACCAAGCCGGCGCCCCTCCGGTACCAGCGAGGCCAACGATTTTAAGAACTCCTGCCAGCATCCGGAAATAATAATAATAAAAAGAAAAAAAACACAATAAAATACGGAGAGGCCAATTCCTGCTGGGACCCACTCCGCAGGGTAAAAGAGAGGGCACAGCGCGCTCATGCAGCACCACACCACACACTCGGAAAGGCATCGAAAGGCGGAGGCTGCATTTAAGGGGGATTGTTTCTTGAAGTACCAGGCTCGACAGCTCTCGACAGCTTTTTATCGCCCACCAATTAAATAAGAACGCACAGACACTTTGGCATTCAGCTGGGCGGGGAATGGTGGGGGGAAATCGTGAAAGGTGTTCTATTTTGAGGACTCTTCCTGTCTCACCCAACACCTTTCCTTTACCTGGATGCACCCAAGCTAAAGTCAGAATGAAATACTGCCTTGTCCGTTTAAACGCATCTTGGATTTCTTGCAAACAGTAGTTCCAGCATTCTTGAGAATGGAATGTGAAAGGATTAAATTCATACCAACTGTTTAAAAGAGAATTTTCTCCCAGGAGCAACACAAAAAACTAGGATTAATCTGATCTTTCTGAGCTGAGAATGTCATGGCCAACCTCACAAGAATATTCACATTCCCACAAAAAAAAAAAACAAAAAAAACAAACCAAAAACAAAAACAAACAAACAAGAAAGAATTGGGGAGCAATTTCAAAGTGAAACAGTTCTCTACTCTGCTGTGCAGTTCTCTTAGCCACAGCTTCTGTCTTAGCTAGTTTCTGAAACCCTCTCATCTTGGGAACTGAAAGAATATGAAAGGCAGACTGACCTTACAATACAACCAACTGGGGTTTTTTTAGAAACATCTTCCTGCTTGGATACTTCACATTTGTTTCCTCAAGAAAATACTTAATAGTAAAATTTTAGCCTTCTGATATTTCAGATGAATACACTAAATGCACCTCCATATGGTATCCAAACAGAAACTCCTGGCTACCCGTCACCTCACAAAAAATCATGCCATATACTTACAAAAAAACTTAGGAGCTGATAATCATTAATTTCTTAAAATCTTGCCTTTGCAGTCTTTTACTTTCTACTCCACCTTGTTTTCACAGTATTTTTTTAAAGCCTGTATTTTAAATAGTTTTGGCTGTGACATGATCTGAAATTCTCTTCCAGCTACTGTTCATCAACATATTTCCGCAGTACATGTGCAGTGAACAACATTGCCCTCTTCTCCCACACCTCCCTGTGTCAACCTGGAGCCTCACAGCTGCACCAGCCTTTAGGGTAGAAGAGCTGCTCTTTATACAAACAATACTCCATACAAAGGGAGCCCCTGGTGGTCTAGTGGTTAAGACGCGGCGCTGTCACTGCCGAGACCCAGGTTCGATTCCTGGTCAGGGCCACTCCCCGGGCAGATGGAGCCCGTT
>JAYRBT010000139.1:15896644-15911293 GCA_036023395.1 Myiotriccus ornatus
GGCTGGAAGGTGTAAAGACCTTCCCCGGCTCTTCGTTCGCGAAGGCGGGCCATTATTATTATTACTCCATACAAATTGTTTGCAACTCAGAAACATGCTCATCTGTGCTTTGCACAAATCTTCCAAGCGCAGCCCGACGTAGAAGTGCCATCTTCATGTGCAGTGAAGTAGTCATGCTCTTCTCTGTTGAGGTGTATGATAAGACTATGCAAGTTCTCGTTCCTGATCAGGACTCCAGTTAGTATTTCTTCACAAGTAAAACACCAATAATTATGATAAAATCAATGACTCTTCCATTACACTTTGGGTTCTTAAATTTTCCGCCTTTTCTGCAAATGAACTGCACACTAAGTGACATATTTAACCTATTTCTCTGGCAAAATCCACCTGATTTTCCTTTATCAACTTTCATTTTACAGCATTTGTATTCAGACTTTTTAATAGGAAGCAGAAAGCATTTCTGCAAGCTGTAGAGCATATCAGAATAACAGAGAACAAGATGAACAACCTTATTCTTTTTTTCCCTAATGAAAATCTTTGTTGAAGAACAAAACAGAAATTATGATTACCCAACCCTGACAGTAACATAACACTAACCACTGCTGCTTTAAGCATGGAAGTCTGACCTGACATACTGATGAGCTATTAAAAGACAGTTCAAAAACCACATAACCAACGCCGGCAACTACGGGATCCATCTTCCCCAAGTGAGATAAGGAACTCTATCATAGCTGTTAAACTTATAATCAGCCCGATTTTAATGAAACATAAGAACTCTTCTGCTGGGCACTCCCTGTGCCCATGAACCCTGTGCACCCTGAGTCTGATGAAAACCATGCATAGGTGTCTTTCAAGGATGATTTGGGTTCCTGCACTGGGCTGATTGATATGGGACAATATGCCCTTCAAACTACCCTCAAACTGTTAGATGAGTTTAAACACCAAAGTGTTTTTACTTCATTCCAGCTGGGCCAGTGGAAAAACCTAACTGCAAAAAAGCTTGCTCAGAGAACAGGTTGAAATTTACAAAGTCAAATGCAGGAGCTGCTCCGGACTGCAGCTGCATTTTAATGAGATTTAAATGTCTTATTGGCTTCGGGATTCATTGAGAAATCTTTATTCATAGCAAGTGAAAATCTGTGTTGAAGGCTTAGCAACCCATGCATCTCACATGGCCAATTTAAAGATCAGAAAGAGACAAAGCTACTTGAAACCTGCCGTGTTTTTGAACTGCGCATACTGCAGATGTGCTGGTGGAGAGAAGGTGAGGGACAATGAATTTTTGCATATCAGCTGGGGACTTCTGATGATGCAACATGGAGCTTGCAGACAAGAGCTGTGTGTATTTGCTTTTCTGTTCTTTTGTTTATTTTTAATTCTTAGAAGTTTCTTTATTCTGCACATGATTCGTAATTGCTTCTGCTCTTCCAGACCATGTAAAACTTTACGAAGAATTTAAAGCCTCCCCTTACTTCAACTGGGATGAAAAAAGGAGTACATAGTCCAAGTTCAAATGAAGAAAGGAGTACAAAGCCCAAGTTCAAGTCACTGCCCCCTTTTTCTTTTAGTACAAAGTTAAGGTAGTCTGGAGAACCAAATTCTTAATGATCATGCAAAAACTCATGTCCAGAAAGGACAACCTACACTGTATGATTATCAGAGACAAATATCCTGTATTTACAGGAGCTTCAGCGCTACTTCTGAATTGACTGTTACAGCTTACAAGCCATATCTTCTCATTAGGAGAGACTTGATCCATGGAAAGCGCACAGAACATCACTGCATTTTCCCACAATACTCAACCTACTAACATCTTTCATGGTGCAGCTTGTCTAAAACGTATCTGTATCGTGAAGGAGGAAAGATGTCCATGAACTGCAGATCTGATATTAGACTTTCTGAAACTGAAAATCAACCAGGGAAGCTAAGACCAAGGCAGGCAGGGAGCAAGGGCTTGAACTAGGAGTATAAAATAAAGCATGCTGGAAAAGTCTCTTATATAGAGACATTATGAGAGTAACCAGCGATGGAAACCCCAAAAGCCATGGGAAACAGAAAATCAGCACTATGCTAGGTTGCACTAAGGAAGCCACAGGCTCCGTGCCTGCTAAACAATCAAATCCTCAAATGCTCAATTTTTTTTATTGCTCTGAGTTCCCCAGATGGGAAACTGAACGTACAACCTGACAACTCTTAGCATTTCATTCAGATACACATAAAACACTGTCTAACTTAAAACAAAAGAGATTTTGGCAATCACAGCTTAACTATTTTAGCTTATTATTTGATGAGCCGAGCTTTTAGGATCCATGTTTTGAAGACCTTCATGACAAAACTGTGTGCACAAACTTGTTCCTAGGAAAAAAAAAATTAAGCTAATAAATTAACATATTATCACAACTGTAGCAGTTCTTAGTATTTCATCAGAAGAATACTACATAGTTGCACTACCTCTAAAGCCTTGATAACAGGCAATAGATTAGGTCATGGGAGATACACAAATTACGATTTCAACTACAATTTCCTAGGACTGTCCTGTTATATCTGATGTTCTTGTTTGGCTCAAGGCTACTTCATCTTCTAAAAAAGAACAAAGACATAGCCAGAGATACACATGCAACACCTATGTGTTTTAACTGACTAACACTACCACCACTGAGAAATCTCAGCTTTCAAATACAGTTATCAAACTCACCATTTTTTTTACTACCACACTGTATCAGCTGCACCATTTAATTTCTCTCTTCAGGAAGAACTAACACGTTTTCCTAAAGATGGAATTAAGTAACTGCAACGAGTCAGTACTGAAGGTACTGCTTTTTAAATACTTCAGTACAAATACTGTTTTCTGTTGCTCATATCCAAGCCAATCTTTAGCATTAATAATCTGGAACAGTTTTCCATACTGTAGGCGGGGGGTCGGGGGGCATATTAACTTTGCAACATAAAGGTTGCAGCCTAATTTAAGTGCTAAATGGCAGAAGACTGCTAACACAAGTACATTCCCTGGTGGGCATTGTGCTCCAGCACAATTTCCCCACTTGCAGAATGCCTGGAAGACAGCACGGCTTTTTCAATAGACTGAGCTGTTTCCCTGAAGCACTGAACCAGCTGCTGCTGGATACCTGAAATCAGGCTCAGGAAATGGATTCCTCACATGTAACACAATGAGCCTCTGTCCAGGTAGGGTCTATTCCCTGCTGCAGGGCTGCAGCCGCAGCACATCTGTCTGTAAAGAGTAAATTTAGTGTTTTGCAATATAAAACCACAAAAGTGCTGTATTTAAACGTTTTGTGTATTGCACAGTTACAATTATTGCTTAAATACCTGAGCGAAAAACCGTGATGCTTCCTTATCAGAACCTATAATTGTGTCAGAGATATATCAATAATGAGAAAAAGAGATGTGAATTCAAATCACCCCTCGTGCAATAGAAGAGCTCTGATTTTTTTCAGAGCACTTTCATCTTTTCAGGCATATCCCCTTCTTCCCTCCCAGTTTTGCTGCCCTTCCTTTATTCCTAGTTTTAACTTCTGCTTCAAACAGATGAGTTTTCATCTCATCCTTAGCTACAGAAACCAAGTGGTACCTATTTTATAGAGTCTGTTCATCCTACCCTTTCTTGTCACTAAGATGTTAGTACCAGCACAGTTCACTTGTCTCTTGCGATGGAATTTCAGGTGGGCTTTTTGTTGTTTATTTTTGTTTGGAAGATGTGAAAATATAAATAAGCAAAGAACCTCAGAGATGTGCCATAGGAAATCCACTCCTCTATGTCCTTCATAACTACAATTTGAGACATACAAAATATTGATCCAGGTAGAGAAAAAAACATTGCATGCCACACCCGTCTGTATACATGTACAGTGCTATTACACTGCCCTATTTTCAAAACTTCAACTATAAAGAACTTTCCCCTGAAATTATGAATCCAAGAAAATAAAAATCAAGCAGAGTCTTGCCTAATGCCATAAACTATTAAAAACATACTGTGGCTTTTTTAGTTAAAACTTGTACACATAAAGGATACCAAATTGTCAAGTCTTGTTTCCTGGGGACAGAGACAAGACAGATTTGCTTTCTTAACTACAGTTTGGTTCCTTATAGACTACAGAACTAATTTTTGACCTCCTAAAACAAACAACATAAAGAGAAGAACAGGAGTTTTTCAATGACCTGTGAGGGAAGGAGTCTGAGGATCACATAAGGTCACACATTAGTGGTAGTGCAAGAATTAGTGGATGACTTCACTCTTACCTGTTGTAACTAATTTAGTCTAAGAGAAAAGCATAAATACAAATTATTATAGCAACGATATTTTCTCTGTCATACATGACACACCTTAAAGAGAAATTATTGTCATTTGAGAGTAAGAACCTTCTCTGAAGTGTCTCAAATTGGACACCAAAATGACCATGTTACTTGAAATTTGGCTCATCTCCAAGTTGATTTTAGAGAAAGTCTCTGCAAATGTAGATCCATCTCTACTTCTGGGGAGAGAAGGAAGAAATCCCCATGCAGTTGCTGGTGTAGACACAGTCAGTCACGTAGAAAGCTTTAGAAGAATTTGACTGAGGACTCTGTTTTGGCAAAAAGCAAGATCCTGGAGCTACTGCTGCTGGAGAAATGGCTGTCCTGTGCTACTAAATGTTTGCTTTCAGCCTCTCATCATGAACTGCACTGAAGTGCAAACACAACTTCAAATGGATTTTTTTGAAAGGTCACTTCCACAACACACATTTGTATGGCATTTGATCTAGCAGGAATTTAAAACTTCTGATGATTTTAAGAAAGGAAGGATCAATACCTGAATGGAAGTTCTCCAGTGTAAATTCACCCAGGTGACTGGGAGGACCTACCTATATACACTGGCATGTGAACTTTAGGCTGCAAAGTCAGCATCCCAAGATGTGAGACCAAGGTTGTCCTCAGAGGCTAACAAGAACAACATTCAAAGCACAAGCTCACTTAAGCTCTCAGCATCTACTCATTAAGTTCTCCGTTCCTCATGAATGTGGAATATCCTGAGCCTTCAGCAGGTACAAATTGAGACGCTTTTTTATTAGTCAAAACATGCTCTTATGAGCACAACACAAGGTAGGGAACTAACTCAGTACAGAACAGCTACATTCATGTGGTATTTCTTTAGGGAGGCCAGCCAAAAAGAACTTTGTTTAGGAGGTAACTATCCAGTATCCCGGGACAGTGAATTCTGGCTAAGCAATAACTTCAGACAGTCTTTGAAATTCTGTCTCATACAGTGGCCTATGGCCACTGCTGACAAGCACAGTGATCTGCCAAACACAGAAAATTTTGTATGCCTTCTAATTTTACAGACAATTATTTTGTAAACAGAAAAGATAATGTGTTTCCAACAGCTTCCAAGAAAAGCAGTTTCCCTTCTCCATCAGAAATTGATCATACTCCTCCTGACTTCTGGACATGGTGCTTTCCAGTCTGCACTGGGTTAGGCCTAAACATAGAAATATTTCATTTCTCCAGAGAGTTATTTTAGCTCACATCTGACTTTAAATTTGATCACAGATACAAATAATACCTCCTTGTGGCATACTAAAACCAAAAGGATGCAAATATCCTAAATGAGCAAGTATATGTTATGCTTTCACATAATTTCATTGTAACATTTAATAATGCAAAGTCATGTTTTAGCAGTTTAGTAACTAAATCAAGAATAAGTTATTCAATGGGCCAATAGACATATGCAGAAGACAATTCCCTCATACAGTGTTAAGTCTCAGCATAAGACAATCTTGCTTATCTAAAGTAGCAGGAGATTGTAGTCATCAGTTCAGGACATTTGTTCCACAGCTCATTTAAAGTCAGTCATCTCCAGGAACACTGCACCTCTTAGCACTATTTTGGGATATCAATGCAATATTAACTCAAACAAAAATGTGCCACTTAAGGAATTATCAGCTCAACTTTCCAGTCCTTTGGACATTTCAGCCTCTGAAATGTCTAATTCAAATACAGTTTTCATGTGGAAAGAGCCATCAAACACCAGTTATCTGAAAAGCACAAACAGAGCTTAGTGTTCTGTACATCTGCATACCCTGCAACAGAGCAGAATGAACAGGAACGACATTTTAGCTTTGTTTTATTGTATTTATGACACAGAGAGATAGATGATGATAATATGGTCTGCATTTCCCTTCTCATTCATGAGCACAGAATGACCCCAGAGTGAATTTACTTCTAATCTTGGGTTGGCCTTTACCTTCACCTTGACAGCTGGAGGCTCTATATCACAGGATGTCTTTTTCCCACAGAGGTCACTTAGGTCTCATTTCTGGCAGTGTATGCTAACATAAATTGCTTGCAAGGAGAAACACAGTATACTTTGAAGTACTGCTGTTTAAAGGACATATATGGGATGAAATGCTAACTTGGTTCACTATACAGAAAAAATGTAAAATGTGTAATATTCATACATTTTCACAGCTCAACCTTGTACAAAGGGAGACTGTCTTGTGTTTACTTGCCATTTGTTTGAAACACTGGAAGAGGACTGCTGATGAAGTGAGACTCCTGCCAGTCACAGATCTGTCTCTGACAGGTGAGGATCACCCTTCCTTCCCTCTATGCTTAGACTTATTTCTTATTATTAGAAGAAATCCACAGAAACCCTGACACACAACAAAGTCAAAAACTGTCTGGGAACAGCAGGCACAGCAGCAGCATGCACAACATGGGAAATGCTCTTCATGGGTCCACTCCTTCTTAGAAGAAATACCAACAATTTGTCAGTCCCAATATTTAAATAACACCTGTGGACTGATGGCATTGGTATGAATGAGGAAATAGAAGACATCAATGCCCAGATGCAAGCAAGCGAGCAAGAGTGGGATAATATTACATGTAACTCCAATAGTAACTGTTTAGCTTAACGGAAATTTGTTTATTGTTTCTTACATCTTCTCACTCACAAGTATATCACTGGGCTGGTCAGAGAGAGCCCATGAAAGATCTGAGGCCAGTCACAGGCTTAAGTGGTTTCAGGGCTGTTGTGAACCAGTGGAGCTTCAACTCATATACCATAGTTTTGCCCCCAGATCCTCATTCCATCTGAGAACAATTCCCAGATGTGCTCCTAAAATATACTTTAAGGAAGGAGATGATAGTTAAATCTAACTAGTCCACTCCTTTTATGGCAAGAAGGAACTGCCAGAATATGATTCATCTGAGCTACTGTTCCAGCCTGCTCTAGGGTGAGATGATTCATGCTGCAGAGATACCACTTCTCTTCTGAGTGTTCATGTAGACACACTTGAATTGGCTGTCTTTGACAGTTTATGGGCATTGCATGTGAGTCTGTGTGTGTACAGAGAAGCTTTAAGGGTCCATTTCTAATGCAGATGTTCACACCTTGTTCCCTGGGCTGCTCTGGACTGCATGACAGCTGTCAGACATGCACAGGTAAGGACTTAGAGAAGTATTAGCATTTCTTACACGGCTGCTGATTGCAAATATATCCCTGAAGTATCTACAAACCATTAACTTATTAAGAAGTATCAGTAAATCTTCAAAGTAAATAAACTGCAATGAAGCAGAAAAAGTTATTCAAGACACTTGCTTTTTCTACTAGGAAAGGAAGAAAAACTTCATATAGTAAAGTCATGGCAGTGCACGATAAACCTGAGAGGCAACCAGCTGGCATTTCTGATTTTGGCACAGGATTACTGGCAAATTTCTGTACATCAGTGAAGGATTCAAAATCTGACAATGGGAAAGGCAACAAAAATGCATCCATGACAAGCTGGACAACATCAAAGCCATGCACTCAGCAGACACTTGCTAATAGTGAAGAGACAGCATCTGTCCTTCAGGTAATCACCGACCCTGTCAAGAAACACAAAGCCTGAACTAGGAAAAAGCTTGGGATAAGGACCTAATCATGACATTCAAAACAGGAGACAGGAATTTAACTGTCATCAGTTCCTTTGAAAAATTTTCTGTTTATAACCAACGTGTGCACCGTAAACTGAGGCCACTACAAAGAAGCTGGTACAATTTTTTGATGTCCTCACAAAACAACAGAAGAGTGTGTTAATGTTAGCTGGAAGTTAGACAAAAAGATTTCACTGAAGTTCAACAAGATTCTCTAGCTATGCTGAAAGCTGAAAAATTATTTAATAGTAAGTTATGATCTTTCCATGGATTCTTTAAAATTCTGTCTCATGATCAGGCTAAGTTTCTAAATTTAACAGAAGGGTAACTCATTCACTGACAGGTTAGTATTCACTAAGGATGTTATTCCCATATGAAGGGTATGGAATACTTTTTTAAGTGTGCTGAAGATAGACACAGCAAGCAACTGTCCCTACAACATGCAATTTATATGGCAGAAGATATTTTTATAAGAACAGGAACAAAAAAATTGCAATATAGAAGTCAGTAAAAGATAAACATTTACCAGTAAGATTACTAAATGCATCACCAAGATTCATCAACTACTCAAAACACAGAGACATCTGTAGGATCCCATATCAACTTGTACATGGTAGTTGTCAAACCCTGAGAAATTTTTTGGAAAGGTGACTCTGGTATCTTAGATACTTAGATATCTCTCAGTGGCACAGCTTGAACTGGCAAGTATCAGAAAGTTTTTGAGAATCAGCTCTTGTAAGGTTTCCCCAATTAGGTCCTTTGATAGAGACATAAATTCTGATGCTTATTCAAGCTGAACTGCTGAGTCCTTCTGAAGTGTGCTGAGGCACTTAACATGGGGAGAGAGGGAGGCTGCCCTCAAGAGCAGGCTGTTTTCAAGTTGCACATACTGGGCAGAGGCAGAGATGCACTCCCAAGAGCTGAGCAGAAATCCCAGGTAAGCCTGACACAGCACTTTAAATTATTTCTTCAAGTACTTTATGGTATAGCCAACAGCTGCCAGACAAAGAGAAGTTCCCCATATTACTGAAAGTAATTTCTCCCAGGTGCCCCAGAACCACCTCAAATTTTACTGGATGCTGCGGTCAGACACAATGTGATTAGACCCTAGTTTGAAATCACGTCCTCCCTTGAAGTTTTCTCTCCAAAATCATAGAATCATAGAATCAACCAGATTGGAAAAGACCTCCAAGATCATGAAGTCCAACCCTTGATCCAACACCGCCGTGGTTACCAGACCATGGCGCTAAGTGCCACATCCATTCTCATCTTAAACACCTCCAGGGACAGTGAATCCACCACCTCCCTGGGCAGCCCATCCCAATGTCTGGTTACTCTCTGTGTAAATAATTTCTTCCTAATATCCAACCTAAACCTCCTTAAGATCATGCCCTCTGTCCTACTGCTGGTTTCCTGGGAGAAGAGACCAACCCCCATCTGGCTACATGGTGAATGAAACATCCACTTTGGCTCTGGCTTATGCACTCACACAGAGCTAAATTCTAAGTTTGCTGCCTTGCCCAAGGCCAAGAACAACAGCAGCCTTAGAACAGTCTGTGGGAATGGCTGCAGTTTGGGGGTCCCCCTGCTCCTACATGGAGATCAAGTGCAACCAGTTCACATCAAACCCTTCTCTGAAGGGCTGCTTGGCCAGTGCCAGGAGATGCAGAAGTGCTTTTCTGTGTACCAGTATCTGCTTAGGTTTTCAAAGTGAAAACTGAAAAGTGCAAAGGCAAATACCTGAAAGATGATGCTTAGATGAGACCCGACCATGTGTTGCCCCTGCAGTGCAATTTTCACCTCCTTTCAAATAATTAATCTTCAAAACACTGCTCTGATCCTTCACAAGCATACTTCCCCTGTCACTTTGCAAACCATCAAGAAAATAAACTGGATACAAACTCACTTTGAATGTTTAAGTATTTAAGCAAATTCCGTGGAACCGTGTTCTCTGTATTTCGTTCTGATTATTCTACTGTAAAAACATTTATTGATCACAAAGTGAACAGGAACACATTTTCCATAACACATGCTACATTCTGATGTTATAAGCAAAATGTTCACAGAAGAACTACACAGTAATTTCTATTCCATAATAAAATCTTACGTAAAGAAAAAGTCAAGTTGACTGTAGCTAATCGTAGGGAAAGAGACTAAAACTTACTACAACTAAATTTTTGCACATCAACAGATAGTCAAATCCAGTTAATCTTACCAGGTTCCTTATATATTAAATATAACATCAGCTGATGCCCAGCACTTCAAATTACTCTGTAACTACACAGCACTGAAATGGAGAGGCTAATGTTCTACAGCTCAGTAGCTGGGGATTTTTTTAAGCAGAAAAGATTTGTTCAAAATTAATTCCATGAGAAGTGAGCTAAAAGACCAAAAGATATCCTGGTAAAAAGACAAGAAGCCACATTACTCCACCCAGAGCTGCTACAGTATCCACACATGGAGAAAGAAGTGACCTGACGATGGGAGAAAGCAACTCAAACCAGGCTAAAAATCCCCACCTGGGATGCAGGGTCCAAAATACAAGAACCAGGCTGTAATGAGAATCGTGCTGGCTGTGGCCAAGTAAAATCTCACCAGAGTACACCTACGTGACACTTTGGGCACAAGACTTAAGAAAAAAGTCATTCATGTATTCATGCTACTCAATCTCTGAGAAGTGCTGCACTGACCTGCTGTAATGTGAAGTTTCTGCCTGACTCTGTAGTGCCAGGACAGTGTGTTTTCTGCCACAATTTCTCCCTCTTTACAGTTGCTGACTAGACTCACTTTTCATGCAGAATCACTCCAGAGAAATCAGGTTTTAGTCCTTGGATAGACTTCTGAGTGGGGAAATACACCTTTCGATATTCAGATTTATCTGTTCTATAAGTGATGTGCACAGAGTAAATAAACTTAATTTACATAAAAGAACACGATGATTTCTCCTCTAGTTAAGGATTAACTATCAGTGCCATGAAAGGCACCTGGCAGCAGTAATCCATGAGCCTTCCTTCTCAGAGGCCTGGACTTCCTACAGAAATAACTTCCATTCCAGCTGACAGTATACTGAAAGATCAACAAATGGATTAACACAGTCCCAAAGGCTCACAGACTTAGCCCTGTGCCAGTGACCAGGCTGGTCCTTCTCTCCAACAGTCAGGTACTGCAGTGGTTACACTGTGTATGCCTGCATTGCTGTGTGAATTTTCCAATAATCAGGCACAGCGGAGAGGAGAAAAAAACTGTTTTCCACAGTCACAGAGCTCTTCGCTACTGATTTACTCAGGAATCTCGGAGAAGTTGTGCCATTTTCCTGACCTTCAGATACTCTATTAGCAAAATAGGCAAAAATGCTTGTGCCTTACTCTGCTTATTATTCTGACATGAAACACTGTTTAAAATGCTGATAAAATAATTATAAATGAGACGACATTCCATGAAAGAGAAAATGAAAATGGAAGCAGGATCTGAGGGGACAGTGTAAGTTAATTCAAAACGATAGTGGAAATATAATGATATAATTAAAGTGGTAAACAAATCTAGAGTAATGAATCAATTTATTAAACTAAATGTCACTATGCATTCTTACCATGTAGGCATAATTCTCAGAAGAATGCCTCAAATAACTCTGAAGAATTCAAACATACCAAGATTGCAATTCAAAAAACTAATAGCAAAGTCTACCATGTAGGACTGCTAATAAGATTTTTGCAGTTTAATAGCTTTTCTCCCTAAAATAGATTTTGCTTATCCATGTAACTAAGCTTACAGATCTCTGCTCTTGACCTTCTAAGGTAACTTCCACAACTACTAAAATACACACCACACTCCTAGGTCTGGAACACAGAATTGTTGCCACAGAGGCCGGATCACTGACAGGTTATTTCTTTCAGTAACTGCTTCTCAGCAAGACTCAGGTATCATGTCCAACATCTCAGCTCCAGTACGCAGTGATAAAATGAAGGTGTTTGTTTACACATGAGTGGGTGGATAGGAATGGAATTCTGTATCTGGGGGGAAATCCTAACACACCCACCTAGGCATCAAAACTTGAGGCTTCCAAAGCAAAGATTTCCATTAATAAGAAAAAGTCTCCTTCTGTATGGTGCTCTTGAAGCCTAAGTCCTCATTAAAAAATTGATCTCTTAGCTAAAATGGGGAATCATGTTTCTATGTTTAGAAAAGATTTTTTGCTACAACATAAAATACTTATTTATTTGAATCAGAACAATCTGATGAAGAAGATGCATTCTCAAGGGCTTTTTTTCCCCCCTTTGATGGTGCAGCTACCAAGCACCCTGACACATAGCTCAGAAGAATGGTGAAGTTGGGGCTCTCTCCTGGAACTACCAGTCCCTACTCCAGCACAGTTTGGCAGTCTCAGCTTTCATATAGCTATAGCACATGGCTCTGTTCTTGTCTGCAATCCTCCACTGCAAGCAAAGGGCTGATTCAGTTTACAGCATGAAGAGTCCTAAGACTTTGCCAAGCAATGCCAGATGATGAGAAAATAAATGGACAGGTGCTCAACTTGTTTTAATTCAGCATTTAAATACAGGTGATAAGAGCTGCAGATAAATTATTCACGAAATACTAACTTGTTACAGTTCATTTTGCAAATAGTTTTAAAAAGAGACACAAATTAAGACTTACTTCAATAAGAAGCTAAGACAACAGAGAGAGCTCATAAAACAATGTTAATTTGTGGCAGATAAACATAATCAAACCCTTATTTACCTCCCATTTAAGTCCTTATTTTCTCCTACTTTTTCTGTTCCTTCAGTGTCCCAAGCCATACAGCCCTTTCATTCCTGTTTTTCTTTTATTCATCATCCTGCCTTGTTTTACTTCTCAGTAGTAGGTCCACACACCCACAACGATGAGCTGTGAAATCCACTGGTGGACTTACTGAAATCTGTCTGGGAAAATGAACAGCCTAGTCTGAACACTGTTTTCTCATAAATGCCTCTATTTGTGTATCCACTCAAGATTGCCAGGACTGAGACCCATCCGTGCCAGACCAAAAATGACCATAAGCCATTACATTCCTTACATGCGTCATTACATTCAGACACTGCTGCTTCCTTGGGAATATCCTTGGACAATGTTTGCTTAAGCAAGAAAGTATTTCCCACCCTTGTGAAGGTGGAACGTGCAAAAATGAAGAGGAAGGAAAAGCTACATCCACATGACATAAATGAATGACAAACAAAGGTTTCAGGAATTGTCTGAGAGAGATGCAGGAACAAACCTTCAGGCAAGAGGGAAAGTGGTGCCAACAGGGACAGCATCAGACAGCAAAGAACAGCTCTCACCTCTGCTAGAGGCAGAGAAGGTTCACCCTGAGCGACCTGCCCACCTGGCATCCCAGACTCTGGTGTGCAGACAGTTTGTACATGAAGGACAGACCAAACAAAACCTAATACATTTAAGAATGCTACTGATTTCAGATGATTTGCAATCTTGTCTGTTTTATCCCTAAGTAAGCATAACTTTGTGCTTAGAAACTCCATACAAGGTCTAGTCACCCTTTTTTTTCCAAATGTGATTAATTCTCCTGATCTCAGAGGTCCGAAGAATAAACTGCAAGGCTATTAACTGTGTAGAGAGACCACAAAAAGCTGTGTTTGTGTTAAGACAGGACCTCAGGAGTGACCTCTGGGATCAAGTTTCAGCTCCAAGGAGGAGTTACTGGACAAGGACACTCATACTGGAAAAGCCAAAGGAGAGGAGGGTGACAGCAGTACCTTTGATGCTTTCTATCTAGGCTCAAGACACTTAAAGCACCTGGGATTCTCAATTTAGCAAAGTTGTCCTTCAGGATGACTCTGCATCAGCCCTCCAGATACATATACAAGCTCATGTGAACAGTCAACCAAAACCAAACAACTTGCTTTGTCCCATTACTTCAACTCAGGTACCCCACAAACCCAACGATTCACAATAATCTCTTAACTTTGCTTAATCCCGGGGTCCCACTGCTTTTTTACCCCATCACCCCTCCTAACCTATCTTCACAGGGTCCCAAGTACCAAAGTACTTATCCAAAGGCCAGGCTTGCATGTATACTGCATGAAATATTCCACCTCACTATCTGCTGGCGTGGGATAGCTGTGACACTGCCATGTCTGACCAACATGTACATCTATTTTCTTTTGCTAAGCTTGAAAATAAGGGTTCAAGCCTGTGGAAGCAGCTGCATGCTGCCTCAATAAAACCTATGAACAAGAGTTTGTTTTCATTTTCTCTGGGACACTACCAAACAAAACTGAACTTCCCAGACAGAACATCTACTCTCAGAGATGGCAACAGAACCACTTGAGTCTCTATTAGTATTTGACCATACAACTGGGGAAAACCCACAGCCTGGCACCAAGCCTGTTTTGTCAGAGGTTGGTAACTGTGACTTCCCTCAGAGACTGCTGTAGGAAGGTGCCAGCTTCACATCTTCAGGAGATGGTAATTCTCAGCTGACTTTCCTGCAGGTGGTCTCTCTAAAGGCACTGAAAAGGAAGTTACTATACACCATTTTTACAGAGCACTTCACTTCAGAGCCCTCCTAGAACAGGCTGTGCTCACCCCCCTCAGTTAATGTATTCTTTTGGTAGTTAGTACTGATATGTGCCAAGAGAGCCCTTTTACTGCTGACCACACCACTGTGATGATGGCTAGGCTTCGCGAACGAAGATTCTAGGAGGGCTCTACCCACGCTTGGGCTCTACCCACGCTTGCTACAAGCGC